>CAAE01014543.1:721428-731821 GCA_000180735.1 Tetraodon nigroviridis
AAAAAAAAAAAAAAAAAAAGAGAGAAAGAAGCCCTCGCAGGACCTCGTTGTTTCTTTCAGGAGGCGACCGCAGCAGCCGGCCGCTCGATCCATCGCGCGGGGCTCAGCTCGGTGTGTCGGGACTCTCCTGGAGGATTATGCGGTTCCGTTTCCTTTTCAGGTAAACTTTCTGACTGGCGCGCTCCGGGTCGGCGTGCACGCACCGGCGCGCGTCAGGTCCCGCATCCTTTTACCAGCTTCTGCCCGAGTTGGAAAAGTCCTGAAGAACTTTTTGTTGTCGTTTTTCTTGCGGTCTGGTGGCGACTTTGGGGCTCTTTACGCGCGGCTCCTCGTTGCGCACACACGCGCCGCGCCGGGGCTGGTGAAGGGAGCCTATCCCGGGGTCCTCCCGGGTCCTCCGGGTCTCCTGGGGCCGGAGCTGCCCCTCTCGGCCCCTCTCTCGCCCGGGTCCACAATGCGCCACTGTAGCGGGCCCGGGGGGAAACGTGGACCCCGGCAGGGGGTCGTTATTTCGGCCTGAGCGGCTCTGTTGTGTCGGACTGTGCGGGACTTTTGTCTGGGGTCTTCGGGCTGGTTTGGCAGGCTGGTGGCGTGGCCGACCCACAGACCGCGGTGGTGCACCACAGTGGGGAGAAGGCACCAATTACCCTGCGTGCATGTGGCTGCGGACGGTGGTTGCGGTGATGGTTGGGGGGCTCGCGTGTCCGCCTGAGTGAACCGGCCCGGATCAGTGTTCAGTCTGTGTATTCTGGCAGATATGGAGGTATTCCACTTGTTTCCGAGACACTTGTTTGCTCATGAGGGGGGAGATCCTGCAAAACACGCACGCTTACGGCAGATTTCAGGAAGTCGAACCTAAAATCCAGCAACCCTAACACCTCTTTGTTGACGGGACGTCTCACTCCGAGCCCGAATTCGAAGACTCCACATGTTTTGATCATCAAAGAATCAAAAACGTCCCAGTCTCGGGTTCTGTGGTGGTTTTGCGAGTGTCTGCAGGTCTGTGAAACCGCTTCCTGTGCGTGTGTGTGTGTGTGTGTGTGTGTGTGTGTGTGTGTGTGTGTGTGTGTGTGTGTGTGTGTGTAAAATCCCAGAGAGAGGCAAGCAAAGGGAAAACATACTTGCAGTTTAAACCAATTACTTAGTTAGTGCCTAGCAGGCTTCCACGGCTTGATTGAGATGTTTTGCTGGCGACCCTGAGGGGGAAAAGAAACTCTGCACTCATCCGCTCATCCCCCCTTCAGCACCTGTAAGGTCAAAAACAAGTCACTCACCAAAGCGCCGTCAGGTCCTGGGAACCTTTGACGGAGTGTTTTTAAAGTAGTTCTCGTCCCTTAACGTTGATGCTTTTCACCCAGAATAAAGGACGTCTTTATGCGTTCGCGCACCATGTAGCATTTTAACGTTTAGGTCATGGAAGAATTACGGCGCCGACAAAAGAAGTATTGAATCTGCCGAAGGCCGGCGTGTGTTTAACCCCTCTTCTTGGGTCCTTCAGGCTCTGCGTGCTGTGGGGATGGGTGGTGGTCTCCACCTCCGGGACCAAGGATGCAAAGAGGAAGGTGAGTCAGCAGCTCCTAATTCAATTACTATTCATCAGCCAAAACGGGGCTGGAGGGGTCAAAGGTGAAGAAAGGCATCTAGAAGGGGCTTCAAGCCTTACAGCAGATGCAGGGTTGGCCTGAGGTTTTTGTTTTATGTGTTTTTTAACTCGCTTCAACAGGAGGCTCAAACTAGTCGAGGCCTAAAACGACTTAACTGTTTCCAACAGCGTCTAAATCGTTGGTGATGGACACGCTCGACCCAAATCCGCCGTTCCGTGCAGCTCCTGCGTGCTCAGCGTCAAGCTGTCGTTGCGCTTGTGTGGGCAAACCACCGGTTTCATCACAACCTCGTGTAAACGCTGGGGAGAACGACCCAGGAGGTGCAGATAAACGCTGCCGTGATGTGATTGAAATCAGCCACCCCAAATATTTCAGAGGCTCTAACGACAAGCAGCTGGTGGGATCCTGGACCAAGTCCGGATTTTCAAAATAAAAGCACATCCAGACGACTCGGAGATTAAATATTAGAAATCGAGGCTGACAGAAGGACGGAGGTGGAGGAGCTCAGGTTTGAGATGGGAGCGCAGCTGCCGGGGCTGGGGGGGGGCGGGGGCGGGGGGGTCAGGCAGGTGGCTGATTTGACAGCTTCACCTCAGGCCTGTTCGGACGCCGTCTCCAGACCCCGACCAGTAGCTCCAAAGGTCAGCGGCGGCTGCTGCAGGGTCACTGCACGCAGCTCATTAATGGTCCCAGTTATGTGGCAGCTGTGTGTTTGATGTCACACACACACACACACACACACACACACACACGAGACACGGAGACATAGACGAGCACACACACACACAAGAGTCTCCTTTCTTTGCCCTCCAGCCATTTTACTTAGAAACTCTTTGAATCAACATAAAATGGCACATCTCACCTGTACACACACACACACACACACACACACACACACACACACACACACACTTTTGCAGGGCTTCTGCCCACACGTCCAGGCGCTCTGGCTGGAGGAGACAGAGACTTTTGTTCTCCTTTTTGCTGCTCTGCCAAACAGGCTGATACTTCGCTTCCAAAGGGAAAAGAGGAGCAAAAAAAAAAAAAAGCAGGACGCCCGACCCCGCCGTCGCTCCGCCTGTGTTCATGTACACGGCCGTGATGAATGTCGGCGGGCTCGGGAGCCGCTGGCGGGTGGCTGAGCCTTCTAATCCTGAGCAAACTAGCAAAAGCTCAGCGGAGGAAACTCTCCAGACGGCGGCCCATCGGCCATTATTGATCCAGCCATTTTGTGACCCTGCCCCTGACCACGACCGCGCAGCATCATGGGATCACACGTTTCTCTTTGGCTTTTGGGATCCGCTTCTTTTCTCAGGCGGTGGCTCTCAGATGCAGCCGCTGGATTAGGTTTGGGAGTTCTGACGTACTTTTATCAGGATTCGGGCCTCCCGCCGCCGCCCGTTGAAAGCTGGTGACGACGGAGCGGTTACCTCACCAACAGATGCTCGTTTGTTTCTAATCCCCGTGTAGTTGCAGACGGGTGGATGGGGGGACGGAGGGATGGGGGGAGGTTGGGGGGCTGGGCTGCGAGGTCGAAGGACCCTGGAGGGGATTTCAGCCCTGCAGCGGCTCCATAAACAAGAACACGAACGGCAGAAGTTCAAATCCGGGTTGATTAATGATGGTTTAGCCTCTGTTTTGTTTTATAAACCTGTCTTTTGGTTTATAAAGAAGGTTAAAAATATATTTATTATCTGTTTCAGCACGTCCAGAGGGTAATACTGAAGCACGGTTAAAGGAGCTCTGGAAGGTCTAACCGGCTTCTTCTGGTCTTTGCAGGCGGCAGGTCGGCGGTCCAGGCAGGCCCACGACGAGGCCCTGCAGGGGGTGTGGTCTGTCTGGGGGGAGTGGTCCGAGTGCTCTCAGAGCTGCGGTGGGGGCGTGTCCACGAGGACCAGGACGTGTTTACCCCCTCCGCCTCGCCAGACTCCTCCCATCTCCCACTCCATACCTAACTGGGCCGGTTACTTGCCCGGGGGCCTCGGGGGTCCGGTGGTCCCACCAGCTCGGCCCTACTACCCTAGTTACCCCGGGCAACAGCCGCCCTATCACCAGCCTTCCATCCCCACCAATCAGAACACGGGACTGCCACTGTTCCGGAACCCAGGGGGAGGAGGAGGAGGAGGAGGAGGAGGAGCTCCGGTCCATCCATCGCCGCCGTTCTACCAGCCAGAATTCTCCCGAACCGGTCTGGACCACGGAGCCGGGTACCGGCCCCCCTACCACGCCCCCTCACACCGCTACAACCAGCAATCGCGGGTGATCCGACGACCCACCAATCCGGGATCTCCAAGAAGCGGAGGCGGCGGGAGCAGAAGGTCCGTCTCCAGCAGTCGAGAGGGCGCTAGAAGGTGAGCCGACGCGGATCTACCGCAGGAGCTTCCCGCTAGCTTTCCGATCAAACGTTCCCAACACGGAGAAAGCAGTGAAAAATAGACGTCTCAGATGTAAAAGTCACCACGACAGGCTCGCGTGCAGAGTTACCCTCAAAGGTCGTCGACCCCGGTGACCAATCTCCAGCCAACGGAAGCAAACCGAAATATGCTTCGCTCAGCAGGAAGTGAGTTTTGCTTCGTTGGCGTTAGCGACGGCGGCTTGTTTACCGCAACAGAAGGGAATTGTTGCGATGGGCTGCGCCGCCTCCTCGGAGGACAAGGGCCGGCGGGGCTTCTCGGTTGGTGCCACCGTGGTTTTATTGAAAGTCAGCTGGTTGAAGGAGGAGAAGAAGAGGGAGAGACGACAGGGAGAATAAAGAAAGAGAGAGAGAAACAACTGTACAAACTTAGCTAACCTAATATACATTCATAATTGATTATTGATTAATTTCTGTTTTCCTTATCGGCCTCCTCCTCGGCCTCCTTTCCATCTCTTCATCCTGGTCTCTTCTTTTTCTTTCTCTCAGGTCTTCCAGCATCCGTCCAGGCCAGTTTGGCTACGGCAGAGTGCCCTTCTCCCTGCCCCTGCATCGCACCAACCGGCAGGCCCGCCACACCGTCAACGGCAGCGACGCGGCCACGCCCGCCCCTCCGCCGGCCCACGCCGCGGCCGACAGGACGGAGGAGGAAGAGGAGTGGGTAAACGAGGCGTTGAGGACCGAGGAGGAGCCCACCGGAGCCCCCCCCGCAGAGACGACCCCAGCCCCGGCCGTCGCCGGAGGGCCTACGCGACCCCTCGCCGACTGGCCGCCGCCGCGGACGGACCCCGGGAGGGCACAGCTGCCGTCCTCCCACTCCTCCTCACGCTCTTCATCACCCTCTCTGCAGCCCAGCCGCCAGAGGTTCGACTGGCACGCGGTCACAGCGCCGCCCCCTCCCGTCCCTTCCCACCCGCGCCCCAACTCACACGCCTCCTCACCTTTTTCCACGCCGCTCCACCGGCCCGGCCCCGCGCACCTTGACCGGGACCCCCACCCGGGCTTCGGCCCTGCGCTCCCGCCAGTCGGTAGCGTCTACCCGATGCAGCATCCTCACGCTCCACATCTGGGCGCCGAATCCGGCCCAGGCGGAGGAAGAGGAGCCCCTCAGAGCTACAGGTGCCCCGGGCTGGACAAGGAGCACCGCAGGCTTCTTCACAGGTAACGGCCTTGGTTCACACACCAGAACTAGCCGTGGCAGAACGTGGCTGCTAGCATCTCTGCTACTCGTAGGCGTGTGTGGTCGCGACCCAGACTGAGCACCTCCATGACGCCTCACACGTGTCCGGACGCGTGTCTTCGTCGGGTATCATTTACAGGCGTGTGTGCCACACGAGGAAGAGCAGCAGGAGCAGGAGGAGGAGGAGGAGGAGGGGTTGTTGTTGGTGTGTTTGCTATTACCGTCGGTGCAATATCCTGCCTGGCCCGGGGGCCTGCGGCGTTGACAGAGCAGGGCGAGGAGGAGTCGGGGAGGGGCGGAGAAAGCGGCTTTGGTTTCACCGAGACGGGAGCGGGACACCTGATTTCAGCGTGAGATGAAGAGTCGGTTCGCTGATGACACTCGAGATTCACTAAAAAAACTAGGCTAGGCGTCGCTTTCTGTTCCGTCTAGTCAGGAAAACCGAGAAGACACATGTCTTTCATAAGAAGAAGCTCCTTTATTGGCGGCCTTCTGGACTCTGCAGCACCTGCCAGCTCAAGGGGGACCTTTGACCTATTTTAGAGTTAACGTTTAAGCTAAAATATCAGAAATGTGTTGGGAAAAAAAGCTCCGATCACATGATCAACTCAGAATAAGATGGACTGAGTTTGTTTGGAAATATTTGATTCGACATTTTAAAAAACAGCTGTCCCAAAGAATTGAAATCCCGGTGGATGCAGGGTCAGAGGTCACACACAGACGTGCACGGAGCCGCCTGAACGTCCACAGCTCGGCAGCTCCAGCTGTTGGGAGGGAAGCACTTCCCACACTCACACCTACTTGTGTGTTTTCGCTCTCACACGTTAGTGCCTCTCACCAGTGTGGAAGGATACACTTGAATTTGTTGCTCCTCGGCGCTCTTTCTGCCTTCTTTCTGCCTTCTTTCTGTCTTCTTTCTTTCTCGGTCCTCTTGCCACATGAGATTTAGCTGCTTCCAGATTTCCGTGTGTGTGTGTGCGTGTTTGTGCGTGTGTGTGCGCGTGGTGTGACTGGTGTGTGTGTGTGCGCCAGTGTCGCTAATAACAGTCCTATGATGGCTGAGCCTGACTCATTAGCTTATGTGTTTACTCAACATCGGCTTGTTTCCTCTTGCACAATTTTAAAGTAGGTGTTGACGACTGCAGGTCTTTGCTCGGGCTTGTTTAATATCCAACATATATGAATGTAGTCCGTGTGTGTGTGTGTGTGTGTTTGTGTGTGAGTGAGTGTGTGTGGATAATCTAATAAGCAAGCTGTTATCTATGTTATGCACCCTTTATAAATGCCTAATGCTGTTGGAATTTAAGCTTCGGTGTGTTTTGCTGTTGCACAGAAGTATGTGGGGCACCAGAAGAAATTAAAATGTGTGTGTGTGTGTGTAGGTGAGCGTGTGCACACATGCATAGGAAGGGAGCTAGTGAAAGACAGCACTGTCTTTAAAAAGGTCTGCTCACGGTGGTGGGTGCACGGGTGAGCTAGAGGTCAGGAGGAGAGAAAGTGAGGTGGAGAAGGAACGACGCTGAAGGTCTGGGAGTTGTAGCTGCGCTGAGATGTGCACGGAGATGTGCACGGAGATGTGCACGGAGATGTGCACAATCCTGAGAGTGGCAAAGATCACGGGAGGATCACCAGCAGCTGCTGCAGATAAAGTGGGATGGAGGGAAGAATCTTGTGCAGGAAGAGGAAGTTTAGCTGAAAGGAAGAGCGGGCTCATGGAAAACCTTCTGGTGTGTGTGTGTGCGTGCGTGTGCGTGTGTGTGTGTGTAACAAGAGGAGAAGTTATTCTGCCAAAGAGCGAGCGGAGGAAAAGCTGAAATCTGAGAAGAAGCCGTCTGAGAAAACCTGGAGAGACACAGCAAACCTGAAGTGGACTTTCAAAAAGCTGTCCTGGTCCTGGTCCTGGTCCTCATCCTCGTCCCCGTCCTCGTCCTCTCCGCCAGGACAGTTGGCAGCGTGGAGCATCCCCCCCTTTGCCTTCCCTCCTGGCCTCGTCCGCTGAGTAAATGTTTACCAGGAATCACTAACAGTGCATTCCTCTGCAGCGCTGAGAGAGGATGAGGAGCGTCTGAGATGGATGAAGGTAACAGCAGGACGCCTCCCTTCTCCCCAAATCTGCCTTTTTCCTCTGATGGCGGCCGTCCAGAGCGAGCAGACCCGCGTTTTACGTTAACAATAAAACTAAATCCAGGTTTAGCTTCCCAAACAGGATCTCCAGACTCGGATTTCCTCGGCTGTGTTTACGGCATCACCTTCACCACGAGGCAGCGCTTTTCACGCTCAGCTGCCAGGACTCAGAAGTCTTTTTTTGTAGATATTAACGAGCGCAGACCCCAGCCCTCTGTTTGTTTCTCTGAATGCTCACATGTTGGCGGGACGTGCGTGTGCCGCGCCGGCGCGAAGCTGCCTTGGCTTCTGCGCAGAGATAATCGAACGCAGCCCCAACCGGCGCTGGTGGACGTGAAAGGAATCCAACCTGCTGAAGACGGAAAATGAGCTCCAACGTGAGCTTGGTCACGACTGGCGGATTGGTGCACCCCTGTTTCCAAACCCCCGGAGCCCCTTAATCTCACCCCTACAGCCAGCAGCCATGACTTCCACAAAGAAGAAGAAGTTGGGGGTGTTCTCAGGTGCTGATTCCCTCAGCTTAGAATGTTATTAAGAAATAATTGTTCACAGAATCAGTGAAGGTCAAGAACAAAACTCCCCTGAAACCATCCAGACACGTCTGAGGGATCCGATGGGTTTTTGAAAGCGTGTCTGCCGACCGATGAGGCTGAAGTGGAGAACAAAGGGTGCAGACTTTGGTGAAAATGGAGACCTGCCCGACTGTGAATCTGGGGGTGGATCCAATTCCCTTCGCAGTTGTGTTGTGGCCAACGGCCTGGGGAACGTTTCACGAGGAGACAGAAGAATGGATTCAGTTAGATTCCAACAAAATCTGGAAGCAAACACAACACCATCTGTAAAAAACGTTAGAACTGGATAACGATCGTGAATACGCCTCGGACTCCACAGCGGCCGAAGGTTTTACCGTGAGCCCAAGCGTCTCCTCGCCCAAGTGTCTCCTCGCCCAAGCGTCTCCTCGCCCAAGCGTCTCCTCGCCCAAGCGTCTCCTCGCCCAAGCGTCTCAGCAGATCAGGAAATAAGGAAGAACCCTGAGACGCCGGCTACAGGCCTCTGCTGTAAACAGTGACGTTATTGAAGGTCCAGACCGTTCTTCTCAGAATCCTCCTCTGGCAGCAGCGCTCCAGATGTGTCGCCTAATGAACCTCACACACAAACACACTCCCGGCCCGGCGCTGGCTCATTCCGGCCGGTCTGGTTTCCCTTTGGAACGTTAGCAGTACCTGTTCCCTGACAGAAAGCAGGTGCTCCTGCTCGTTAGCGGTTGTTTACGCGGGCTCCTGCTTCCTCCAGACCCTCACCGCTCTCACCGGTCTAAACACCCGGGTTTGTCTTCCAGCCGTTCACGATGAACGCTGTTTCCTCCGGAGGGCTCCAGGATTCCAGGATTCCAGGATCAAGGTCTGGAGCTTGGCGTTGCCCTCCAGGCGTCCTTGGTCGCCAGATTAGAGCGTTAATGAGGGAAACCAAACACCTACGTGCGCAGATGAACGTCTCGTGCGCAGCGGCCATCTGAGAAATGACCAGCTGGCCTTAACTCTGCACCTTAGGGAGAGGACGGTCCAGGCTGGCCTGGAAAACTGGCTGAGGAAGACGTGTCAGACGATCCCAACACACGGGTGGAGGAACTCCACTTCTGGCTTTTCTCTTTTCTTTTCTGGGTTAGTGTAGTTGTTTGTGCTTCACATATGTTGGCATTGCGATTGGGATCATGAGGGGTGTGTGTGTGTGTGTGTGTGTTTGTACTGAGTAAAAACATCTGCCTTCTACCAACCAGGTTAGGACATTTCAGCAGGTCTCCGAAACTTTAAAGGCGTAGGCTTGGTTCAAGGTTGGGATTAAAATTGCGTTGGGGTCAGGGTTGGGGTCAGAGGGTGAGATGGGATGGTTAATGTAAGGTCAACCAGCTGGGTAAAGCATTATGCCTATGAAAGTCCTCACAAGGAAAAGTCCTCATACCCCCACATACCCCCCCACCCCACCCCCCCTGGATATTGCTTGCAGACTTCCTACCCCCCCCCTCTCCCAACCCTCTCCCGCGTGGCAGTAAACGTCTTCTATATCATTTACGGCTCCCGTACAGAAGTGCTCTCTGTCTCCCTTCGAGCAGCTGCATTCACTTTTCTTTCACGCGCTTCTGTGCTTCCGTCCATCCATCCATCCGTCCATCCATCCATCACGGTTGACTTCTGGGGTTGGGGGAGGGATTAGGGTGTCTGCCCAGGGGAGGTCAGACCTCTGCGGTGGTTCAGGTCATCTGGATTAAACCAACACAAGCAGGAAGGAGGACAAACAAAACCGATCCGGGCTTTTCTGCATCCTCCCGTCTGGTTTGGTGGGTGGACGCCAACATTTCCACGGCAAATTAGATGCATCCAACTTTTACAGCGTGGAGCAAATGACATTATCCTGATGAATGCAGAAAATGCTCCCAACTCGTGTCAAACTATCTGCGCCAGCAGCTTTTCTGCGAATCGGTTCCAAACCCAGCCACGGCTCCGGGTGACCTGGCCGGGTGGATTCCAGTCGAACGCCCGACCGTTTCCTCCCTCAGGTTCGAGGACCAGGGCGAAACGTCCGAGGAGGAGCGGAGCGCTCGCTGTCACACTGTGTCAGGGAAATATCCCAGAGCTCCCTCCTGCTGTCTAAATCTAGCCTTTCCTCCTCTGAATGCGCGTGTGTTTTTATCCGCGGGCCCATTCTTCCTCCCCCTATATCCACCCCCCCAGTTTAAGAATCCCTTTTCAAGCCTCTTTGACTCTTTCAATACCCCCCTTCACCTCCTCTCTTCACACTTCTTCGCTTTAGTCCTTCACCCAACCAAAGCGCAACCCATCCGCACAAAGACGCGCAAATTCCCCCGCGGACCCCTGAAAGGGCGGCGCTCTCGTCTCTGGTGTCATTACCCCTCCCCCCCTCCCCCCGCCATTCAGATCATTAGCCTCCCTCTGTTTTCGTGTCAACCTAAACTCTTTTCCGGGAGCCGGAGCCGCTCGGCCTGTCGCGGCTCCCACAATCTCCCATGCATGAACGATTCTCTTGACTTTGCGGGATTCAGTCTTTCACTCGTTT
>CAAE01014543.1:734268-750335 GCA_000180735.1 Tetraodon nigroviridis
AAAATATTTACAACCGTCACCAAACGCGTTTTACACACATGCTCAGAGATTTACGCTGCAACTTTAAAATCATCAGGTGGTGCACCACAAAGGACGCACTCTGACCTCCCGTGCACGCGCACATACGTGCACGGGTCTGAGGGGACGCTGGGAGGCCAGATTAGCCATAAATAACACCCGTGAGTCTGATTCTGCGGAGCCACGTCAAACTATGGCTGCCTGATAAAGTTTCACGAGCTGGTTTCACACTTCGCCACAACAGATGATCCTTGTGGTAGCCATGTGACCATGACCATGTGACCATGACCGCATCCCACCGCTCACGTCAGTGGACGTTCGATGGATGTGGACGTCTTTCAGTTGGTCGATGAGACCGAATCACATGGGAAATGTAGCGCTGTGTGTGTGTGTGTGTGTGTGTGTGTGTGTGTGTGTGTGTGTGTGTGTGCTTAATTTGACTGCCCCCTCGCTCTCGTTCCTCCACGATGAGCGATGTGGAATTTTTCCAGCTGTTTGCGACAGCTGTGTCGAGCGAACAACGGAAAAGAAAAGAGGAACGAATCAAAGAAAGAGTGTCCTGACAGACGGGGATTGGCAAACCGATATTGGTTTGAGTTGAAAGAAAACATGAGAGACAAAGCGGCTGTGTGTGTGTGTGTGCGTGTGTTTGTGTGTGTGCAGCTGCGTATCAGAAGGCTGAGGCTGTTGTGGCTAACTCCCGTCGCTTCAGTAACGGCTCGTAAAAACCAAGTGCTGTGTTTTTCTGCAGAAGGACGGTGGACTCTGGGATCCTTTGGCAGCGTTTTCCACATCCCAACAGCAGCTACATCCACCGCGCTCAGCAGGAACTCCCACCAAACGCCAACAAACAAGGACACAAATGTGATTCATGAGCACTTGAGTGCTTGATGGCTCAGGAAATATGCTTATCACCACTCTCATATCTAATTGAACACAACGCTGTCACGGCCGTCAGAGAATTCTTCAGCACAAAACCCGGAAACAGAGTTGATAGTTAGCCTCAGTTGGGCCATAGGTGAGCGATGGCAAACTTTCCAAGTCAAGTAAACAGCTTAACACCTTAGCGTTGAACTGGGTGGCTCATCAGATGTTTGCAATACACAAAAATAGGCGGTCGGCAGCCATTGAGGTGCAGGGGTCGCGACCTGTCGGGCAAAACGTTGGGTTGATGCGAGAGCTCCTAAAGGCTTCCGAAGACGAGGTCGTTAAATGGTTGAAACGAGTAAAGTCCTCGGTCCCTGATTCAAGGCGTCGAATGAAAAAGGATTTAATGAAGTCGTTCCAGAGCAAATCAGGATTCATTTGAGTTGATTGGTCGCTGGGAAGAATCATTTGGTGGCTCCACTCAACAGAAAAGTGTAGAGTTTTTAATTGTGCCTCTAAATCACAAGTTTAAGACACAAGAACAACAAAATGAGCAACACACAAATAACAATGATAACTATTATTAGCAGGGTGATTCTGTTCCGCTGGTCCTGACTGGCAGCTCAGGTTCCTCTCCTGACCGGGTGATTGATGCCAGCGCTGGTGCTTCCTGTTTACGCTGCTCCCGAACGATGACATCGTGGCACAAGATGGCGGCGCCACATCCTGGATATTTGAGTTTTCAGATTTCCACAATGGGAGGAAGCGGCGATGCGTCATCCATCTATATTTTCTGACCGCTACGTAACATGCGTGGAAGAGTTGGGTTAGCGGCACGTACGCTTGAACAAGAAGCTCATCGGTAGAAGTTTGGGCGTGAATGAGCAACGCCCTCCAGTCGTTTGTACGTCTGATTCTGTGACTGCGGCCAAACCGGTCGGTTTCATCCTACATTTGTGAGGACTTTTGCAGAGATGACGTATTCTTCAGCCCCATCAACCACGATTTCTCTCTGAAAACGGCCCTTTGGAGAGGGGAGCACCAGCCAGAATGGCCTCGGTGTGTATCATGTAGAAGAAAACACACACGGCCGTTCACATTCTGTGGTCGTGGCTTGAAAAGCAAAGGCGGATTTATGTGAGCAGCCACTTCCAAAAAACTATTATTTCCACATGTTCCTAAGACCGCAAGCGGCTGCCAAAAGCATTGAAACTGCACGCGTGTGTGTGTGTGTGTATGCATGCATGTGTGTGAGGGGCTGTGCTGCGTTCGCTCTCGCCTCTGTCTGTAATGACTTTCACCCACAGCGCCGGACTCCGCCCTGCCTCCCCCAGGGGCCACGGCTGGGTTCGGCATCTGGGCCGATGCGCCGCCCGACGGTCACATGTCACGTGTCACACGTCTGACCGAGGTGTGATTTCCCTGTCGCGCAGGTATGCCGAGGAAGCGCGGCCGAGTCCCGAGCGGACAGTGTGCAGCCTTCGACAGCCAGGAGTTCATGGGTCGACTCTACAACTGGGAGCCGTTCACCGAGGGTGAGGACGGGGCCCAAACATCTGGGGGCCTCCGGCTGTGGCTCCTTTTGCTCTTCTTCTCTCCATCCTCCCTTTTTCCCCTCGACCGTCCAACGTCTCCATTTCTCCCCCCTCCCGGCCCTGACAAACAGATTCCTGCCGCGTGAGATAAAGGAAGAGAAAGACTGTAAAAAGAGAGGTGGGAGGTGATGGGATGTCAGTGTTTTTGTCACATGACAACTGGGAAGACAGGGAGATAACGGGCGTGTGTGTGTGTGTGTGTGTGTGTGTGTGTGTGTGTGTGTGTGTGTGTGTGTGTGTGTGTGGGTGGGCAGCAGGGGGCGGTTGTTTACTTTTCTCCAAAGTGTACAATAGTTCAGAGCGATGAAGATTTTTGTCGTTTTAGTGTTGTTTTCCAATGCTGGGGGGCAAAAGCAGCAAAACACTGAACAAATATACGAGGAATTTGATAGATGGGATACTAAAATCACGGGGATTTGGGGAGTTAAAGAATGGAGGGAAGGGAGAGAAAAAACACAGCTGTGAAGTAACACCATCACTGTTTTTTTCCCTTCGCTGGATGCAGAAAAATGCGCACGAGTGTGAGAGTGAGGACTCAGGCGTTGCTGGCAAACGTGCGCACACGCAGGATGAATGTTTGAATGAGTCCGGCTCAGAGCGTAAAACCGTGTCAAGTATGTTTATGTGTCAGCAGTTACTGGATCATCAGATCATCGTGGTGCGAGGAGGTAAACCCCCTCCCAGCTGCTAAAAGTCATATTTTAGCTAAACGAGGAACAAAACAAACTGCTTTGGCACCAAATGCCAGCCGTAGATACCCGACAGCCTGTTTGTCTTGTTCCCTTCTGTTTGCAAGTCGTAAAAATTAGTCTGTTTACGCAACGAAGCAGTTTATGAATCAGCCGGGATCGTTTTCCAAATTGAAGGGGGTGGTGTGTCGGCCGTAAAATCTGATGTCTGATCTTCCCCAGCTGTATATCCAGAAGACGGCTGCTGATGGCTGCCACATGGACGCTGCCGACTGCAGCGTTTACGTCAATTATCGCCCGTTTCTGTCCATGTGACGCCTGTCAGCTGTCCCCCGTCCCCGGAATCGGTGTTGGGAACGTTAAAGTGACCAGGAAAAGGTGGACGCTGAAGGGTTCCGGCCTACCCCAGATCTCTCGCTGTCCAGACCTCCGTATCCGACTCCACATCAGTGCAGGAGCGCTTCCTGTCCAGCTGCACACGTCTGCTCGGGACACCCGGCAGAACTACACACATTTAAGTATTGGAGGAAAAAAGAAAAGATGCTCCTTGTTTTCTCTGGTGTTGAATATTCCCCTTTTTCCTGGGCACGTCCCCTCCGTGAGCGCCCGGATCGGCCCCTCTTCCTGTCCCTCTTTCTCTCTCCCTGCTGGAGTTTGTTTAGATGGAGCGATAATGGGGAAGTATATTTAGGCAACATATATTCCACTGTCTGAACACTGAGCTCAGAGAGGGAGAGAAGGGAAGCGGGAGAAAAAGAGGGGCCAGATACCTCGTCCAGGAGATAAGTGATTGAAAAAAAAGGCAGAAAACAAGGAGGAAAAACAGGCCGATTAGGGAGAGCTATGGTTGGACCTAAGGAGGAGAATCAGAGGAAGAGAAAGGATGGATGGGCTCCTCAACATTCCAGCTGGAGATTCGGGCCGTTAGAGTCCCTCTTTAGGCCGTCACGGTGAAAATAACGGCACAATTTCAGCTTCATCGGAATTATCGGCTCCACTCTGTCCTTTTATTGTCTTTTGGTTCTCGTTTTCTGTCCACAGGTGCTTCCACTGTTTTGGCGGCTTGTAAAGGGCTTCTGCTGTTTGACCTTTGACCTTTGCGCTTTGTTCTCGGCTATCTCCGGTGAACCTCTTCACTTTGAAGGAGGTGGAGGGTTCCAGCTACTTGGCGATGATAGCTTCTTGAGCTGCCACGGGAAATCTTTCCATGAGAGATTACAAAGGAGGGAGGGGGAAGGTGAAGGGAAAGTTCCAGCGTCTCAGAGACAATATTAGGACAATATCTGACCACGGTTGATAAGAGAGAGGACGGCGTGGACTCTTTCTGCACAGCTTTTCCATCTAACACACTCCAGGAGATGTTTCACCCTCGAATCCGTCATCTCTGTCTCTATAGGGTGGCCAGAGCTGCCTGTCTCATTACAAACTCCTCCGCTGTGTTTAGAGAAGCCTGACAGCTCAACAAAACCCATATTTTATTCGGTGTGTTTGGAAACTAAAGGGCAGGGCCCCGAAGCCGGGATCAGACAGGTACAGAGGCTTTATCTCTGTGTCTAAATGCAGCCGTGTTGGTTTAACGCGTGGCGGTAAACACAGCCCCCTGAATGAGCCGGCTCCTCTGCTTGTGTCCAAAGTCTAAAACCCACCACAACTTAAAAAAGAGATCTCAAGGAGATTCCTGGGCTTGTGTTTGGCCTCTTTGCCTCTCTGCTGTTCCCTTGACATCATCTGCTTACTCTGTACACAAAAGGCCTTCAATTTACCGCTTCGCCCCGGAGCTGTGGACTCTTGCTCGGATTCCTCCCTTTTCTCTGCGCCCGGGTGCGTGCCTCGCCGCTGTGTGGGCCTGTTGGGCCGTAAATCAGGCCCGCGTCAGCCTCCCGTTTACGCATCGCTGCTGAGGACCCGTCTGCTGGGCAGGTACGACAGGGAGGCCGCTCCTACCTGCACCAGCAGCCGGGGACATGAATAACCCGCCTGCAGGGCTTTCACAGGTTTCCCCTCCGCATGGAAAGACCATCCGCTGTGTCTCCGTCAGGAACACACACGTGGAAGTGTCCTGAAGGAGAGCAGCCACGAGCACTCCAAGCGCACCTTCGCCTCAATCCTCCTTTTTTCTGCGTGTGTTCTAGTGGGAGCGGATAAGCAGTGTGAGCTGACCTGCCGGCCGGCCGGGTATCGTTTCTACGTCCGCCTGGCCGAGCGGGTCAGGGACGGGACGCCCTGCTTCAACGTGACCTCCGGCGACGTGTGTGTGGAAGGCCGGTGCACGGTGCGTGTCTTGGCGCCCACCTGAACGCCAACGCAAGCGTTTGATGGGCCGGCTGTGTCCAACGGGAGCCTGTCCTGACTCTTCTCCCCCGGCAGACCGAGGGCTGCGATGGGATCCTGGGCTCCGGCGCCGTGGTTGACAAATGCGGGCTTTGCGGCGGGCGGGAGGCCTCCTGCCGAAAGGTGACGGGAAGCTTCCAAAACCTCACCGTTCCCCACGGTTACCACAAGATCCTGGACATCCCGGCCGGGGCCACATTTATTACCGTCACGGAGAGAAGAGCCAGCCCCAATTACCTGGGTGAGACCCTCTGACACCAGCCCAGCTGGCTTTTCACAGCTTTTCCACCTCGGAGGCCGACGTTGCACCTTTTCTCTGCTTTTCGTGTGTTAAAACACAGTTTCAGATTTCAGCGCTAAATTCCAAATTTATCTCCGTGAAATTCATGTGGATGCCGTCCTGGCCAGAGATGTTCTGTTTCCAGTATTCCTGAAATACCTGGAAAAGAGTAGAGCTGGATTTAGGTGTGGAAATCAGACGCTTGCTTATCAAGTCGTCTTGATTTGAACTTGTCTTCCTGCTGTCGACTCTCACAATGTTTTAAAATTCCGACTAATCCAAGTACGGCTTCCAGGTACTTTTTACCGCCCTCGTCCAACACACACAAAGCAAATCCTTCTCCGGCAACCGAACTGGCATCCGAAAATTCTTAAATACCTCTGGAGGCAACTCCAATAAAAGTGAGACGCCGCTGATTCGGGAATGAGATCCGAGTGTCTGTTTACACTGGCTTGGTGTCAGGCTGTAAATTCTGTGGTTCTCAGCGATCAAGACTTTCATTGTCAGAGCCGAAGCCGAGTTTTTCTGTCTGAGCTCGTGTTGAAAGTCAGACTAAACAAGGACAAAATGAGCTGAAACCCAGAATATCTCCGTCGCTGCCTCCTCTCCCCGCAGCCATGAGGAGCGGTACCGGCGCGTCCGTGGTCAACGGGCGCTGGGCCGTGGACCCTCCCGGGGAGTACCGGGCCGGGGGGACCACATTCACCTACACGCGGCCCAGAGGTCAAGCCGAGGGGGAGGAACAGAGAGGCGAGTCCCTCAGCGCTCCGGGACCCACCAGCACCCAGCTCCAGTTGTATGTAAGTCCAGGACCAGAGCCGAGCGCGCGCGGACATAAACCAGGCACGCCAAGCCCGGCGTGGGGATAAGAGTCGCGTGAGAAGGCAGCAGCAGGCGTTTACACGTCGTACACATCAAAACATATAAGGAAACCAGAGACGACGGCAATTCCGGCCCGCTCCGTCAGGATCCTGGAGGTAGCAGCGTGTTAGCGTCAAACGGGGAAGCTCTCCGCAGCTAAATCACCACCTCATCCCCAGGCTAAGATCTTATTAAGAACAGGAGATGTTTGTAGCTTTGCCTGCTGTAGCTGGAGGCTAGGAGAGGGCGGAACGAGCAAACATCTAAGAAAAACCGATCCGCTCTGGGATCACCTGAGATTCGTGGTTTAATGGAATTCCAAAAACAATATGAAGGAAACCCATGCCAGAAAATGACAACAGTACTACGCAACTGAATGAACGAGAGAAATGAATCTAACTAGACAGCTAAGATAAGATAATAGTGGAGTCCTGGAACTTCACCTTCCATCCATAAATTCATATCTGCTGTCAGTTTTTATCACTTCTGGCACTTTGGCACGGCCCTCTTTGTAACAACGCTAGTTTAGTGGTTGGAAGACGTGTTTAATGACGTGCCGTAAGCCTCCCCCTCCTGCTCATTTATCCTCCTTTTAGTACTCCCATTCTCTCTCACTCACATTTTGTTTCTGCACATCTGCAAATGTTTATTTGTGTTGTAAAATTAGCATCTTGTGAGACGCGGCGATGCTGTTCGCCGCGCTCCAGCGTAATGAGTTTAATGCTCCGAGCTGGCCAGGAAGCAGAGGTGGTCTGGTGGATGGAAAATGGAATCACCCATCATCTGCAGCTGTAACCAAATAATAGAGTCTTGCCCCTGGCTGGGGCCGTAAAACAACAATAATTGTGCGTCTGGTTACGGCGAGTTTTTACTCGGTCGTGCTCCCAGAGGTTGCTCTGGGTGTCACAGAGGCAAGCGCACGCCCTGCTCAAGCATCCTTGAGCCTGGAATGGGTTCTCCGCTGGCCCCGGCTCTGTTATGACTCTCAGAGGAGACAAACGTGACGCTCCGTCCTGCTGTCTGTGTGACCGGCTGCCTCCCTTTCCACCCCTTCCCCCGCCCCGCTCAGATCATTTTCCACAAGGAGAACCCGGGCATCGACTACGAGTTTTACGTCCCGGTGGAGAAGAAGGAAGAGGAGAGGGAGAGGCCGAAGGACAGAGAGAGGGAGGCACCCAGAAACGCGCCCAGAGACAGGCCCCGGGAGCGAGAGCAGGCCCGGGCGCCGCTTCGCAGTGAGTAGGCCCCTGGGGGTTTTCTCCAAACGCACATTTCCAAAAACACCCCTGAAACGGAGTGGCCATCTGATGACTCAGTCTCGCCACACGTTCGAGGAAACACTTGAAACCAGGAGAACGACTGTTGTTGAGAACGTGTTTGCGACCTAGATGGGAGGCTGTGTGCGCGTCGGTGGCGAGGCCCTGACCTCATCCTGATGCCATCAGTCACTGACTCACTGCCTTCCTCATGCTGTCAGCCATTCAGCCTTGTTGATTTGTCCTTCTCTTTCTCTCTTTTTCCCCTCGTCCTTCCCCAATTTTCTCCGCCTCCGCCTCCATCCTTCCTGTCCTCTCTCATTTGTCTTCAGGTCCTCTGACGGTGTCCGTAGAAGACCCCCTCCCTGCTCCTCCTCCTCCTCCAGTCGCAGGCCCATCTTTCCCGTCTTCGTCCTCCTCCGTCTTTGTTCCTCCCTCCCAAGACCGATGGCCACCCGACCGGTCCCGTTCTCGAGGCTCGGCACCCAACAGGAACGCGCGAATCCCGCCGCGCACCGACCTGCCGCTCGACACTCAGTCTCCATTTATATGGAGGAGAGGCGGATTCACGGAGTGTACGGCTTCCTGTGGGAAAGGTAGATTAAAACTCCCATTTCCAGTCACCTAACCTCAACTCAAGGGTCTAATTGGACGCACGAGGCCCCTGGTTGTGCGATGCCTCCCCCTTCCGGTCGGTGGGTGCAGGTACAAGCCCTGAGCGCTTCTCTGGCTCCCTGCAGGCTCCCACTTCAGAGTCATCATCTGCGTGGACCGCCACACGGACGAGGAGGTCCCAGAGAGGAGATGTGACTCTGCAGCCAAGCCCGTCCCCGAAGAGGAGCCCTGTAACGCGCACCCTTGCCCTCCGTTGTGAGAGAACGCACCCAAGACACGCACAAAGTCACCTTTCCACATTAGAATGTACAAACTGCAGCTGCGGGCGAGTTTTAGAAGCCTAAATACTAGACTTTGTGCAGAAACACATGGTGTAATAAAGAGTGCAGAGGGAATGATTGTCCGGCTGAAAACGACTGAAGCGCCCGTCGCTCTTTCCCCCAGCTGGGAGGCCAGTTCGTGGTCAGAGTGCAGCGTGTCCTGCGGTCCTGGCGTGCAGCAAAGGCAGCTGCAGTGCCGGCAGAGCTTTGGGAACCGCTCCACCATGGTCCACCCGCAGCGCTGCGCGAACCTCACGCCGCCGGAGTCCACGCAGACGTGCCAGCTCCAGCTCTGCTCCCACTGGGAGGTCAGCTCGGACTGGAGCCAGGTCGGTCGGCGCACCAGAAACAAGCCCGAGCCTGGCCCGGGAGATGAGTGAGACGCTTCTTCGTGTTGTCGCCGCAGTGCTCGGTGGACTGCGGGATCGGGAGGAGGACGAGGAGCGTGCGCTGCGTCACCGACCAGGGCAGCGTGGTGAACGACGCGGAGTGCAGCACCAGGGCCAAGCCGCAGGGAAGCGAGGAGTGCAACATGGGCCCGTGCGTGACCAACTGGTACTTCACCAGCTGGTCCAAAACCGTGAGTGAACTAGGCTTCCGGACGCGCTCGGGGATCCGAGCCCGGCCTGATCCGCCTTTCTGGCCCTCAGTGCTCGGCGCAGTGCGGCCCCGGCGTGCAGAAGAGGGAGGTGGTGTGTCTGACTCGAAGCGGGGTCAAAGGTGGCGGAGGAGGAGGAGACTGCGTGGGCGACAAACCTGCCGAGATGAAGGCCTGTAACGGGGGTCCGTGTGTACCCACAACCATGTGGTACAGCAGTCCCTGGTCACAGGTGTGTGTGTGTGTTTCTGCTAAATATAACGTACATTTTGGTTCAACACTGATTTCCTTCGCTCTTCTTTCTCAGTGCAACGTTCCATGTGGGAACGGAACACAGCGTCGAGACATCATCTGCGTCCAGAGGGCAGGAAGCGAGTTCACCGTCGCCCAGGCCAGCGAGTGTGCGCACGCGGACAAGCCGGCGGTGGTGCGGCAGTGTGAGATGGGCGAGTGCACGCCGCAGTGGTTCACAACAGAGTGGAGCGCGGTGAGAGGGGCGCCGACGGGTCCGAGGGGGGAACGCCGAGACCCGCCCGCCGCTGACAGCCTCCCGCTTCTCCTTCCCAGTGCTCACAGTCGTGTGGCAAAGGCGTGCAGATGAGGGAGGTACGGTGTCTGACGGAGGACAAAAGGCACAGCTCCGACTGCCAACCCGACACCAAACCGGAGCAGGAGCAAAGCTGCAACGTGGCTCCCTGCGGGCCGCAGCCATCAGGTTGGCGGGCGCACGGCGGACGGGCCAGGTGGGTTCCTTCTTCTCCAGACTCACCCTGTCCCTCTCTTCTCCTCCTCTCCTCTCCTCCTCTCCTCTCCTCCTCTCCTCTCCTCCTCTCCCACCTCTGTTCACAGATGAGAACTGCCGGGACAAACATCACAACTGTGTGATGGTGGTCCAGGCCCGGCTCTGCGTCTACACCTACTATAAGAACGCCTCTGCGCCTCGTGTACCCAGAGGCTCAGCGCGCTAAGAGGCACTGACCATCACGTGATGGGAACGCACACACACACACGCACACACACACGCACACACACACACACACACGCACACACACACACACACCAGCGGGTGTGGAAACAGTCCAGGCTCACCTCAAAGGTGCACGGTCATGGTGGACGGAGCAGCATCCACGGACTCTCCCAGCGTGGCCGCCAGCAGACTTTTAGCTATTTTCTCCTGGTTTTTTCAGGTAAAACACTGTGAAAATAGCTGCTTCTCCTTTCCCTCCTTCCTCGTTGTCTTTCCGAAGCAGTTTCCAGCGAGCTTGCATCCGTTTGCGTTGCACAGCAGCTCAAATAGCCGATCGTATCTCACAGACCTGCATGTTGGATTTGCTCTTTTTTGCAGCTCAAAGACGGAAGGTGCTCACTGAGAACACGGGTGTGTTTCAGCCACTTCAGTCCTCTCTAATGAACAGGACAGTGAAAATGGCGTTTTCAGACATTTGTACCACTAACTTAAAAGACTGTGTGTGCAAAAAAAAACTTGTGTTTTTGTAGTTATGTGAAAGATCTACTGGAATAGATCTACCGTACTGTGTTTCTGTATGCTGCAGGTGCTCCCCGACGAAGCGAGAAGGATTTTGTAAAAATACTTTTGTTTTCTTTGCCAAAAAAAAGGAAAAAGAAAATAGATGTCTGCTTGTTCTGCAGTTCAGCCTCGAGTCAGTGAACCAAAGTAGCGCAGAGGGAACGTGGCAGAAAGAGACCAAATATACCACAGAAGAGGGGGGTTTTCTCCAAATTAGAAGGATATTCTTTCTCATAAAGTTAATAAAATAACATTGTATCGGTTGTTCTGAACTTTTCCAATGAAAAGCCCAAACCAACGCTCTTTTTTGCTGTCCTACAAGCTTTAGTTTGTCGGACTCCAGGACATACTGTTGAATGGATTACATTTGAATGAAGGATCACATTATCTGCAACAGCCAGGCTCCTCGTGCGCGTTAACGCAGATCTGCGATTAAAGTGGATGTTTTTTTGGCCCTAAAAGATAAAGAGAAATGTGGTTTTGGTCATGTGATTCTCTCTGGCAGTACGGAGACCAGAAATTGTCCATTAATACCATAAACTTACTGGTGACGCACAGCTCTAGAAGTATTTACGTCGTCCTTCCCGTCTTAGAATCTATTTTATTTAAATCAGTCTTCGTCTTTTTGTGGAGGGGATGATGAATCTGGGCGATGCCAGAATTAGGAAAGCCTTAATATGGATCAAAGTCTTTCTGTTATACCTGAAATTAAATATTTTTATTCGAAAGGAAAAAAGGTCCTGTAGATGTGTCAAAGTGTTCCTAATGCCTTCTTCCTTTTATTTGCGTTAATTTTTTTTTTTTTTATAATTTCATAGTAATCACATTTCACGTGCACACACACACAACACACATTACACTATACACACATTCCAGCAGTGAGGAGTCTGTATATTTGTCAGATATGTTTTAATGTTTATATTTCTTTGAATATAGTTGGCTCTTATATTTTAAAACACTTGTATTAGTATCCAGCTTTCATGCGACTATTACATGCGTGTGTGTGTGTGTGTGTGAGAGAGAGAGAGAGAGAGAGAGAGTGGGAGTGAATGTGAATGTGCCTTTCTCTGTGCAGTTATTGTCTCTAATCCCTGGTAGAAAAATAGTTTTTTTTTTATATCTATATATACAGTAAAACACAAAGGATAGTAATTTATCTATTATCAAAAGAACATGTAATTTATTTTCTTTTTCAAAACGCTTGTTAGCAACGATGCTCCAATTGCTCCTTGTTTCCACAAGAGTTTAATGAGATGTTACTGACACGCATTTTTAATTAAGCAGAAGCTAAAAGCACTGTGGATACATGATTAATTCAAAGGGTAATTTGAAATAAAATGTCAAAAAAAGCCAACAGGACTAATTCCAGATGTGGTAAATGTGTTCCTAAAATAAAACGTGTTGTACCATTTCCCTCCAGGCGGCGGCGCTGTTGACCTCCCTGCCTTAGTTATTATACTAAATTGGAATATACTGTGTGTATTATGCCGTCAACTGTGTATTAAAAACATATAATTTTTTATGATTTAGGTCTCCTGGACTACGTTAAGGGCCTTTTTCACCGTGCTGATCATTCGGTACAAGAACAACCCCGCAGCACCCCCACGGGCCCCGGGGACCACCGGGACGTCCCCCCGTCTCTGCGGCCGGTTCGGAGCTGCGTGTGCGTGTGCGTGCCTCCTCTTCCTCTGAACTGGCTTTCAACGTCCCCGGCGTGCGAGCGCGCACGTGCGCTGCGAGGGCGGGGTTTAGGTTTATAGTATAGCCTCTATAGGCTTGATGAATGTGTCGGGCACGAGCGGGGCTGCCAGATGGGACCTTCCGGAGCAGACCGCCCTGAGCCCGGTGGCTCTCCCCTCTCCCCTCTCCCCTCGCCTCCATCGCTCACCTCCGTCGGCATCTCACGCGAGACAAATGGTGTCACCCAGCCCAGGCTGCACGTGAGGCCTCGCTTAAATAGCACCCTTCCTCGCCCAAAGTAGGCCAAGCCTCCCCCCGGGCTGTCGCCCCCTTCTCCCCGTCACACATTTCACTCTGCGTGGGCGTGAGCGTGAGTTCTGAACAGCTGTAGTAGTCGTGACCGCGTGCTCGTCATCGTGCTCCACGTCACGAGGCATCGTTTCAGCACCACGGCCAGGGCTCGCGGCAAGAACAATAGGCGGCTCGGCGCAAGGCACCGTCCGCAAAGGTCCAGCCGCACGGCCCGTGGTCACGGACCAGCATTTATAGGAGGGTGGGTGAGGGTTGGCGGGGGGTCGCGGGGGGGGGGATGCCGGTATAGGAGGAGAAAAGCCGTCCATCCTCCGGAGAGAGTGGCCCCAAGAAAGGCTAACGGTGCCCCCCCACAGGAACCATTAGACCTCCGGAAACCGACAGGGTTAGCGAGTCCACCCCGACAGCCATCACTAAAACACGCGCGACCGCTTTGGGGAGAGTGGAACTGTCACGCCCGTGTTGCCCCCCGGGCCGGAGCGTCCAGAGGTCAGGATCCGTGCGGGGTCCAGCCCTGCTCGGACTCGGCTGCAGGCGTCCTCCTCCGCCAACTCTTCACCGCGAACCCGGGACTTTGTGAGAACCCGGCCGAGTCTATATAGGAGCAGGGGGAGGAGGAAGAGCAGGAGGAGGAGGAGGAGGAGGAGGAGTAGAGGGATCGTACGGCAGGCACAAAGAGCGGAGAGCATCCAGAGAGAGGAAGGAGGACGGGACGGAGAGACGCGCGGAGGAGCCCGAAGAGCCGCCACAGAGCACCCCCCCAGCACCAGCTCCGAACAGTAAGAACAGTCTAAAACTCCATCACCTAGCTGATCCTGCCCTCCACGCTTGTTTTCCTCTGTGTGCGTGCGCGCGCGCGCGTGTATAAGCGCATGTGTACATTGAGGGGGGCGATCGGACAAAGAGCAAGTGAGCCCCCTGACATCCGTGTGTAGGCTGCAACCTACAGCTGGCTAAACAAAGAAAGCGCTCCGGAGCGATGATTTACCCCAACCGGGCTCTTTCTCTCCTTTCATGCGCGCAGGGATCCTGATCGCCGCTCCTCCACCACCGGGTACGCACGCTCGCCTTTATTCCCCATTTTGACGGAAAGTCTCATCATTGTTATTTGATTGGCTAATTAACGTTGGGGTAATTGTTTTGCAATAAGCTCGGAGCTCTTTGTCGTCAGTCGGGTCAAGAAATTCCTAAATACCAACTACGAAAAATAGTTTATTAACATTACTGGATCGCGTATTTTTAACTTATAAAGTATAATATTATTTTTAGGTTTTTTTTAAATGTCCTCCTTTAAACAAAACCTCCAGCAGTACTGAGAAAGGATATAAATGCTCTCTCTCTCTCTCTCTCTCTCTCTCTCTCTCTCTCTTTCTGTATAAATATATATCCATTTACAGCACATGAACAGATAAAAAGTAACGTTCTGGTTTTGGTATGACTGACAGAGTGTGGGTTACATTTCTCCAGGAATCGCTTCTCCATTTCGCCCTCCCTCAGAACCGGCTCTGCCCAGTCGTCCTCTCCACTCCGTCCTGATGAAGGAGGCCGATGCCATCAAGCTGTTCGTGGGCCAGATTCCGCGGAATCTGGAAGAGAAGGACCTCAAGCCCATCTTTGAGCAGTTTGGCAAGATCTACGAGCTGACGGTGATTAAGGACAAATACACTGGCATGCACAAAGGTGAGTCTGCGCCTCAGCGGTGGGAAGTGAGCAGGTTTCAGGGAGAAAGGCTGCTACGTCCTGCACACGCGTGACGGTGGAGCAGATAGACGGGTGGCTTTTCCTGCTGTTGCAAATCGCCATGGAAACTGTCACACCTGCTCTCGTCCACGTCCACGGCTCCTCCTGCAGCGTGAGATCACGGAGACGGGCAAACGAATCCGGCGTTTGTGCCAAAAGAGGAGAGTGTTTTTAAAAGAAATCCACAGATTAGTGATGCGTCACAACAAAAAAGCTACTTTCAAAGACCTAATGTAAAATATTCAAACTTGGAATCCTCATTGATCAGAGTCACTTATCTGGAGGTTCTAAAGATCCCAAGAACCGGATGAAATCTCTCTCTCTCACACACACACACACACACACACATGCACAGGCAGACTGAGCGTGGGTTCTGTGTGCTATGAACTAGATTAGGCTGTGTGCTCCAATCAGCGTAATGGGCCTGTAAGCCCGGGCGACACGAGGGAAAGGATCTGTTGTTTTGACAATCCCCACAGCCAAACTAAGCTCCGAGATGGGCCGTAAGATGTGTGTATCTCTGTTTGTCACTCTTTACTTTGCCACGTGTGTCTTTCTCACCATCTTCTGTATCGTTTTCCTTTGAACGGGATTACACGTGTGTGAAATGTCCCTCCCTAACCACCAGATATCGTCTTCTTCACTCGGACTCTGCGCGAGTCTGTCCGAGATGTGACCGGGATGCTAACCTGCTGCTAATCTTGTTGTCTTAGTGCTGGTGACAGGTGTAGTAAACAGCTCTGGCCAGCCAGCTCTGCTACCTTCCCCTCCCTCACACACACAGACACAGGTACAGCACATAGCAGACCAGAGGGGGTGTATTTGGAGTGATCGTGAGGCATGCGTAGTGGTTGGTTTAGGGCAGGATCCTGCAAGGCCTTGTTAGCCCCGCGCACACGTCTGTGGTGCTGTCATGTGTGCTGACCCGTGCCGTGCCGTTCTGACATGTGCCGTGCCGTGGACTGTCCTCTGCTCTAGAGTGCATCGTCATGGTGTTGTCAAGTTTAGTGACACTGCATGAATCCATATTTGTATTTTAGCGCCGCTGCGCAGATAGTCACAGAAGAAGCCCAGAACTTCTCAGGGAAGGCAGAAATGATGGAGGACTGTCAGTGGAGTGTGGCTGGTGTTATTGTGGGGGGGGAAGGGGGGGTACATGAGGAAACTGACAACTATTGGAGCGATTGACGGAACTTAGCGGCGCTTTCTGCCTTTTCCTCTCTGTCTCTGCCAGGGTGTGCGTTCCTGACGTACTGCGCGAGGGAGTCCGCCCTGAAGGCCCAAAGCGCTCTACACGAGCAGAAAACACTACCAGGGGTAAGAACACGTCACACACACACTGACAAACACACACACATTTCCCAGACAGGAGCAGAA
>CAAE01014543.1:750454-776831 GCA_000180735.1 Tetraodon nigroviridis
TCCCAGTATGCAACAGTGCCACATTGCCATGCATGTCGCTGGTGTTTTCCCCTGCTGCTACTGTGTATGCACAGATACACACACACACACTGTGCCCTCAGGTCAGTGTGTGTGCTATTGGAGATTCAGCTCCCATTAGTAGAACAGTGACATAACTCAGCAGCCGGCAGGCGTCTTGCTGCTAAGGACAAACACTCCCTCTCTCCGGAGACTCGCGGGCGACTCTGGGAGCATTATCATCTCCAGTCCTGTGTCTCTTTTTCTTTCTGTGGATCTCTCCGTCTGTAACCCCTCTGGTAATTGCTCCCACCTGGAGAGTGTGTGTGTGCGTGTAATTAATGTGGTCATTCCCCTTTTGTCTGGTCCTGCTCTTCCTCCTTCTCTCTTGTGAGGGATTGTGAGCTGCAGTGGGACGCTGTTCATTACGGAGGGAGCGCCGTGCGAATCTGTCTTCACGGCAGACCCTCCCTGTCTCACCCCCACCCCCACCACACACACACACACACACACACACACACACACACACACACAATTTTTCCACTTTATTTCTCTCTGGCCTGGTTTCCACTGCTGCTAAACACATTTTTAGTACTTTTACCTTGTCGCTGAAAACAGCAAATTGATGTTTTTCCTATTTTAATCACTCCTCTTTTTCCCCATCTTGTTCTCATGGCGTCGTGCTGCCAATCAGCTTTTCACTCTGTGCATTTTTCTTTGCAATCAGGGCTTGTTGATAGGATCTCTGAGAAAACGGTTAGAGGAGAGCCTGAGGAGGCTTTGCGGAGGGGGCGGCTGCTAACACGTAGCCAAAGCTCAGTTTTACTTCTATATCACCGGCGTGCATTTGCATTCAGCAGCGGGTGGCAGACGTCTCCCTCCGTGCACAGCCGTGCATACAAACGCAGCACGTTATTGATGGCACCCAACCAACCAGGCCTCACCGAGGAGTCCGACCTTTCCGCAAAGAGAAGCATCTTCTCTCGTTTTCTCGCTGGCGCTGCCCTTTGACTGTCCTTTCCTCCAACCATTTCCACTGGGCTTCCCTCGCTCCTCTCCCACCGGCGACACCCAAACGGGCGGGAGAGGCGCGTCTTGTCCCGGTAATTGAGGCGGAATATTCCAAACGCTGAGAGTCGAGGCTCGCCAGGGCGGGTTCTCGTTAGCGGTCGGTAGTAAAGATCCGACACAAAGCAATCAGAGCCGCGGCCCCCTGAGGGAGGAGACCAGGGCGTGGCCGTGGCCTCCCGGGTCTCTTCATTAGCCCGAGGTGATAACGAGCAACGCTTCTTGGTTTTTGTGTGATCTCTTGTCCCACTTTCTACGAAACAAAGATTTATGACTTCGGGTTTGGGCCAAAAGTTTGCAGCTCTGACGTTTGGATTCAGATGGTGGTTCCCTCCCTTCCTCCCTCCCTTCCTTCCTCCCTCCCTCCATCCTTCTCAGTGAGAATTTCAAATGGCTTCAGGTGCCCTTTGCACATCTTCCTCCAAAGGTCCTGTCATTCCCTTGTTTATTCATTTTTTTAACCATTTTTGTAGATCCTGCTCAGGCTCCGCTGCGTTTTACATCCTGGTTCTTTCTCTTTGTTTTCTGCCTATATTCCCTCCGTCCTCTCTCCCCTCAACTTTCTCTGCACCAGTAGAATTTGGCAGTTTTGTCTTCGCCTCTTTATGGTCTGTCCCATTTCTCTCTGAAAAAAATCCCTTCGGAGATTTTGGGGAGAAATGGAAATGCCCCCCCCCCCCCCCCATCCTTCCCCTTCCTGCTGTCTTATACTTCTTTCTCTTTCCTCGCTGCACACTCACGCTTCTTCCTCGGATTCTAATTTCACAGTCATTTATGGTAACCCTTCTTCTAAGCCCTTCTCTCAACGTCGGATCCCCCCTCTCCATCCTACCCACACACACACACACACACACACCCGTGCTCCGCAGTTCCTCCGCTGCTCGTCTCATTTCCCCTCCTCTTGATTAGTTGACCCTTTTGACCATTTCACACCCCACCTCCTCCCTTTCCTCACCCCTCCCCTCCACTCTACTTGTTAAGCTGGATGATTAGTTTCTCACAAACTGATTTTCATGGTTACATCTCACAGTCATCAAGCATAGCGCTGAGTGTGTGTGTGTGTGTGTGTGTGTGTGTGTGTGTTTGTGTAGAGAGAGACAGAAAGAGATAGGGATGTTTTGAATCTTGGGATCGTTCTTAAAACTGCTAAAGGAACATAATTGCGTTCACCCTCGTAAACTATTATTAGAGTGTATCTTCCTCACACACCCGTGTGTGTGTGTGCCGCCGTGTCTAAGCAGTAACGAGCTTTGATGACGGCTCCACGGCTGCAGCGGGCTGTTGCTGCTCACGATTGTCACTCACTTGATGGGATTTAATGCCGATTTAACATTTCCAGCTGGCTCGCCTGGAAGCGGAGGAGAGAGCTACCTTAAAAATGTCCCAGCGCGCCGTTAGAACAACAAGAAAAAGGAGAAAAACCGAGAGAGGGAGAGAGAGAAATGGGGGCTGGAGAGCGAGGAACAGATGGCCTTATCAGAGTGTCCTGTGTTATGTGTTTAATTTGGACACGGAGGGAACGAGGAGGGAGGGAAGCGTGAGATGGAGATAGGGAGAGCAGGAGAGCAGGAGAGCGAGGCCGTGTGCGTCACACTGGCAGCTCCTCAACAGTGGAACCACTAGCAGGTCCCAGCGGAGAACACAGATGTTTCAGCACAGTCGCACAAATCCCCGCTAGGCTTCTGTCGCTTGTGTGTTTTTGCCAGTTCACACGTGAAATTTGAACGTTCCTTGTGTACAAGGGTTGTTCTCAACAGTGCAAAAACGGCGGGGGTGCATGTGTGTGTTTGGAGGTGGACTTTGTGGACTCCCCCCCTCCCCTCCCTCCACTCCGATCCATCCATTCACAGCCATTTAGGACGGTAAAACTCCATCAACACATCTCTCCCAAGGCTGCTGCTGCTGCTTTCTCCGTATCCCCCCCCATCTTTTGCTTTTGTTCTGGGCTGTTGATATCTCTCTTTCCATTTACTCTTCCCTCCCGCTTTTATCGCCCTCTCCATCTTTGTTCCCGCTGCAGACGCCCGTGTTCCTACACGCGCCCGTGCGTCTGCGCAGTCGCTCGCAAACACGCTCGAGCACATCTGTTCGGTGGCGCTGGCATTTGCAGATCTACCGTGTAGGTAAAATGAAAGTGTGATAAGCAGCTTACCAGGTGTGTGTTGTCATGCTTCACTGCTCTCCTGGCAGTACTCATCCCCCTGTTATCGTGATTGGAACTAAATCCAAAGCACACACACACACACACACACAAAGACATACATTGCGCCTCTAATAATTGTCTTGGTGATTAATGAATAATTAAACAGCTGATGTGCTATAGATCAATGGATTTATTTGGGCATAATAAAAGTTTATAGTGAGGATATTGATCGACAGTGTTTCGGAGCCCGTAGCGCCACGGTTGCTGCTGGATCACGCAAACAGGACAGCCGCTGTTATCTGTTTTATGGAGTGTGAGGAGGGAAGAGAGGAAGCGCTGTAATTCACGGATGAAAATGTAAGGCTGCAACTGAAAAGCTTGTAAAATGATTTTTTTTTTTGTTTTGATGGAGATTGCGAGGTCCCCTTCATCCAGCGTTTATCCTGCTTGTTGTGCATGTTTAGTGTGTCTCCTCATGTGGAATCTGGATTCCTGGCAGGCGACTTCCCGGTGGTATAAAGTTGTGATGAGCAATTATCCACTAGGGCAACTTTGTAGGCCAATTTAGCATATGTCTGTGGTCAGCAGTACGGTTTGTTATGCCCCCTCCCTGCTTACGGCCGCACTTCCAACTTAGAATATACCCCGTCTTCCTTGTTCATTCTCTCCTTCCCTCTTTTTATTTTCCCCTTCTTTGCATCCCTGTGCTTCTCTCTCTCTCTCTCTCTCTCTCTTTCGCATGATGGGGCTTGTGATGTGGATCTCTTCCCCCTCCCTTGTGCCGCTCCTCTATTTTTATCCTCACTGTGTGTGGGATGGGAAGGGAGTAGAGGGACAGGTGTAGAATCAAGTGTGTGTGTGTGTGTGTGTGTGTGTGTGTGTGTGTGTACAGAATTAGAGAGACAAAAGGAAGTGACTACAGAGAACGAGAGAGGAGAGTGGTGTAAAGCAAGAGGGATTTAGTTGTTTGTTTTAAACAAAAAGTCCTTGCCCTTTCTATCGCCGTGTGTGTGTGTGTATCTTTGTGTGTGTGCGTGTGTGTGTGTGTGTGTGCACATGTGCGAGTGCATTTGTGCATGCAACATGGACAGAGAAAAAGTGCCCGCCTCATATTTCACCACAAAATTGAGGTAGAATCTAATCATGGCCTCATAAAAGCCTGACCCTGGAGAGTGCCTGCTTCTACAAGACCTGAGCACACACACACACACACACACACACACAGAGCAGAATAAGACATTTGTGTCATTGCCAGTCGTAGAGCCGTGTTTGTGTGGACACATGATTGCCCAGTTATGTGGTTGCTCTCTGCCAAATCTGTGCCTCTGAGATGCTGAAGGCTGCAGACGTCCAAAGCGGAGAGTTGGGTTTATCCCACCATCTGCTTTCCAAAGCCAGCTAAGTAGGAAGTAGATGGAAAAAAAAACATTATAGTGGAAGTTATCAGTCGATATCAAGATCTATTTAATGCTGAAACATCATCATTAGAAATCCAGTCTGCTATTTAGCTCCCAGGTTATGTCGGCGACTCGGCTGGATGCAGTTTCACCGGGTTGGGTTTATGTTAATCTGCAGACTGTGATCCAGACACCGTGTTTCTGTATGTAAATGTATGTCTGCACTCAGATGGAACTATGGAGTGGGCTCCGTACGAGGGGGCTCGGTCGGGTTGTGAAGTGCACTGAATGAAATGAAAAACAACAAAAAACGTGGGGTTAAGAGTGGAGGAGGAGGGCCATATAGCCAGGCATGAATAGGGGTGTACAGCCAGGGAGGGGGCAGGGTGAGACAGGGGAGGAGCAGGGGAGGTCGACTTAGAAAGAAGGAGGAAACTAGACAAAAGTTTGCCATAATAAGCATGGAGGAAGGGACAGGCGGGTGTGGAGAGGGAGAAAGGTTTTTTTCTGGGTGGCGGAGGAGTGGGAGGCAGCCGGGGCGCACTTCTGTCAGTTTAAACAGAGACATCTGGCAGCAGAGGGGGCCTCTGCTGCCGGTCTGCATGTGCGTATGCGTGTGTGTGGTTGTGATTAGGCAGGCGAGGGGATCACAGGACTTAAGTTGCACCTGGGGTGTGACCTCTGCTCAGAGGTCTGTTCTCTAACCACACACTTCAACCTGCTGTCGTCAGAAAGGCCTTTTCACACCGGCCACAGCGCAAATACAGAGCTTCCACTGCTGAATCAGGCTGGTTTCACTGCCAGAGAGGCTCAAAGAGCAGGATTCTATTGTTCAAAAGGACACAGAGTTCTTAACATGGACATTTAAGATTGATTTAATGTTAAATTCATGATCCACTTCCAGAGAGGTGTGCTAAATAAGTAAACATGTCAATCGACAAAATAGGAGTTTAAGGTCGTAGTTGGAATTGAAATTCTTTCATTTTCAATGTAAATTAAGCCTTTTGGAATGCGCCTCACTCGTTCTGTGGTATTTCCAGAGCGCGAGTGTCTAAAATTGTGCCGCTGGCGGTGAGCTAAATGTAATCTTTGTGAATGTAAAATTCTCTGCAGTCATGCATCGGTATTGGATTTGGGCGGCATATTCAATCCACCAGCTGGTTTCCCAAAAGAATTACACTCCTTAAAATAGAAAGAAGGTCCAAGTGCATAGGTCTGACGTTATCCGCCATAGTGCTGCTGGATTATACCCAGCTAAATCCAAAGGATCAAATTTCAGTGAGTGCTCCGGTGCTGCACGCGGAGTATTCTCACTGGGTATTCTCACAAAAACAGCGTAGTGTTACATGGATAAAGACGGTATTTCTACTCCTTGCATGACTGGATAGTATTACTGTGGTGAGTGATAAAGATGGGAGAAGAAGAAGGAGCAACAGAGGAGAATACGCCGGTAATCTGCGCTCCAGAGAGGCCGGCGAAGGGTTAAGAGCCAGATAAAATGTGACAAGAGGATGAGAAGAAGGACGAGCTTCTCAGGTGTGAAGAATGAAATGAGAGAAAGAGTGAAAGGATGGATGAGAGCAGGGGGATGGGACGATTAGAAGCTTGTATTATGGTTGCAGGCCCCCGTTGCCGGGCAACGGAGCCGAGCGAGATGCCAGGTTGCTAGGTAACCTGGGGGATGCAAAGCCTTCGCGTGGTGTGATGGAGAAACACGAGAGAGGTGGGGTAGAGCTCTCCGCCCTCCCACTCGTGCTCTGTGTTTTCCACATCTCTGTCTTCATCCAGCTGTGAATGAGAGCGCAACACCGCTTTAATAACGAAGCGCTCCACCACAACCGTAACAACACACAGTCAGACCGGCTGTAGGGTACCCGTGAGAACACGCTGTCCCACAAAACAAAAACAAAAAAAACTAACTTATTTTAGTATATTCTGTCATTTAAATCCACATTTTCAAAAAAACTTGGAAAAATAACAAACGCCTTCCTTTAAAAAATCCAACTGATAGACTCTTATTCTAATTTTACTCATTTTAATTTCTGTTTTACCTTTGTTTTTTTCCATCCCTTATTCATCATTTTTAAAGGCTGAGTCACAGTGAGTCGACATGTAAAGTAGAATCATATTAAACACGTTTGTGCGAAACAAAGCAGCAGAATTTATTCTCTCTGTATGTTTTTCCCAAAACATATTCGCTGTTCCGGAACGAGATCATGGAAATGAGTTTGGAAGCCCGTGAGGCATTTTTATGGCAACGGGGAGACAAAAAAAGAACGTGAATAGAAGAAAAGATAGGTAGGGAAACAGAATTTAGAGAGGGATATTATAAGAAAGGGTGAATGAATGTGAGAGTGTGAGAAAATGTGTGTGTGTGTGTGTGTGGGGGGGGCAGATTACGGAGCTGATAGGAGAAAGAGGCAAATCAGGGAACAGGGAGAGGAAGGGGGAGAAATAATGCGGGATTGTGTAGAGGAGGGATAAAAATAGTTTCACTTTCTTGTGCACTCGGGAAAATGGACATCTTAAATCGTGTGGATGGAGCGTTCCGGAGTGACAGTGAGTGGGGGAGGGGACGTGTATGCGTGTGTGTGTGCGCGCGCCCGCCTGGAGATGACAGATACGAAGAGAATGTTTGTGAGTCTGTACCCGCACACGGTCGCACACAGTTGGCCTGTTGTCTGCTGACGGAGGGGCGTGGGGGGGGGGGTCCTCCTGCTGCTTTCATGTCCAAAGAATCATCAGATCAAAGTCGGAATATTGATCCGTCACTCACGTTCGTGCTCCAGATAGTGCATCTACACGTGCACATTTAAATGTGAACACTTCCCTCCACCCCGGTGAAGTGGTTCAGTGGTTTGATCCAGTGATTTTGCGTAGGTGGGGGAGGGGGCAGAATACCATTTGATTGGATAATCCAAGGATTTAATATCCCCTAATCCTGGCACAATCCTCCCTGCATTACTGCAGGGAGTAAGATTAACTGTATGTGCGGAGCATGTGTTTGTTCCTCTGTGTGCTAAAGGGCAGGCCCTCACCCCCGATAGTAAGAAAAACCGTCGCGTGAGTGTGTGTGTGTGTAAATACAAGCGTGTGTGTGTCGTATGTGGTATTTGTGTTGGCAGCACAGCATGCAAAATGAGGCTGTTTGCACGGCAGCTTCGGTCACGTGTGCGTGAGTTCACGTCCCTCCGCTGAGCGCGCGTGTTCACTGGAACTCACCACCGTCATATATGGCGGATCTCGTCCCCGTGCACGCTCCCGCTCACATACACCCATTCGCATTCCTGGGAGATCCAGAGAGACGGGCGCTTGTTAGTATGCAGCAGGATGAGTGGAAGCGGGCTACAGTATGAAACCGGCCCTGCCAGCGCGCGCACGTTCGCAGATGGTTACTGTTGATTAAGTCTTAATTAGAACGCGAATAATTAGAGCATAATGTGACTTGAAAGGAGAGCGAGGCCGTTGGTGTGTAAGAGAGATGAAGAAGAGAACAGGAGCGGAGCACAGGGTGACTCACGAGCAGGGAAGGGACTTTATTTGCATTTTTCGCTCGGTACCACGAGAATTTTAATTCTTTTGGCTGTGGAACAGATTCACTTCTCTCGCTTGTTCTCCTCTCTTCCTCCTCTCGCTTTACTTACCTGCTGTTTAATATTAATCTGTTCATTTCTCTCATCTTCCTCTCCAGCACGCATTCTTTGTTTACCCCCCCTCCAAAAAAAAAAAAAAAGAGGCCGGCAGTCGCTCTTGGCAACAAGCATCCTTGTTTACCTACCCGGTGTGCCGTCATAAGATTGCCATGACAACGAGATGGTTGCCATGCCAGCTTTCCGATGCCATTGTGTTGTGTTGTCGGCAGCTGTGCACCTCTCTCCTGCCGACTGGTGTTTGTTCCTCCGTGCTTACCGCTGCCGTTGATGAAATATTTAGTATGTGGGCAAATTAAATGATCCGTTGGTCAGCGTCGTTTAGGAAAACACACACACACACACACACACACACACACACGCGCGCGCACACACACGCATGCGAAGCGTCGATTGAAAAGCCAATGTGTAAAACCATTACTTTTTTTCATTCCGGTCTGTTTTATGGCCTTGAAGAGGCCTAATGAGGAAAGAAATGCGAGAGGTGATGGATGGACAGAAGGACGGCGAAAGGGTTAGTGGACACAAATCTCGCTCCAATCAGCCTGCTCCGCAACACAGAAGGGAATCGATGGACAAGACGAGACGGATCGATGAGTTGATAGCGCAAGATGGATGGATGGATGGATGGATGGATTGATGGACGGATGCATGCATGGATGGATGCATGCGTGCGTGTGTTTGGGTGAAGGCCCTGGCTCAGATCAATAGTGTTGTGGTGACAGCTTGGAGCTGATGAATCAGACGTTTGAACCCAGCGCTGCCCTCCCCTCAATTACCAGCGTCATTACGTTGACTTCTACACACACACACACACACACACACACACACACACACACACACAAGACTGTTGTTTTAAATCAGGAAATTACTCAAAAATGAAACCTCCAATGAACCGTGATGTGTTTCTTTCCCCCTCTACTGCGTGTTTATATTCTTCTCCTCTCCTTTCGGATCCATCCGTGCTTCCTCCCCGCCGTCTTGGTCACCTTCTTGCAGCTTTTTTTCCCTCCTTTCATCATCCCTGTAGCATTAACACACTGTCTCATTGGCTTAGTGATATGACTAAGCACTGAGCGCAAATGTGTGTGTGTGTGTGAGACCACCCATGCATGTGAGGAGAGTACACAACTATGAAAGAGTTCTTCGTGCGTGCGTGTGTGTGTGTGTGTTTGCCCTACCACTCAGGGCAACAGATCTCTGTAGTCGTGACATTTTTTCGACAGTCAGAGTCACAACTGACTCACAGCGCTCTCTCTCTCTCTCTCTCTCTCTCTCTCTCTCTCTCTCTCTCTCTCTCTTTCCTTTCTTTATTCTTTTCCAAGCGTCCTCTGGGGGTCAGCCTTACTTTTATCCTCCCACCTTCTCTGTCCCTGCAGGTTTTCTCTTCCCCGCGTCCCCTTTTCTCTCCCATGTTTCCTCTCGGCCTTCCACCTGCCCTTTCCGCCAGTCGGACTCCCCCAGGCCTTTCTCCCTCTATCATTCCCTTTCTATCTTTTATTTTTAGCAGGCTGTGCCTACTCTCCGTGCACACTTGTCATCTCGGCCCACCGCCATACCTCCTTGCTCCCCCCCTCTTTCCCAATCTACTCTACTCTTGTCCCTCGTCTAATCCACGCTTCTTCCGTAATCCAGCTCAACTGGTTTGCATCCTTAATCTTGTCACTTCTCAATCCCCCTCCATTCTGTGCTTCTGTGTGTGCGGGTGTGTGTGTGTGCGTGTGTGTGTGATAGAGAGAGGGAGGGTCAAAGTACAGTTGTAAGGTTGTGTTTTGATACAGGAAGAGAGCAGCCTGGGACAGAGATTAGACACACCTGTCACCTGTTAAGCTTCATTAATACTGATTATAAAACACACGGAAACACAACTTTTTTTTTTTATTTATGCATTTTACAAGTAATTCTTTTTGATTATTAACAGTTTGAACAGAAGTATGTCCTGTGTTGTTTTTATACCAGCAAACTGTTTTTTTGTTATTATTTATTTTGAGGTTAAACTTCTGTTCCTCTCCTGTCATAACTTTTTTTTTATTGTGCTCGGTTCTTGTCAATTAATCAAATTTATCTATAACCGTATTTATGTGAGTGATGTGTGGAATCCTTCTCAACATGTTGATAATTCTGACCATTGGAAATAGACTTAATCTTCTCTGCTGTTTGTTCCTTAGATGAATCGGCCGATCCAGGTAAAACCAGCCGACAGTGAGGGCAGAGGAGGTGAGAAACAAGCACACACACACGCACACACACGCACACACATTGTGCTTCTCATGATTGCCTTAAGGATTAATGATCAGTTACCAACCCGTACCCAGATCATCAGATCAGGTCAAATTCAGGAAAATGCTTCATATCTCATCTGAAATCTTAATTTTTTCAAACACGTTTACTCCTCACGCTCTCTACCTGCCGGTTCACGTCTGCAGTCAATACTGCTCCCTGGTGGACACGTAAACATCCATACATGACCCATTTCCTGGACCAGCCTCTGTTTTCATCAGCAGAAGTGGGATAAAGGTGTATTCTGAACAGGGTTCTTTTCTGGTCCCACAGAGGACAGAAAGTTGTTTGTAGGCATGCTGGGGAAGCAACAGAGCGATGAAGACGTCAGGCGGCTGTTTGAACCTTCGGCAGCATAGATGAGTGCACGGTGTTGAGAGGACCTGACGGCACCAGCAAAGGTAAAAACCTAGCCGAAACGCTCATGAGCACACTTTAGGTAGATGCTAAACTCTGCCGTTAAACTATTCTAAATAAACTAACATGCCTTTTTTTTTTTTTAAAGGTTGTGCTTTTGTAAAATTCCAAGGACACGCTGAAGCTCAGGCTGCCATCAACAGCTTGCACGGAAGCCGCACAATGCCTGTGAGCATACACGATATTTTTATTAAAAAAACAAAGTCGACATATGCGGCTGCTGAGGCGCATGCTGGCGTAGTTCTCCCTGCAGGTGGTCCTTTAAAATCAACAGAAAACATCTGCCTGCTCTTGATTGCAGCCCCAAACTACAGTTTACGCTTTAATATAAAAGAGAATGGATAGAGGAACTGAATGAATGGAAAGCGGGCGGGATGTGGGATGGCGGTAACTGGTTGTCTGTGCCCACAGGGAGCTTCGTCCAGCCTGGTGGTGAAGTTTGCAGACACGGAGAAGGAGCGGGGACTGAGGAGGATGCAGCAGGTGGCCTCCCAGCTCGGCATCTTCGGCCCCATGACCCTCAACTTCCCTGCCTACAACGCCTACAAGCAGGCGGTCAATGCACAGGCAAACACGCACGCACGCACGCCAGCACACACCAGTGCTGCACGATACTTAAGTGTACATTTTGCATATATGTGATGTTTGTGAGTGGAGGGCTGTTCTTATGAGAGGATGTAATAAGTTTGAAGGGGCTATCAGTGGTCTAATTATGGGTAATGTTGTTACGCAGACAACAGAGCGTCAGTCATCCGACATTAGCTTTCCTGCAACACACAACATTAACCCACTGACTCAGGACATAATGGCCTTGTAATTAGATCTCTATTCATCTGCTCCTCCATCTTCCCATCCCGACATCCTTCCTCTCATTTTTCGTACTCGCTCTGTCTCTTTTTTTTTACAACCCCTAAAATTGCTTCTTTGTCCTCGCTTTCTCGCCGCCCCTCTTCCTCGGTGTCTGGCCTCCCTTTGGTGTCTGCAGCTTGTCCAACAGCAGGCGCTGGTTGCCCAGTCAGCGTACCTGTCTCCAGTGGCAACCGTCGCTGCCGTCCAGATGCAGCAGATGGCTGCGCTCGGTGCCAACGGAATCATCGCCACGCCCATCACACCCATCACGCCATCCTCAGGTATACCTGAAGGCCTAAATGTTGAGCTTGAGGGTAAGACGCGTGGGTTATGGGGACTCTCTGTCTGCAGGTACAAACACTCCCCCAGCTATCGCGGCCCAACACCCGTTACAGCCATCCCGCCTCCGATCGGCGTGAATGGCTACAGCAGCGTTCCAGCACCCGCTAATGGACAACAGGCGACAGAAGCGCTATACACCAACGGGGTTCACCCGTATCAGGGTACCTCACCATCAAAAGCATCCAAAAATACAGAAATGAATGAGGTAACAGACGTAAAACGCTGGATGGTGTGTTTCTGCTCTCATCTAGCTCAGAGTCCAGCAGCTCTCGATCCTCTACAGCAGGCGTATGCAGGAATGCAACACTACACAGGTCGGTGCTCATCTTTCGCCTCATTTATGGAAAGTTTTTCCTTAGCGGTCTGTTTTTTGGGGTTTTTTTGGCTTTTTTTTTTTAAGAAAACACAGTCATAGGTCAAGGTGAAGATTTCCAGGTTAACATAGATGAAACTTACACCCTAATGCAACAACATTGCATCATATTACATTATCACAGGGGGAAGCAGCTCAGGCAGGAGGTTAAACAAGGACACTTGGAATCCGTGAAGGAAAAAAAAAAAGATTGTTGTCATTGGGAATTTAAACGAATTCAATTAATGGCTTGTGTCATGTCTTCAGTTTTATTTCCCGCCTATATATCAACGCGCAACAATAAGTCAGATCAACACTAACATTGTTTTGCAGAGACGACTTTCATTTGTTCTGATTAATCGTTTTCACCTTCAGCAGCAGACGTCCCAGTTCAAATAAACTCGCTCTATTGGACGCATAATGTTGCCACCTGTTGTCTTTACCCAATCACGTTTTATGACTGTGTCTCCCAATAGCGGCGTACCCTGCAGCTTACGGATTGGTTGGGCAGCCGTTCCCCCAGCAGCCAACACTGGTTGCCCAGCAACACCAGCAGCCCCAGCAACAGCAGCAGAGAGAAGGTGATGCGACTTTCTGTCTGGCCCCGCCCCTCCGATGGGCTTGTTCCAAAGTTGTTTATCACAGATTTCATTTATCACTTTTTGCTGTGTGTTCACGTGTGTGTGGTCGCGCGCGCGTGTGTGTGTAGTGTGTGTGTGTCCAGGTCCGGAGGGCTGTAACATCTTCATCTACCACCTGCCTCAAGAATTCAGTGACTCTGAGCTGCTGCAGATGTTCCTGCCCTTTGGCAATGTCATCTCAGCCAAGGTGTTTGTTGACCGCGCCACCAACCAGAGCAAATGTTTTGGTGAGAGACGCTCGGACGGGGAGGCGGGGAGGGAAGGGCGAGAGTGTGCAAAGAGGGGAAAATAGAGCAGAGGAGGACTGCGTCTGCCCTCTGTGTATCTTGGTGTATCACACCTCATTTTTATCTCTGTCCTGAAGGATTTGTGAGTTTCGACAACCCGGCCAGTGCTCAGGCCGCCATTCAGGCCATGAACGGCTTCCAGATCGGCATGAAAAGACTGAAAGTGCAGCTCAAAAGGCCCAAAGACGCTAATCGCCCGTACTGAGTGAGATGAGGAGGAGGAAGAACTAAAGAGAGGTGAGGTGCTGTGAGGAGGTGATGGGTAACCTGAAAAAGTCCACGACAGGGGCCAAGAGTGCGCGCAGGGGCGGCGCCTCTGGCTTTTTTAGCCTAGCTTCTGCACTGACATTCGAAGGTTCGAAGCTCTTTTTCATAAGTCAAATGATCAATAATTATCCTACGGTAAACTGGAAGTATCATGTGAAACGACTTTGAGCAAATAAAATAGAAAATACTAAAATATTGTTTTCTTTTATTTTCTTTCACAATCTTATTTTTCTTTCCTGCTGTTTAACCTTTTCCTGAAACGGCAACTTACCTCACCCAAGATCCTCCCGTCCAATCATAATTTGAGGACCCCATCGCTATGGCAACGGTTGCCTAGTGACCGATAAAGCTCTGACCCCCCCTTCCTCTCGCATTGTTGTAAGTTGATTGGTTGGCCTGTGTTTGGGTTGCTGTGGCGATTGATTGCCTGTGTTGGTTGCCCTTGCTGTCACCTCGAGCAACCAGCCATGCATTGACCTGCATGTCCTGTTGCCGTAGTGACCACAGACTGTGTTTTGGTGCATTGTGACTTTATTTTGTATTGACCTGTGCACATACTGATCAATAACTGTCAATAGCCAGGAGTGCTCTCAGAATCAATCGATTTAATTGGATACCCGATACACCGAATCATTGCCTAAGAGCTGAATCAATTTCCTAGGAACGCTTGTTATTTTCGCAGCTTCGTTTTTGATCAGTTTCTGTAGTGTTCTGTTTGGTGTCGTTATGATTTGAAGTGTTTGGGTTAAGTAACGGGCGTCTGCCTACATCTGTGCACATCTGTGTCATGTGTTACGCTTTTAGTGTGTAATGCAGGAGAGAAGCTTCCTTGCTGTCCTGGTGTCAGGCAGGCCCGTCCCACAGTGGGCACGTGGAGCGAGTGAACACTTATTCTGGGTGCACAAAAACACACAACAGTGGAAGGAAGGCACGTTGGACAGGAGTCGGTGCAGGGATCAGAGGGTTATGCAGGCTGAGCATGGAATCTGTCGATCTCCACCCCGAATAGGCCCAGTCTTCTGTTGGGAATTCTCATTTCTTCCCGTCTTCGATGTGGCACATTTGTTTTTGCTTTATTTTTTCCCTCTTTTTATTACCGTGTCCCATCTACCTCCTCCTTTACTTGCAAGCTCTTTTTTCTACTCCAGCTTGTTTTTTTTTTTTAATGAGGAACAGAGGTATGCGGGTGTTTTGGTGAAAAAACAACAACAAAAAAATTGCAACAAATGCCTCTTGCTTAATAAAAAACAGCCTTTAACTATAGGAATTCTGGGAGAAACAAGGAAAATTCTACCTAACCAACAATACCTTTTCTGCAAGCGGAGGAACGTATGTCGCCATTCTCACTGAGCAAATGTTTGTCACGACAAGCTCCGTGGCGCTTTCGTATCATCCGGATTAGAACCATCACCCAGAATTTCTATACTGCCAATGCCGGCCGGTGATGCATGCTGGTAGCCGTGTTTGCCTGCCGTGACCCGAGGCACACGCTTTCAAGTACACACGCCTTAACACACATGGATACCGGACACACACGCATAGACTGGGTTCCAGCGAGCCCACGCAGGTGGTAGATTTCCCTGAGTTGCATGAGCAGGCACCGTGCGTGTATGTTTAAGCACCATGCTCTACTGCTGTGGAAAGAGCTGCCATACTGCGACTGATGTTTCCTCCTTTTGGTTGATAAATATCTCAAACAATCCAGCAGAGACGTCTCCTGTTTCGCTGCCAGACGCACACTAAAGGGTCACATTAGGCTGTCAGCTGTGTTTGGTGTGTGGAGGGGCATGTTTGACCAGGTCAGAGAGGAAAATCCACAGGTTTGCTGTCTAACTCCTCCATCTGTGTCTCCCTTCCTCCCCCCGATCCCACCCTTCCCCCTGCAGGTGACCTTTCAGAGCGCAGCCGAGGAGGACTCCCAGGATTCATAGTGCTGCCTTCGAGCGTCCGACGAGCGTCAGCCAAGCACACACACACACACACACACACACACACACACACACACTGAAGCGGTGCAAGGCTGACATACAACTGTACATAAGGTGCACAAACACACACACTCGCACACCTCCCACGTACATGCCATCACACAAGTCAGTGATGTCGCCTGAGAACTGTGGTTGGACTGAGGTTCCTGTGAGGTTTGCCAACAGGGTTGGTCCAGTTCAGATGACTCAGAGGGAAAATAGCGATGACGACAAAAAAACAACGCTGATATATCACTCCAATAGACTTTAACCTGTCTATATTACGTCTATTACGTGGCAGATATAGTGGGGCCAATGTTTCATAATAAGAAAAAGAAAGAAAATACAAAAAAGACAATTAAATAAGTAGGTTAGAGAGACTTTGGAGAAAATCCTTATGACCTGTAAATAATTTAGTTTACAAAGAGCGGCATTTAAAAACAAGAAAAAGTACAAAAAGACTACTACTTTAGATAAACACTGAATGGGACACATCAACATTATTATTATTATTATTATTATTATTATTATTATTATTATTATTATTATTATTATTATTATTATTACTAGTGAAATTATCATCCTCCTAAAGGGATATTACAATACATTCCTTACTGTAAAATTGGAAATCACTGACCTATTTTAAATTTCTACTTAGATTTTAGGTGAAGCTTGGGGGAGGGCGGGATTGCACTTTTTCTGGGGAGGTTTTAATATATGATCTTTTTTTAATTATTTATTTACTAATTTAACAATTATTTTGTTTATTGGGAGAAAGGGTTTGAGTGGGTTGCTATACATTGATTTTAGTATTTTCTAGAGGAAACCTTCTGAGGGCCTGTTTCTGTCAGACTCTTGCACCTGAATTATTATGATGTACTTATTAATTATTACAGCAATTATATTTATTTCTAATTTATTGACTCCTGTTTTTGATCCACTGGCTTTTTAAGTTAAAATAAAAAGTATCAAACTTAATGTTGAGAGTGATTCTTGGCTTCATCTTTTGTTTTTATCGTACAAGATGTTGGGGGAAGAGAGCGCACGTCCGCAGGTTGGCCAGAAGGGGGCGTAAGTACAGCACACAACATCCCTGTCGAGGTTTGAGTTACGACCCAATTAAGAAAAACACTCTTTTAAAAGTACTTTAACCCAGAGATGTTTCATCCTGGTGCTCTAAATGTGGGAAAACACAGACGTACGCTGGCTCAATTGAAGATGGCACCTTGGTAACAGGACATTACAAAATTCCAGATGTTTCATAATGAATAAATTGCAGCCCTCTCAAGAATGTACAGAACAAATTCTCTTTATAGATCGAGTAGCCATAACTAATAAACGCAAAAAGACACGTGAATCAATGGGAACAAGTTGAAACTGGTCATTTGAGAAAGAATCCATCACCCTTTTTCACCGTGGAGGTCAGAGGTCAGAGGTCAGAGCAGCTGTCCCTGGTGAGCAGTACTGCAGAGCAACAGTACACATTTAGGCAGAAATATGCTTTGAAACTTGTTTTTAAGCTGTATTTGAATGACATGTCACACACACGCCTGAATTTCACCACAGCTTGTGCACGCATTGGTGACCGTTCAGTAAAAATACGTCATTTGACAGGCAAAAGACAAAAGGGTTGATGATTAAATAAAGAAAGAACTGCGGGGTTCTGTCACCCATTAACCTGGATCTGGTCTGCACAAACACAGGTTCAACTCTGCACCAGATGCGGAGCCGCGTTTCATCACGACGCTCTCACGTGGCGTGACGTCACCGAGGCCCCTCCCCCTCGGCGACTCGGCGCCCCTCCCCCTCCGCCAGCCCCCAGCAGCAGGCAGCGCTCACCCGGCCGACCTCCGCCTCTTCCCGGCCCCGACACCCAGAGAGACCCCGCAGTCTGCCGGGACACTGGGGGGGAAAACGCAACTGGGCACAGGAGGATTTCTTTCATTTATAATCCCCCCACGACAATTGGGACCTTTTTTTTTTTTAATGAAATTATTTTTCAGTAATTTAATACGGCAGAAAACAACTTTGTTTTCAGAAGGAAAGATGTGAAAATCTTTTTTTTTTAAAGAATACTTGGACGCGAACAGCAGCCTTTGGAGCACGACCAGCAGGCTCAACGGGACCGTTAGGTTTTTAAGCTAGCCAGCCACAGAGACCCGGGCGACTTTGTTGGGTGGAAAGACGACTCGCTGTTTATTTCATTAACCAAATTAGGGTTCGGAGCGAGGGAAAGCACCAAAGTAAGTACCTTTTACCTTCATGTTGAGACCTTATTCGCCTGTGTGCGCCTGAGCGAGTTAGCGGCGCATCCTTCGACGTCATTACGCATTCATGAAGGAATCGCCGTTTAAACATCAGGGCTGGTTTTTAAAACATACAAAATGTGTAACAGGCGCACCAGTGTTGAAAACATTCGATCTTTTTTCGAAGACATGAGGAATATCAATAAGGTGGCCCGGGGATTGGTTAGTTTTTACAGTAAAGTTTGCTAACTAGTAGCATATCATACCTTATCAATACAGTTGCGAGGCCCGCAGGAAGCTTATCTGAGTGGAAACACGTTTAGATCTTCTTAAAAATAATGTTATTTACATGTTGGCCAACATATGAGTCGGGCCATTTTGGGTTAGCTGTTTTGGACGTGCTTGTGATGTTTGTGTCTTTATCCTGGTTAATTAAAGGGCATTTTTTGTGTGTGTAGCTTAAACAGATGAACAATTCCTCTTTCCACAATTGGATTTCCAGATTAAAGCCCGAAAGCATTATGATCCATCAGATCTATGATAATCCAGGATAGCACATCATCTTTGACATCTTTTTTGGTTATTTTTCCACAGAGCCGAGCCTTGACCCTAAAAAAGGTCCTATAGATTTGCAGGGTCCTTCACGAATCGGTAGGTTAGTACTTATGCAAAGAGCAGAGATGGACCGTGTCTGATTAGAGGCGTAATCAGCATGGAAGTGTTACTCTCACACCTCTCGCTCAGGCCTATTGAAATACTGCTGGATTAGATCAACCCATCAATTATTTATTAGGCTCAGTGTCAAAGGTGCTGCAGTTGTAAAAGTGAGAAAGGACGGTTATCCACTTTATTTTAGGAGTTAACAAGTACCAGCGACCAGGTTCAGTTAAACTAGGCGCAGAGGAAAGTCTGAAAATGCCGAGAACGGCCGTGACTCACTCTGATCGCATGACCTGAGTTTCAGCTAATCATCCATGTGCAGGGAGCATGCTAGCCACATGCAGCATCCCACAATGTGGTCATTCACGTCAGGGACTGAAGATAAAGTATATCGGCACAGAATATCTGCTTATACCTACAACTTTCTACATTCATTGAAGTGGATTCTTGCCTCATCAGAATCTGGGACCACCTCTGGAAAGCAGTGATTGTAATGCAGCATTTAAATGACCAGTCAAATGAACCACGTCCTGTTGTTCTAAGTTGGCGTCAGTGCAATTACTACTAGAAAAACATTATCGAGCTAATATACGTCACGTTCAGAGCTGACGGTCACAGAGATTTGGGTTTTCCTTCAAGCAGGCAGCATAAGTACAGAGGGTCACCGAAACGAGCTCAGTAATCTACACAAAGACAGTGTGTTATTAGTGTGGAGCGTTCACGCTGATGGTGCTCAGGCTGCCTCCCCCACATGCTAGTTAACTGTAAAAGTCCATATGTTTAGCGGAGGGTGGAGGGTAGAATCTAAAGCGTCCACGGGCAGGACGGTGGGACTGCTGGGCTATGAGAAGTTAACCAGAGAGAACAGAGCATATCAGCAACATCTGGAGCCAGACCTCCGCCCCCTCCTCCGCCAACACCCCCGTTTGATGCTGGATGGCTGTTTAGAGCTTTCACATCTTCCAAATCCATGTTCACAGAGGGGAGAAAATCGGACAAATTCCCTCGTCCCTCCCTCGTTACGGGCGTCTGCTGTTTTTATTGGACCTTTGGAATGGTCAGAGTCTGATCATGTGACACGCCAGGCCAATGGAATGTGGTGGGAGGAAAGATGGGTTTGGGTGAGTTTTAGCATGCTGGGTAATCTTAGGAAGTAACGCTAAAAATACCTTTTCTAAAGCCTGAATCAGCAGTTTGCTTCAGCCCCAGAATTAAAGAGGCTTATTTCCTGTTTTGGGTAAAAATTGTGTCGCTGTTGCTTGAGACAAGCACACAAACATCCCCCGGACGTCCCGCAGCAGAATCCTGGTGGCGTTAGCTAATTTGCTATGAAGGGGATGAATTGGCAGAATGAGAGAGGGGGAGAAAATCTCCCATCCTCCCCCTTCCACCACATGGAGAGAGAGAGAGAGAGAGAGAGAGAGAGAGAGAAAGGCTCCAGCGCTCGGCCAGCCTGGCTGTCGCAACAGGAAACGCGCCATGAGCAACGTGACATGAACTGGAAAACAACTGACACCCTCCATCATGCCAGGGTCAGAGATGGCAGCTGGGGGCAGCGCGCCTCACCGTGTCACAGTCGCGTCCACTCCTCCGGACCAGGATCAAATCAGACTTTAATCAGGTTTGGATCAAAAAATATTCGGGTGCAAAACTTCCTCGGCACAAAGTTCCTGTTTGTCTGCCTGTGCCACGCTGACCGGTGCGGATTAATGGCTCAAATAGCCAGATATATCCCAATAAAGTCACTTTCAAAGCAAGAAAACCTCCTCGTGTTTCATCCTAATATTCGTGATTATTGTTTTCAGGCCATACAAACTTTGTTTGATGGACTTTTGTCTCTCCAAAGACGGAGTCGTTCCATCATCTAGGAGGGCCTGCCTGGGTGGGGAGGCTGAAACAGAGCCGTCGCTGTGCTTTTGCAGTTCCAGCGAGAGGCATCGTTCCACATCTGGAAGGGCTGTGTAGCGTCGGGGTGTGTGTGGGGCGTCCCCGCTGCTCTGTGTGTACGGATGGGTCATGACTCACGTCCCATCTATGCTCTTTTTTTTCTCGACGTCTCATTTAGAGCCACGCCCTCCACACAGCAGCGGAAATATTCAACTCAGCACTTTATTAATAAAAACCCTTCTGGCTGTAAAACTGCTATTTTTTTCCTCACGTGAGCTTCGTCCGGATTCAGGTCTGTGTTCGGCCCTGACGTTTCTCGTTCTTTCTGTGTGTATTTTTCAGAATGTTGTCGGAACTGAGCGAGTGGTTCTGGCAGGAGCGGCTCTGGTTTCCAAAAGGCCTTGGCTGGGCCGATCTGGAGGACCGGGACGGTCGGGTGTACGCCAAAGCTCGCGACCTGTGGGTCGCGCTGCCCATTGCACTGATATTCCTCATCATCCGTCAGCTTTTTGAAAGGTCAGTCCAGCTTCCATGATGTTGTTACAGCCTATCTACAAGGCTGTAATGCCTCACCACTGGAATATGACCAGACCATCGGTGTGCAAACACTATTATCCATCTGCTTATTGAGACTATGCTCATTATCGTTTATCACATGTTAGTCCTTTATTACCTCCACCAAGGAAGGGGGACATGTGGACGTTCTTTTGTCTGACTGTGAGAAATTCTTTGGGAAATGTTGGCGACGGGCCGAAGAACAGCCCATTAAATTTTGGTGCATTTTGAGCTCCCAAAGATCATAAACCAAGATAAAAGAACCAAGGGATGCTGATCATCAGCAACCTAATATGTTATTTTCCATTGTAGTACTACTGTCTGTTTATAGTGTAATTAAGGTGCTTGGCAGAGGACGGCGCTCTCCCAGGGCTTTTTTATAGTTGTTATGTGTGGTCATTATCTCAGTAAATACACAGCCTTCTAGCAGAGAATATATATGAGCAATATCCTGTTGTTATTAATCACTGTCATTCAGACCTGTTTCTCTAAACAGATGTCGGGGTCCTTGTTTTTATTAGCGTAATGGTATCTTGGTTTCTTCTGCTTGGCTCTGTTCTCCTGCAGGTTTGTGGCTACACCTCTGGCCTCTCTGCTCGGTGTCAAAGAAATCACACGACTCAAAGCCCCTCACGTCCCCACGCTGGAGGCCCACTACTGTAAAGTTACCAAACACCCCTCTCAGGTACGAGCCGCCGTGTCCACCCCATGTGTGTTTTCTGGAAACTAAGACCCGTAACTCGGACCTGTTTGTCCTCAGGCTTCCATAGAAAGTCTGTGCAAGCAGACGGGTCGCTCAGAAAGGCAGGTGCAGAGGTGGTTCCGAAGACGGAGGAACCAGGACAGACCCAGTTTGCTCAAAAAGTTTCGAGAAGCCAGGTAAAAAGCGACGGTGCACACAAACCTTTTCAAACCCGCCGAATAGCAGCTCCCTGTACTCCTCCAGCTTTACGATCACAGTGAAATAGCGCTCTATTTTTAAGCGCTGTTGCCTGTAACCCTGCCTGTGGCTGTCTATACATACACGCAGAAAACACGCACACGCGGGCTCAGAAAGCCAAGGCTCCGTCAGCGCAGGTGGTCCTTTCCTCCTGTGAGGACAAACTGTAGCAGAGTTCAAACCAACAACACCATCAGCGCTTAATGCAAAGCTGTTGACGCACACCGGCAACAGCTGCTGTCGTCTGCTCTCTGTTTCCAAATGCACGCGTTAACAGCGATGCGCCCACTAGCAGTATGGACGTGAGCGTTAGAGCCAGGCCGGGCCCAGGAGGAGAATTTAGATGAGTTCTGATCCAGGACAACAGGACGTGGAGGTTTCTGCTCTGCATGTCAGGCTCTGGCAGTCCAAACGCTGGGGAAGCTGTGCACGGATGTGCACGTGATGACTGCATGTTTGTCACTTCCTGGTCATAGTGTGTGTTTCGCTGCGCGCACTGTGACATTTCTGCTCTGAATCCTTCTTTTGTTAGCAGGCAACACAACGGGCTTTGTGTCTCCGTCCCTCAGTGTCGGTCGTCTCTTCTTTCTCTGCTTTTCTTTTCTGTGACTTGGGTTTTCTCTGGGCTCTTCTCCCCTCAGCCGAGGTGGAAATGAACTCGTTCCTCCCTCTGTCACAGGCTAAAATCCCCTCTGACCTGTTTTCCATGTCAGCCTTCGTTAGCTTCCCTCTGGCCTCTGCTGCGTTTCGTAGCGTGGTTGATCAGATGGGGCAACTATGTGTCTATGATTGCCTGTCTGTGCGTGTGTGTGTTTATACAAGAAAAAGTGTTGATTGTCTTTTCCCACGTACCCAGTAGAAAGTGTGTTTGTATGTGTGTGTTCTCTTGCAGTTGGAGATTCACATTTTACCTTCTTGCTTTCATTGCTGGCCTGGCCGCCCTCATCGATGTGAGTAGTGCTGTTCCCCGACACCCCCTCCCCCCGTGTCCTAGCGTTCGCATTCTCCCGATATAAACACACCTTCGGAGATCTGCCGTCTCATTTACATCACCTCTGTCCTTCCAGAAACCGTGGCTGTACGACCTGAAAGAGATGTGGGCCGGGTTTCCAGTGCTGGTAGGTCTTTGAAGGCGCTTCTCCAGCCCATTGTGACGTCTCCTCTTGTCTGCGGATCAGATCATGTGATTACAGTCAAATGTGTGTTATCTCCTCAGTCACTCCGTTACAACTTTCCTTGTTTAGATTAGATGAACTGACTAATTCTGTACCGCAGTTTATTGAGGTTGATCAAGGTCTGAATGCGAATAAGTAGAACATTTTTTACTTTTCCTATACTGACCGGAAGCTCTCTTTTTGCGTCTTTCAGACCATCCTGCCGTCTCAGTATTGGTACTACATGATTGAGCTCGGGTTCTACGGGTCCCTGCTCTTCAGCGTGGCCTCAGACGTCAAACGCAAAGTGGGTATTTTTCAAAGACGCTTTTTCCCTACACACCGGGTTCACACAGTTTACGACAGAAACACAAAGTCTGCCCTCACGATTTAATCAGTCTGACACCTGAGTTTGACCGTGTGTGTGGACGTTAGACTGTTGTTACACGTGTGTGAGAGGACTTTGCTCAGCTTGAAACAGCTGACCACAGCAGGACAAATCTTGGCAAGAAGGCCCAGCGTGTTCCTCCAACATAACATGATCACCCAGTAACCCCTCAGAGGCTTGTGCAACGACAGCCACCACGTTCTCAGCTCAGCTGAATGTGTCACCTTCTTCAGGACTTCAAGGAGCAGATCGTTCACCACGTAGCGACCATCCTGCTCATCAGCTTCTCCTGGTGCGTGAACTACATCCGTGCTGGAACTCTCATCATGCTGGTACACGACTCCTCAGATTACCTCCTCGAGGTAATTCTTGTTTTTTCACTCTCGCCAGGGCCATGTAATAGGATAATTGATAGCACACTGCCGCCTTGTGGGGTAAAACCAGAACTGCGCATATAGCTAGCCGTCTAATTGACCTTATTTTGTCGCTTAAACAAACGTTCTCGCCTCCACAGTCTGCTAAGATGTTCAACTATGCTGGGTGGCGGAACGCCTGTAACTACATCTTTATCGGATTCGCTGCAGTCTTCATCGTCACCCGCCTCGTCATCTTCCCCTTCAGGTACCCTTACACACCACTCCCACTGGAATTCACTGTGGCACTAAAGCTCTGAATTCTCTGTTGTAGGATCATTTACTGTACGTGGGTTTATCCGGTCACCATCTATGAGCCCTTCTTTGGCTACTACTTTTTCAATGGCCTGCTGATGGTTCTGCAGTGTCTACACATCTTCTGGGCTGTCCTCATCATACGCATAGCAGTCCGATTCCTCACCAGCAATGTAAGAAGCCGGAGGTTAACTCTAAACAGTCACCGTGACTCACCTTGGTTTTGGGGGTTTTTTTTCCCTCAGGAAAAAGTTGACGATGAGAGAAGTGACAAAGATGAAACGGATGAGTCAGAAGACGAGGAGGACGACAACGTGAAGAAAAACGGCCCGGTGCAGAACGGCCACACAGTTTACAACAATAACCACAGCAAGATGGAGTGAACGCCAACAAAAGAAACGGAGAAGGACTCGTGCGCCTCAGTTGGGGAGCAGGAGGGAGGGATGGACCGATGGGGGGTGGGGGGGTCACCAATTCTCCAAACCCAGAACGGCAGGTATCGTGAAGATGGTCGACACTGTTACTCTCTCCACACAGAAAGGCACTCACATCGGTTGGTTGCTTGTCAGGGCGCAGAGATCAAACGGAACAGTATCCGCCACAATCAGGGACACGGCTGCTGTCGCTTCGTCCTGTGAGACCAGAAACACTTCCAGTCACAGCGCCGGCAGGAGGGAAACGCGTGGACACCAGGGAGAAGATGCTGCTTCTTTGCTAGCTTTCCTTGTTGCGTGCCTTAGAGCCAGGCCAACCAGGCTGGCGAAATATCAACCTAGGCTTCCTGCATCAGTCTTATCTTGCTTATCTTATCTTCTTTTCTTATCTGACAGGGTGAAAGTGACCTTTTTATGAAAGTGGCGGTATTTACCGTGTTTCCCTAATTAACTGTCTATGCAATGATGTAAATGTGCAGCTGCCGCGGCGTCCCAAACACACCGAGTCTCCTACATAAGCTCTGACTGTGCCATTTGTAGATCACTACGTCTTATTTAAGGAGGGCACTTGTGAAGACGCAGCAGAAAAAGCAAAGATTTCACAGACAGGCAAAAGCGTTGCCTGTCACAAACTGGATTATGAATTCCATCTTTCTTTGCCCTGTGACCCATTTGCGTCTTGAATAGCCCTGATGATGTCACTCATCCGGAGGCCTGTTGCAAGAGGAGCTGGCTGTGTTGAAACACGGGAGTTTTCGCCTTCTGGCACAGATTGGGCCTTTCTAATTTTTACAATTAGCCACTGCATTCCTGCGACAGCTAGGGGCCGTCTATCATCTACAGTATTGATTTAAGGATTTGGGGGACGGTTTCATGCAGCTGGTTCACAGTGAAATCACGCTTTTGAGTTGGCAGGATTTGTACCTTTGCAGTTTGATTGCCACGCTTTATTATTGTTTTAATGTCAAGTGCCTTATATGTCACGCACATGCAGCCCTCACGCCTGTCCTCCTCTCCTGTCTTTTTCTCTCCTGTCTCAACGTGTCCACATCCTCCCTTCATCGCCTCACCCATCACTTGCTTCTCATCTTCTCCTCCGTACCACGGTTCACCCCTCTACCATGGGCTTTTCTACTAACCCCAATCAGTGACAGCCTCTCACAGAAGAAATGGCTGTGTCCTAATTACAGTGTTATTATGTCTGTTTTCATTTTGTACAGTCTTTTGTTTAAAGATATTAATAATAAAAACAAACATAATACATATCAATGAAGTCCGGTGTGTTATCCAATTGCTTATGCGGTTTTATAGGATATTAAAATATCAGATTTGTTGAAAAATTGAAACCTCACATATAGACATTTTAGTGTGATTAACAGCAGGTTACTATCTTCTGCTACGCTAAAACATATTTGAAAACAAATTGTCTAAACTTTTGCTATCTTAGCTCAGGATGTCGCCATATACAAATGGGCGGAGCCAATCGTGAGTTTCCCGGTGCGTGACGTCACTCGTATCCGACTTCTGTGTCCAATGAAAAGAGGCGCTAGAAAACGACCGAGCGGCTCGCGGCGAGTAGCCTGATCGCCATCTTAAACAGAAGGGGGGTTTAAACCGGGAGAAAGGGGAAAGGTGACAGCGACGGGGAGAAACTTTTAATCTTCATTTCTACTTTTAATCCGGGGGTCGCTGTAACTCTACTTTGACCATGACTCGTTCTCCTTTTAACTTAAAATAAGGGATTATACGTGGAGAAACGATAAGAGCTGCTAGTGGGGGGGGAGGGTT
>CAAE01014543.1:777311-825638 GCA_000180735.1 Tetraodon nigroviridis
AGTGGGGGGGGAGGGCAGTTTGTTTTGAAGGCTTTTTTCGGAGCCACAGTTGTTTGTTTATGTTAATCTACACGGACATGTCTTCGTCAAACACAGGTAAAGTGCACTTAAAGTTGTTTTTACTGTTTGATCGCACATGCAGTGAGGCGATTGCACATCGGACTGTGGCTGATTTGTTATGCAAGGCTTAAGCGGACACTTTCCAAAAGATAGCGTGACAACGTCGGCTAAGTTAGCTGATGTAGCAAAGCTAATGTCACAGTAGCCTAGCTTGTTATTGCTCAAGCACTAGCCAGCTCATAGCGACTAGATTAGCGCCTGGCCAACTGTTGAAATCGTTTGGCTCTATTGCAATATCTTCACAAAAGACTGAAGGTGATAAGGCGACAGTCCAAATATAGGTTTACCGAGTGTGAGGCTGTGTTAGGCAAACCCAGTGCCGTTCACATGATCGGTGTCCGTAACGTTACGCTAAATGTAGCGTTAATATTAGCATATTGTCGTGATTGTTTCAGTTTCTGTCCAGTGACGATAGCCACGAATTTAGAAAGAAATCGGTAATAAGCACACAAATATAAGAATAAAAGCGCCTGTATGCGTCTGTGTTCCTTTTCGCCCCAGCTTGTGGCTGGGGTTCTGTTTAATTGCCCCAGGCATCCACTTGTCATGTGTGTTACATTTTGCCTCTGTGTGTATTAATAGAATTACCAGACCCAAATCTGGGTATGGGGGCGAGTGGGACCCAAGCAAATGGTGCGGCTGTGGTACCAAAAGGGAGCAACAAAAGAAGGGCCGCGTAAGTGTGCGACAGTAATGCAAATATGCCCGTGTATTTGCTGTTTGATTGACTCTTTATTGACTTTTGTGTCGATATTCGTGTTAGACTACTCATTTGACTCTCTTTGCTCATTACAGACCCGACTTTGACGACAGCGACGAGGGCAGCAAGTTGTTCAGGTACCTTTATTTGGTGTTTCAGCACACAGAAGCGCTGCTGTTGGCTGTGATAACAAGCCTGTTGCTTCTGCTCTCCATTAGGTGTGATGATGAAACGACAGGCTCCAACAATGACAAGGAACGCTTCGCCAGGTAGGTGCACATATTTGCTGACGCCAGCGTGAACGCAGTGCAGGAACACTAATACTCCAGCACCTACCCTGGTTTCCCTATCTTTTTTTGTTTATTCCTTTACTCCTAATACTCTTTTTTTCCAGTTTGCTAGTGATTATTTTGGGCCCTTTATTTTAGTGGGTTGGTTTCACTTCCAGGTTGTTGGATGAAGATCAGAGTTTTGCAGATAAGGAAAAACTAGCGAGGTATGATCTTGTACCACCGGGGAAACGGCCCTCTCCTGTTGGTGTCCAGAACGGCACGGAATGCTCGGATCAGCTGCCGTTGGTTCCGCTGGTATCCCAGTGGACTGTCACTCCAGCGGCACGAAATGTACCAGTTCATTTCTTTGCATTGTAGAGCTGTTGCAGCGCTTGACGAGCTGGTCATTGACCCACCAGCGTTGTGTGTACGCGTGTGTGTGCGTGTGTGTGTCACTAACTACTATGCTGTGTGTGACTGGGGGATTTCCCTCACTGTTAATCCCTTTTCCTTGAGCAAACTGTCCTCTGTTTCTCTTCTCTCCCACCTCTCAGGACATCTAAAGGGTCTTTCTTTTCCCGCACTTGCTTTTTGGGGCTCTTGGGTCACCAGACTTTCTACTCTCGCTGCCATTTTTTTTACAGCTCATTGACTACATGTTTTTATTTTTGCCTCCATTTTTTTCTGTCACAAGCACATCTTCTTCCCTTTGGGCATATTTACATTGCAACATTAACTCTAAACTGTACTCCATGTTGTCCACCTGCCTGCCCCCCCCCCCATCTCTATCCCTCTTGGCTCCATCTCTTCCTCCCGTCTTCGTCTCCTCTCTTCAGAGAGAACCACAGCGAGATCGAGAGGCGCAGGCGAAACAAGATGACGGCCTACATCACCGAATTGTCCGACATGGTGCCCACCTGCAGCGCACTGGCCCGCAAACCAGACAAACTAACCATCCTGAGAATGGCCGTGTCTCATATGAAATCCCTGAGGGGGAGCGGGAATACCAACTCAGATGGGTCGTACAAGCCCTCGTTTCTCACCGACCAGGTGAGAAAGAAAATACGAGCAACCAGGGGAGAGAAAATGAGAAAGATCCAATAGAAATGTAATAACAGAAGAGACGTAGTACAAATGGTTGCGTTTGATTCCCACAGGAGCTGAAACATCTCATATTGGAGGCAGCAGATGGTTTTCTGTTCGTGGTTTCATGCGAAACTGGACGCATCGTTTACGTCTCAGACTCCGTGACGCCCGTCCTCAACCAGTCGCAGTCCGACTGGTTCGGCTCCTCCCTCTACGACCAGCTGCACCCAGACGACACGGAAAAGCTCAGGGAGCAGCTCTCGACTGTGGAGAACAACAACACAGGTTTGGAAACGGTGTGCAGCATTAGCGTGCGTACATTAGCAGTAACGTAGCATTTGTGATTGCATCATAGGGAGAATGTTGGACCTGAAAACGGGGACCGTGAAGAAGGAAAGCCAGCAGTCGTCGGCCAGGATGAGCATGGGAGCCCGCCGGTCGTTCATCTGCAGGATGAGGTGTGGTGGAAGCCACCGAACACGCGTCAGACGTGGATGTTTTCATCCCAGCCTGCGCAGACCTTCATTATCCTGTGGGCTTCTGTAGGTGCGGCTCCTGTCCGGTGGAACCTTTATCCATGAACAGACTCAACTTCCTCAGGAATAGAAACAGGTGCCTTGTTTTTATTTATTCTGTCCAAAATCTGGGGCTGAAGTGTGAATATCTGGAGTTTTCCTGATGCTATTTTCCCTTTTCATCAGGAACGGCCTGGGTGCACCCAAGGAAGGAGAGCCCCAGTATGTAGTCGTCCATTGTACAGGATACATCAAATCCTGGCCCCCCGCAGTGAACTTTGACCTCCGAGGCGCCGTAAAACTACGACGCCTTCGGTCGTGTAGCTCTTTGTATGTTCATCTTATTCTTGTGGAATGCTGTGATCACAGGAGTGTCGTTAAATGAAGATGAAACAGAAAACACTCAAGGGAGTCGCTTCTGCCTCGTCGCCATTGGGAGATTGCAGGTATTCCCAATCTTTCATATTGATGATATGTAAGAATGTGTTTATATCAGAGAAGATATGAATCAATCAGTCCCTCCTGCTTTGCTTAGGTTAATTTATCAGCATCAAAATATACCAAGATCCACTGGTTTTTTTGTCTTCCAGGTAGCTTGTTGCCCTGGTAACACAGACATCAATAACGTCAGCGTGCCAGCTGAGTTCATCTCGCGCCACAACTGCCAGGGCATGTTCACCTTCATAGACCACCGCTGCGTAGGCGCTATCGGATACCAGCCCCAGGTAACCACCGAGACCGGGAGTCGGTTAGCAGCTCGGCGCCGCCCGGTGAGGACAGTCGTCCCCTGGACTAATGGCACGTCTGTGTGTGTCACAGGAGCTACTGGGGAAGAATATCCTGGAGCTGGCACATCCTGAAGACCAGGGCTTACTGAGGGACAGTTTTCAGCAGGTGGGGCTGGACGCCTTTGAGATTCCGCTGGTTTGTTCTGTGCGAGCTGCGTTCAGCAGCGGAACGTGGACCGTACCGAGGTCTGTCTGGCGAAACGTGGCAGCTGCACCCAGCCGATCGTTATTTGACTGTTTCAAGTCAGGCTTGTTATGCTAATAATAATCATGTGCCCCCGAGCCATCGTTTTTCTGTATTGATCCAAAACCCATCTGCTCAGTTCATCTCACCTTACTGTTCCTGGTAACGTAGACGACAACACCGTGCACCGGGGTCTCCTAATCAACCTGTGTCCTCCAAGCGTGTAAACAGGCGTGTTGGCCTTGTTGCAGGCGGTGAAGCTGAAGGGCCAGGTCCTCTCCGTCATGTACCGATTCCGCTCCAAATCCAGAGACTGGATCTGGATTCGGACCAGCTCCTTCACCTTCCAGAACCCGTTCTCTGAGGAGATCGAGTATATCATCTGCACCAACGTCAACGTCAAGTGAGTCGCCCACCCACCCGCCCGCCCGCCCAGCCAGCCATCCTTTCAGTGCTGTGTCGTGCCTCCTCCGTAGTCGTGAAAGCTGGTGTTTTTGAATGCTCACCTGTCCACAGTCTCGCACCTGATACACGACCGCTGGAATTGTCCCCCTCACTGATCACTTTCTCCCTACCTCCCACCTCTCCTCTGCACCCATGGCTGATTGTGGGCGCATTAGAAACTCAACCCAGGACCCCCTCACTCCCATCTCCTCCCCGGGGGGTTCGCTGCCCCCCTCCCTGGGCCAGAGCAGCCCAAACTGCCCTGCAGCAGTGCTCAGCCCCGGGCAGGTGGCCACCAGGTGAGACAGGCCTAGTTTGTCTATCCTCCCCCCCTGCATGGGGGACTCAGGGGCTTCTTCGTGGGAGGCTACTACCACCACCTGCAGTGCTTCCGTTTTTATTTTCATCTCTCCCTCTGGGTCGTTCTCTTCTCCGTGGGGTCTGTCTCTGCTCCCCTCCGACGGCGGAGGCTCGTTGAAGGTGACGCATGCGTCGCAGCCTCGTCAGACTTGCTTTGGAGGGACGGATTTTAACACGGGTGCAGGAGCATGATGGTGGAATCTGTAACGGTCTCTAGCCTAGTGGGCCAACTCTTCTGTGGGTTTTTTTTTTCCCCTCACCTGTTTCTTTTGTGTTGCCATGGTGACCGGTGGTGGGTTGAATGCTATTTTTTTCAGCAGCCGTTTGCGATGTTACGGTTTATTCTGACTTTGACGCAGCTCTCTCAGTAATATCAAAACAGTTAAGGTAAAGGAAGCTTTGACATTAACACACTAAATAAATACCACAGATGGTTTATCGATTTACTCAGCTGTGTTCTGCAGCGTGCAGACCTCAACATTTATTATTGATCAGGATTGGGAGCAGAATATCCTGCTGGTGCATTTATCCTACAGGCACGCTGCATTAATCTGTATGAGGATGAAGGGAGGTTAGGTTTTCTGTTTGAGGGCCAGGTGAGTACGTTAGAAACACCCAAAGTCCACCCAGAAGGAGCTGAAATCAGGATGAGGAGCTGGTTTGCGTCTGACTCTTTGCAGGCAGTTGCAGCAGCAGCAGCAGGCTGAGCTGGAGCGAGGTGGAAGCGGAGACGGCCTGTACGAGGCCGGCCCCATCACGCTCTCGCAGGTCAGTCCCAGCTCTATCCTGGAGATTTCCCTCGTGGGATCGAGCTGAATGCATTTGCAGCAGCGCAGCTCCATCCCCGAGGGCTCCTGGCTGTTTCCTGATTCCCGTGTGCCTGGTCCGTAGATGCCGGGCCAGCCGGGGGCGGCAGCAGGGCCGGATCACAGCAAAAGCCTGGAGAAACCCGAGCTCTACCCCCCTCTTTTTCAAGGGTCGGAGCAGACCAAGGTTCTGCCCCCCACCCCTGCTCCCCCGGCACAGATCTACACCCCAAACAGCAACTTTCCTGCCAGTCGTTCCGGTGACGTGTACAGGTGAGAAACCCACGCTCGTCTTTCAGATCTTCAGAAGGTCCCGTTGCTTTCAGACGCGTGTGTTTTGCCTGGGCCGCGTGGTGCCGTCGCCGTAGCTCTCACGGCACTGAAGGCTAGCAAAGAAAACAAAGCACCGAAGCCTTAGCTTGTGTCGCTAAGTTGGGAGCAGATGCTACATGGCGCCGATTGGTTTTCACAGTTGCAGTCAAACTCTGAAACATCCTGACATCGTTACAGGAACTGCTAACTTTTGTCCAGAAAATCCCTTTGATACTTTTTTGTACATTTTTCTTTAGCAGGCCCGTCAGCATGCCCTCGCAGATGATGGCTCAGCCAGGCACGGCAGGGCAGATGCTCGCCCAGATGTCCCGTCAGAACAGCGTCGCACATTCAGTTACCCCCTCCGGCACTGGCGCGCCCCTCCACGGAGGACCTACCCCAGGAGGGTGGCCTGGAGCTGCAGGCGGAGCTGGAGCCAGACCACAGTTTAATAACCAGGTAAGCCAGTATAACGAGGTGGGAGAGCCAGTTTTTTTTTTCCCAGCGTGGAGGTTCTTCATCACGTATTCATTTAAGATGAACCTGCCGTGCTTCTGCTTTCTTCCAGCAGGTGGCGCCACATGCGGCCAAAACCACATCCCCACCGTTTCCACGCATGGGAGGGTTCGGGGGCGGCTCCTCCAGCTCCTTTGAGCAGATGCCCACCGGTGCGTCTCCCACCACGACCAGCGGCGGAAACTACCCGGCCATCAACGTGCGCGCTGGCCTCAGCAACAACGGCTACGGTAGGTTCCCTCCTCGGTTTGGGCGTTTCCACCCGGTCGTGCGCTCACTCCCGTTCTCCTCCTCCACCAGACGGCTCTCAGTCGGGGGGCCAGTACCCCCCACGGGCAGCGGAGGCAGTGTGGCCCCAGTGGCAGGGCCAGCAGAACAACGCGGAGCAGCAGCCACATGCTCAGGGAAACCAGGACATGTTCCCTGTGAGTGACGCCAGCTTCACAGCCTCCCCACACACACCTGCCTCTTTCTTTCTCTCAGAATAACCCTGGGTTGTTTCTCCACTGTCATCCAGGATGTTTTGTCCATACTGGACCAGCCTCCCAACTTCAACAACGATGACTTTGAGATTCCCATCTACTCCCAGTTTAACGAGTGACCCGGTCCAGCCTTCCGTCACTCCGCTGTCCTCTCCCTCCTTCTGCCATCGGCCTTTCTATCCTTTCGTTTTCCCTGCTCTGTTGAGAAATGGTTCTGCTTTGCATGGCTCAAATTGCGCTGCGCAGCTGGGTTTTATTTATGCCGCGTCGGAGTCTCTTGGTCTGTAGAGTGGTTGTGGACCAGGCTTTTTAATGTACAGACACAACATTCCCCCACATGTATGCACTTGTTGAAGCAGCAACGTCACGCTGCCTTTTAGAAGGCAGGGACAGGCGGTTAGACGGGGAGGAAACGAGGGCAGGGCTGACCGATCCAACCGAAGAGGGCTGTAGCCTCTGTGGGCACACCCAGGAGGAAACTCAAGGATTTGCTACTGATGAAATGATCCTTATTTTTCTAATATTCCAGCCATTTTTAGAGTATTTCCTAGCCAGCACTGCCCAAAGCTCAACAGTTTGTTGGTAGATATGATATATAAATGTAAAAAAAAACAAAAAAAGACTTTGAAAGCGCACAATCACAGAGAACGGCGTGCAGACTGCACAAAACACTCTCCGCTAGTCCGATCAGCGTGGACAGAAAGTAGCGACAGACAAACGCCTCTTTGTCCTCCTGATGCGTTCTGGGCGATTCTCCTCAGGCGGTGACGAAGAGCGCGCCTCGCAGTGTCATCTCTTAGCATCTGGGCTCATCTCTCCAGTCGTTCTTCTTCTGAATTCTCAGGAACTGGCAGTGGCGTCCATTTTTGGTGATTCGGTGGGGGTCCCCCCGGTGCACTCCGACCCACAGGGCTAACCTGCCACGGTTTTCCATCCACAGCATGTCTGCGCCGCTCCAGAGTGCTTCTGAGGACAGCCGTGTATCTTTTCGCTTCCGTCAACGGTCTCGGCACACAGTGTTACACAGGCTATGTTCTGTTTCAGTGCCCATTGCAAATGTATACAGTATATTTTTCTTTGCCTACATAGACAAACCTATATACAGTATGCGTGTGTGTGTGTTGTACAAAAATGTGTACAGTATCATTATCGACTTCAAACGCCATCACTTTATTTTTCTTTTCTTTTTAAAAAATAGAATCCGGCAAACAGAAATCCTGGCAATAACTAACAGACAGGAACTCCTTTTAAAGCCATTATTGTCGTCATTGGGTCGTGCGCGGTGTAACGTGCACGGTGTAACGGAGAGATGCCATTGTGTTTAATTCAGCTTGCCAGGGTTGGAACGTGATTCCCGTCTTCTGAATCTCTCCGTCGTCCTCTTTTGATTGTGTTTCCTTAGGCTTGGTGTTGATCAGGGTATCCAGGATTTAAATGGAATTTGGAGTATTTGTAGTATTGTGATTTACAAATTAAAAATTCCACTTAAAAAACAAACAAACAAAAAAATAAATAAAAAAATAGGATGTCTGGGACTGAATCTGCAAACCAGATCCAACAATCTGCGCTAACAATCATGTATTTCTCAGTTTTTGATAGAATCATACTGTGGGATTCAAAAAAAGTGGTTTTTAATTTGTGAAATTAGTTGAAACTTGACCTTTTTATTGCAGTTTTCTGTATTTAATGCACCCCTTTTCTTTTGTACGTAAACCCAATTTAAACAAATGTCCAGTTTTCTTTTAAATGAGGGCGTTGACGAGGATAAAATGTCTTTATTATTGTTGATAATCTCTTAGATTGCTCAGTATCAATATTTTTCCATGATGTGAACTTTTGTCACTCATAGAAACAGATATATAAATATACTCTATGTACACGTCTATGAAATGTTAAAAAAAAGATGTTTGGTTTTTTTGTATTAAATTGTTATATTGAAAAAGAAATATCATTTATTTTTCATAATTAGCATCAGGTGGAATTTAAATCCTGCTAATCTGTCTTTTTTTTTTTTTTTCTTATTTCGCTGTTTTCGGGTGCTTTCAGGTGATGTTGGGTGTTTTGCGAGTGTCATTTTAGCAGATACTCTCCTGTTTCTGTGTTTTTAACAGGGCCAGGATCAGTTTCCAGTTCCTCTCAAGTGAATTGCTCCAAGGCCTCATATCCTCTTTCTCTTTTTCTGCTTTTTCAGCTTTGACGTCGCTCCGTGCTTCCTTTACCTCTTCAAAACCCACCAAACGGCCTTTTGCCCCTGTGCACAGATGTGTCCCGTTTGAACCGATTCATTAGCGATCAGCCCAGCATCTCAATCTCAGCGGCACCGGTGGTTTTATTCCCTCCGAACCCGCCAGCCCTCGTGCACAGCGCTCATATTTGTCACGTATGGACGCCTCCATCGGGGATCCTGTGACACGGGGCTAATGTGCCGCCTCTCCTGAAGGTCTCCTGACCCAGCGGACCAGAGGTGGCCTGGCCGGGCGTTCTGGGGGACGACCTGTTACCAAACCCCCCTATTAAGTATTGATGGAGGACGCCGGTGCCGAACCAGACTCCGAGTGTCCTCCAGCCCGTCTTGTTGGTGGAAGCAGGGCAGCAGGTGTCAACGACAGGAGAAGACAAGTCCGCTGACAAAAAGGAGCTGCTGAATTCAGAAAAGACTTCTGGGCATGGGGCTGGGGAGCACGGAGAGACGGATGAACAGATTTGTCTGAAGGAAGAGAACTTCTGCTTGACATGGACTCTCCCAGCATCCCCGAGGGCAGGTTGGACGTGGATGTGGACCTGGGTTTTGCCATGTTCTTCTTCTTCCTACTCTGTTTCTTCTTGGTGGTGGCCATATTCCGCTGCGCTAAGATGGTGTTGGACCCTTACAGTGTTGTCTCCGTCACCATGCACCAGGCGGAGCAGTCGGGGGACTGACTGGGTCTGAAGGTAAGTCACCGATGGGGCGAATGTATTTTAACTCCAGGGGCAGAGTCGTGTACGCTGTACAAACAGCCAATATGAGATTAAAAATATGCATCTTTTATTATATTGCTGTAATTGGCATCGGTATGTACTCGGGTTTGCAGTCTAGTATTTAGATCTTTCCATTGATGATGATGAGAGCATGAAGAACAGTATGAAAAATATTTTATAAAAGGCCAGTGCAATAACAGATTTTACAGCTGAACAGACTGATTTTAGACAAATGTACTTTTATCCCTGAATTTTTTTTTTTTTAAAACGTAGCAATTGTAAGTTGCAACAAATTTGTAAAAGAACAATAATCTGAAACGGGACGACTTCCTTTTTTCTTTTGAGCGCTTTTTAAATTGTAGCGCTGTTTTCTGGATGAACGATGCTCATCTACACCTTGAGATCCCAGCTGGGCGTAGCTGCGTTTCGTAGAGCCGCTCGTTAAAGAACACCGCCCACCTCGGATATCCTGTGATGCAAAGCACGTTTTCCCAATGGCAGCTAGTCGGTAGCCTTAGCTTACCGCTGTTACTAATAGATAAGACGGAAAGCACCGAGAGGTGAGTGCTCAGAGTCTTCTGTGAATTAAGTTACCGTTTTGGTCGCCTTTAAGAGTAACTCAAAGGACACCCTGATTTTCAATTTAAAAAAATCTGTTTCACTAGTAAACTAAGATTTTATTATTAACGCTAGTGCTAGGCTAACTACCTAGCCTGCACTCATTGGCATTAATCTGCGGTTTCTTTTGCTTTAGCCTCACATTTGACCTTTGATATATCGTGCTCGAATATCAATGAAGTCGGGGCAAGTTATGTGTCATTTGTACAATATCGGACTAAATTTAACCAAGAACCCGGCAGGACAATGATCATATGCAGATGGCTTGAACATGCAGATGTGATAACGAGTAATAGCAAGTTAGCGGATGATCAGGTTGTAGCAGCAGCTGCATGAAAGGTCTCACTAAAGGTGGAGAATGCCTTTTTGTCAAAAGATACACAAGTGTACGTGTTTATTCAGTGATGTTGTGCAGCCACCTGCCTGTAACACCCGGTGTTCACGTAAACAAACCCGATAGTTCCAAAAAAGTATGGCCATACTCGGTTGTGTATGTGTTATGGCTTTGATATTTACATGGTGGATTTACCTACAGAATGGAGGTGGATGGCTGGGACTCCAGTCTGGAGGAGGAGCTGGGTGTTTCTCTGGACGAGCTCAGAAAGGTCATTGAAGCAACTGTGGAAACTAGCGACATTGTGCAGGAGAAGAGGGCTCAGTTGATGGAGCTCAAGCAGCTGGTGGAGGAGAAAGAGAAAGAGGAGGCCCAGACAGAGCTGCTGCTGACCAGAGCCTTTCAGTGAGCCGCTTTCCCGAGCTTGCTTGTGGTCGTTGGTTTGTGGCCCAGGCTGAGCAAGGGGCCCCTTCCCCGCTGTCCCCCAGGTCCGTAGAGGAGTGTGAGAAACTGGTGAAGGCAGCTTGCCAAAGGAACGGCCTCGTTTACCAGGAGAGCGGCCCGGAGGACCAAGGGGAGGAAGGATGCCCGCTGTCCCCCGAGGTCATCGAGATAGACGACGAGGACGATGACGATGATGTCATCGCCGTTGGTTGTTGTGAGTTGTACGACTTCATCTCTGTCCACCCAGTGAAAAAGGAATCCGTGGATTTATCTCTCCGTTCTTTCAGTGGTTCCACCTCAAAAGATGGCAGTTCTGAGCAGAGACCCGCTGGTGAGAGAAAAAAAACTAGACCAGAGGCACCTGAACCATTTCTGTAACAGCATGAGTTTACGTTAGCTTAGCCCAAGTGAACGAGCAGCAGCGTTTTCCCTCATCTGATCCCTACGTTCTTTGGTCAGAGGCCACACGGAACGCTCTCGCCGATCTTTGCAGAAAACCTCCCAGCAGGTGCAGAATTTAGCCCAGTTGGTGAAAAAGCATTCGGCCATCGTCACCGCAGCGCCGCCTCCATGCCCGTCAGGTGAGCTCCCACCCCGGCCCCGGGGTCCGCTCCCCATCGCTCCTCCTGCATGCTCAGATTTGGTGTTTTGGTTTTTTTTCTCCACCTCCAGGCGCTCCCAGTTCAGCGCCGGCGGTGTTTGTGTCCCAGGTTCCGTCCCAGTCCGTAACACAGCCGAACCCCAACGTGTCAGAAGACGAGCTCAAGACGGGGATGAACATTTTAGGGAAAAAACGCACCAAGACCTGGTACCGGGGCATCCTCATCGCCATCACCCCTATTGGTGTGTAGCCCGGTTTTTTTTTAAATCCAAAGATACAGTTGATGGACGCGTTTCACCGCCAACCCCATCCGTGTTTAATTCCAGGAAACGGCGTGCTCAAGTATAAAGTAAAGTTTGACAAAGGCAAAAACCTGTTGTCGGGAAACCACATCGCTTTCGACTACAACCCCACCCTGGAGGCTCTGTACGTCGGTGCTCGGGTTGTGGCCAAGTACAAAGACGGTAACCTGGTGTGGCTGTACGCTGGAATAGTAGCAGAGATGCCCAACAACAAGAACCGAATGAGGTGAAAGTCACATGTGAGCTAGCTGGCTGGTAGAAGACGATGCTAATGTTTGTTACTGTGTTGATGTAAATCCCATAAAGATGCTATAGATGTATCACTCACCTCAGCCAGCTGTGGTAAACGTCTGGTTGTGTGTTTCAGGTTTTTAATCTTCTTTGACGATGGATACGCCTCATACGTAACGTTACCTGAGCTCTTCCCAGTTTGTCGACCATGTCAGTAGCAACACTTGACCAGCCTAAACGGCAGCCGTAAACCTGCTATTGGATCTCAATGGCTGCATTTTCAGTGCGTGTGTGGTAAACCGAACGGGGTCTTTCTTGTTTCCAACAGTACGGCGTACCTGGGAGGACATAGAGGACCCGTCCTGTCGAGACTTTATCGAGGAGTACATCACGGCCTACCCCAGCAGGCCCATGGTGCTCCTGAAAGTGGGCCAGATCATCAAGACCGAGTGGGAAGGGACGTGGTGGAAGAGCAAAGTGGAGGAAGTGGATGGAAGCCTGGTCAAGATCCTCTTTCTGGTACGCCCCCCTGGTTTAAAAACCACTGCCTGTACTGAGCGCACATCTCATTAGGACGATAAGAGGAGTGAGTGGATCTACAGAGGCTCCACCAGGCTGGAACCCATGTTCAACCTGAAGATGACCACCGCCAACATGCAGGAGAAGAAGCTGGCCGGCCAGCAAAGGACGCGACCTAACATGGGTACCCTGCGCGCTCGCCGACACGTGCACAAACTGTCAGGTTTACCAGCCTGCAAGATTAAAAGCAGCGCACAAACAGAAAGAAAGACACCAACAGAATTTCTTTTGACTTGCAAGAGGGACGACAGCTTGCTCGCAATGGTCGCTTCCCTCGTCTCCAAGGATGCCGTCCCTTCTTGCAGTTTTTATTGATCAGCAATGGGGGGGTGGTTATATTCCTTAGGTCACAAAAGTTCACTCATTTACATCTAAGGTCACACCTCAACCCCCCAAATCACCTCTCTATTTTCTTAACAAAGTCCCCACACCCTGGCATTCCTTTTGTTAAGGGCCTCTACCTTTCCTTATCAGTAATTACCATCTCTCGTAAACCAGGCACACATTCCAGGGTAAACCAGGCACACTACATAAGCAGTTTTCTAAATGATAATACATTATTTTTCCCAACACAAACACGCCGAGTCACGCTCGGGTTTGTGACTTTCACCCACTTCCATCCAAAACATGTTCCGTTTGCGTCTCCAGGAGCGCTGAGGAGCAAAGGCCCGGTTGTACAGTACACCAGCGACGGCCCTGTGGGAGCCTCTCCCGTCAAAAGCCCACCGACGTCGCCCAGCCAGCCTCCGCAGACGTCCCCACAAACGCAGCATCCTCCGCCCTCTGAGCCCCAGCAGAGCGCGCAGGCGCCCCAGCCCGCGCCGCTGCCACGTCCCGAGTGAGTCAAACGGCCAAATGCGGATTGATCCAGTCCTGACAAGTAACCGAGATACACGAGACATCGTTTTCATGAGCTCAGAGTCTGGAGCTTCTTCTGCGGTCTCAAATAATCGAATCGGTACCCAAAAATAACAGCGTCCAGGCTGGAAAGCACTGACACAGCTCTGGCTCTTTTCTGCTGTAAATACGTATATGGTAAGGATGTCAAATTTCTCTGGTTTGATCACTATGAAAGTATAGTAATTAATGGAGCTTCATCAGGAGTTTGAGTTCTGGAGAAGAGGCCAACCAGGCCTGAAATGAGCGCTCCGACCAGAAGGGGGCAGCACCGCAGCGCTTAGAATAGCACAAGCACAAAAGCCCCGCGATGGAAAACAGGATGGGATGAGCCAGAAAGTGTAGATTTAAGAAGGAAAATGGTAAAATAACTGACGAGCCATCTATCCGTTGCGAGAGGAGTTTCCTCTGACCTTACTGATTTGTCCAGAATATGTTCACAGGGCTTTTTTCTGTCTTTAAGGGGTAAACACCAAATGGCCAAGAAGAGTACTTCTCCATTTGTGCCCGGGGTGGGAGGAACCCACGCCTCCAAAATCAGCCTTTCCTCTGGTCCCAGTAACCCCGCCGCGTGAGTCATTCTCGTGCGTGCTGTCTTGAGGCACACGCTCGTGTTGCTAACTGTCTTTTCCGCGCAGCGTAAAAACAGGAAACCTCCTGATCGCGGCTGCAGCCACGGCCTCCCCCACCCCACCCTCGTACCCGAAACAGCAGTCCGCCCCCGCCCCGCCTCCCGTTCCCCCGGCCACCGCCATCGTCCCGCAGCAGCCGGCGTACCGCGCCTCCACAGACCGCATCTTCTACCTGCCCCACACGTGCCAGCCGGCCTGCCTGAAGCGCGTCCGTCCCGTCGGACCAGACGTTCACCAGGGGAAGAACCCCCTCCTCATGCCCTTACTCTACGAGTTCAGGCGCATGACAGGCCGACGCAAAGTCAACCGCAAGGTGAAAGCGAACGGATGAGCGCTTTGCTTGAAGGCTTTTGTGAATTGGGAGTGAACCGTGCAGCTCTTCTCCTCTGCGTCCCCCCTCAGATGTCCTTCCACGTCATCTACAAGGCCCCGTGTGGACTTTGCCTGCGCAACATGTCCGAAATCCAGCACTACCTCTTCCAGACGAACTGTGACTTTATATATTTGGAGATGTTTTGTTTGGACGCGTACGTGCTGGTGGACCGGCCCTTCCAGCCTCAGAGGCCTTTCTACTACATCCACGACATCACCGGTGGAAAGGAGGACATCCCGCTTTCCTGTGTGAACGAGATCGATTCCACGCCGCCCCCTAAAGTCGCCTACAGTAAGAACAACCCAGAGGTCATGGACGCTCTAAGCAACAGCCACGATTAGCTGCGGCGCTAACAGACGCGCCTCTGCTCTTTCCAAGGTAAAGAGCGGATTCCTGAGGACGGCGTCTTCATCAACACCAGCGACGACTTCCTGGTCGGCTGCGACTGCACGGACGGCTGCCGGGACAAGTGAGTGGCGCGCCCCGAGTGGCCGTGCCCCCGCCCGCCGGCAGAGGAATTGTAAACCCGCCCCCCCGTGTCTCCACCGCAGGTCTAAGTGCTCCTGTCACCAGCTGACCCGCCAGGCTACGGGTTGTACCCCAGGGGGGCAGATTAACCCGAACGCTGGATACACCTACAAGCGGTTAGAGGAGTGCCTCCCCACAGGGTGAGAGGTCACGCCCACACCCAAGCTCCTCCCACTTCAGTGACGCCTCACCTCCGCCAGCCTGAGGAGGACCTGAGAGAAGGTTTTGACCACAGCGTGTGTGTGTGTGTGTGTGTGTGTGCGCGTGCGCTCTTTCTCCCCCTCCCAGGATCTACGAGTGCAACAAGCGGTGTAAATGCTGCCCTCGCATGTGCACCAACCGGCTGGTGCAGCACGGCCTGCAAGTGCGCCTGCAGCTCTTCAAAACCCAGAACAAAGGCTGGGGCATCCGCTGCCTGGACGACATAGCCAAAGGCTCCTTCGTCTGCATCTACGCGGGTGAGTGAAGGACACAAAGTCATCGGTGGATTCGTCGCAGGCCGGTCCATTTTAACCCTCCCGCCTGCTTCTTTTTGTTTTTTTTCACTCCCGCCAGGTAAAATTTTGACAGACGACTTTGCCGACAAGGAAGGTCCGGAGATGGGAGACGAGTACTTTGCTAATCTGGACCACATAGAGAGTGTGGAGAACTTCAAAGAGGGCTACGAGAGCGAGGCTCACTGTTCGGACAGCGAGGGAAGCGGCGTGGACGTGTCCAAGATCAAGATCCAGCCGTCCGCTTTGGTGTCCTCCAACCCTCCAGGACGGCCCACCAAGAAGGGTGAGTGCGGGGCTCTGGAAGCGCCGGGAAGCCGTCTTCTTTCTCCTGCTTCAACCGCGTTCCTCCCGCAGCAGCTCAGAGCTCGAGCTCCTCCCAGGACACCAACGACGAGGACGACAAAGACTCGAAAAGCGAAGAGGAGAGCGACAGTTCCGACGACACCTTCGTCAAGGACAGCTACTACAGCTCCAGCTCGGTGTGGAGGAGTTACACCACCCGCGGTCAGGTCAAAGGCAACAAGGAGGGTGAGGATGCTGCTGCGCCCGCTCTTAGGAAAAAGACGAGTGGAGTTAGAGCGTTGGGGGTGTTTTTGTTGTCTTCTTTAGGAAGCCAAGACAGTAAAGATGGGATGAACACCTCCACTAAGGGGAACGACGAGGACAAGCCGCCGGCCATGCCGGAAGAATCGGGGAAAAGTAAAGTGGTTTCTTGGCTCAACCAGGGCCTGAAGACGGTGAGTCGGAAGTCCGAGCAGGAAAACTGAGCTCTGTTTTATTGATTTTTGCAGTAATCGCAAACTCATCTTTTTCCATTTGATCACAGGAAACAGGAGAGAGCAACAGGTGAGTGCTGAAATCTGCTTTTTTTCCGCTCTTAAACCCTCTCTGGTGACTGGATGTGTCCCCACACCGAGGACTTTGGCTCTTTTTGTACAGTCAAGTGAAGGCAGAAGCAGAGAAGAAGCAAGACGTGATGACTCTTTCCGACAGCGATGACGTTCAGACCATCAGCTCGGGATCGGACGACAACAAGGAGAAAGAGAAAGTCCCCCTGGGTAAAAAAAACCAACAACAACAAAAAACCCACCACAGTCGGCACGACTGTATTTCCCTTTCTTCTTCTCGTTTGTGTCGTTGTGCCGCTCGTTCGGTTCAGGCGTGACTAAGAAGCAGGTGGCGGTGAAGTCCACCCGAGGCATCGCCCTGAAGGCCGGCCACGGGATGATGGTGAAAACCGGCACGCCCGGCGGCGCAGGAGGTCCCGGCGGCAGCAGCAAGACGGGACAGCAGGGACACTCGGGAGGAGGCGGAGACGGCGCTCACAGAAACACTCGCCTCTTCTTCGACGGCGAGGAGTCCTGTTACATCATTGACGCTAAGCTGGAAGGAAATCTGGGGCGCTACCTCAACGTAGGTCCCACTTCCGCAGCGTTAGCGCGTCCGTTTCCATGTCGACCTGTTTCCTAGAGCAGGAGGACTGGTGTTGGCCTTTCGACAAATATCACAATGCACTTAATCACACGTAATCAGCTTCAAACACGTGCACGCCAGCTTCTAAACACCCCCAGGAGTGTGTTTGTGTGCCGCTGGGATGGGCTCTCGGGCTGAAACGGGGGTCTGAATGCAGCTCGTTAATCTGCGCCTTTTCATTTTTCCTCTGCCTTCCAGCACAGCTGCAGTCCGAACCTGTTTGTCCAGAACGTGTTTGTGGACACGCATGACCTGCGCTTTCCCTGGGTGGCGTTCTTTGCCAGCAAGTGAGTTCTGAGCCAAGTTTTTAAGACCGAGGAGGAAAATCTGCCAATGCAATGGAAGAGGGATCGCCTAGTAGTAAAAGTAGAAGATATAACTCAGTACAGACATTTAAAGTGATTTAACCGCATCTAAATGATGAATGAATGCAAAATGTAGCTAAATAAGAGAAATTATTAGACTTTTATTGACCAGACAGACAAATCTAAACGTTAATTCATCTCTGCGACGGCTGGGTGTGTAAACATTCCGCAGATGAACGTAATTAATCATACTTTATTGCAGTTTTGCATCCATCCTGAGACACAATCTGTCCCGTTTGGACTGAGACAGAAATGTTCCCAGCAGCCGCCTCTGACCCAGAGTTACGGCTGCGAGGTTTAAATGCAGCCTGTCTGTCGCAGGCGGATTCGGGCCGGCACGGAGCTGACGTGGGACTACAACTACGAGGTGGGCAGCGTGCAGGGGAAGGTGCTGCTCTGCTGCTGCGGCTCCACCGAGTGCAGAGGGAGACTCCTGTGACTGCACCCCTGGACTTTTACTTGGTTTTCAGTGTCACTGCTTTTGTTGCCTTTATTTTATATGACTCTCCTGTTCTGTCACATTATCCACCATTCAAAATAAATGTTTCTTGAACCAATCAGATTGCTTGATTAAACTAATGTTTGACCATAAATCTATCGGTCTGATAAATCCAATGTAGGGATTTTTCAAATCTTTTACAGATAAAAGATTGACCTTTACCTGTAAAAAATACATGTACTTTTCAGAAAGATGATTTTTCTTTCAGTGTAGCTCTGATCTGATTGGTCCACAGGCTCGGCTCCTGTTGCTCGGCTGCGTTCCGACCAATCAGGTCGCCGGAAACGCAGCTCAAAACATTTTTGCCAGAGTGGAGAAGAAAAACTTCCGACTGTTCCTGATCAGAGTTTTCCTGCTATTTAACCAGTTTTCCAGAGATCTGACCAAATGTTTTATTATCCGGTGGTCTTGAAGCGTCACACAGGATGTTTCTCCACTATCTGGTGAGTAAGATGTCAGATCTTTAACATTTTAAACTTTTTTTTTTTAATAAATCTGTTTAAGCTGCTGTAAAAAAATATCTCTTTGATGTAAACTTTAGATACCATCACTAGACCATTTTTAAACTATAATAACTATTTTTAAAGTTGGTTTAATGATAATTTATACATTAGAAATAGAATTCTACCAACTTGATTTCACTTTCAGTAACAAACCTGTCAAATGTACCAGTCTGGTTCTGGTCGGTTTTCCGCCTGCAGTCATGTTGGTTTTACTCCTCTCATGTCCGGCGACCCGTTGCTGTGTGTGTTGCAGGCTGGTCGCCACGAAGGCCATCAGAATTCCTCGCCGGGATTTCCTCAAAGTGGACGTGAAGAACACCTGGTGAGAGCTGCTTCCCGAGGCCGTGTGGGCGCCGCCGGGCCCCGTGGGTGCTAACGCCGACCTCTTCTCTTGCAGTAACCACATCATGAACTATGTGCTGGAGCAGGTGCCCCCGCCCCGGCCCGGGCTGCCCCGGCCCCGGTTCTCCCTCTACCTGTCCTCCCAGCTCCAGTACGGCCTGGTGCTGGTCTTCCACCGCCAGTGTGTGATCCTCCTGGGTAAGTGTGAAACGAGAAAACGAGCGTGGAGACCCTCTGGAGTCCCCAGCCTTTCCCACTCCTCCAGAGGACCTCCAGTCGATCGTGAGCCAGCTGGTCAAACAGAAAACCTCCAAGAAAATTGATATGGAGGATCCCGGCAGGTGAGAACGCGTCGCCAGCGTGCGCGCGCCGGCTAACGTTCCCATCGGCTTCCTCACGTGTGCGTTTGTGTCAGGCAAGTGCTGGACATCCCCGATGCTCTGCTGCTCCTGGAGGAGACCGAAGGAGCTCTGGACCCGTTGTTTGGAGTCCTGCAGGACGTCTGGCTCAGCCCCGGCTTTTTCGCCAAGGTGGCCGGACGGGAAACGCGGGATCGGGAACCAGGTGAGGGAAATCAGACACGGAAGACTGATGAAAACCAGCTGTGTGTCTCAGAGGGCTGAGGAGGACGAGAGAGAGACCACCACCTCCCCTGAAGCCACCAGCTCTGCTGCTGAGAGTGGTGAGAGAGCAAGCTGTCCATCCATCCATCCATCCATCCATGAATCCATCCATCCATCCATCCATGATCACACCGGCTCTGTCCTGCGTCTCCCCCAGATCTAACCGCTTCTCCGGACACCATCACCCTGAGGGACGTGCAGCCCGTCTCCATCCCTCTTCACAGAGGTGCAGCCTGCTACAGACGCTCACACACCTAGTTGGGATTCGCACCTCCTCGTCCGCTCCGTCTTCATCCTCCCTCCTCTTTCTCTCTGCTCAGTTCGAGGGTGAGGAGCTGGTGGACCAGCATCGGGATACCCTCGACTTCCTGTTGGCCCAGACTGATCACTTTCCCGAAGGTTTGTGCTTCCACCTGAGACCAAAGTGGCCAAACGGGGTGAAAAAACGAGGGAATTCTTGGTGAACTTTTCCCAGCAGGCGATCTGGAGCTGCTGAGGCAAGAGAGGGAGGTGGAGAAAGTGAGGAAGAAAGAGCTCAGCGCATCCACTCTGGAGTAGGTGATCCCCCGCAGCGCCGGCGGGGTCTCCCCGACACACCCTCACTGCCTCCTGCCGCCGTGTCAGGTTCCAGCCAACCGCTGGCTCCAGCGTGGACGCCGGGCTGATGCCGCTGGAGGACACCGGTCTGTCCGCACCCCCCGCGGAGCAGCGCACCCCCGTCTCCATCCCCATGCCCCCTCCGCCGCCGTCTGAGGCCAAGAGGCGCGAAACGCCAGCGCCACAGGTGCAGGAAGAGGGCGGAATCCCAGCGACCTCCATCCGCCCTCAGGACAGGCCTCCAGCTGAGGAAGAGAGCAAGAGGGAGAGGAGGAGGAGGAGGAAGAGGCAGTTGATCTTCTTTGACCCGGTGACTCAGGTCCCCCCGGAGGACATACAGAGGCAGATCGACGACCCGCAGTTTGAGACCAGGAGTCTGCCGCTGCCGCCGTCGAGCCCTCGGCGGAGGCGCTCTGCTGCCGAGCTCCTCAACAACCCCTGCACCTGTCAGTCACACACACACACACACACACACACACACATACATAGATGTGTGTGTCACACCGAGAAATGATTGTCTGCGAGAAATAGTCACTGGTTATTCTATCGCCATGACAACAGAGTAAACCACGCGTTCTCTTCCAATTGTTTAGCCGCTGCGAGTCGTCACCCTTCCGCTCGCCTCTATTTTCAAGGATGTGACGGGAATAACCTTTTCAAAAATAAACCTGAAAGCTATTTTTTCCTCCCCCTGCAGTTCTGCCTGAGGAGGTGCTGTTTCTATGGCGACGGGCTGCGAGCGTGACGCCTGTGCCGGGCTCCCACCTGCAGGTGAAGGAGCGAGAGCCCAGCTCCGAGTCCGCCGACTCCGAGCGGGAGAGGCAGGTGAAGGAGGAGGAGGAGGAGGAGAGACGCGAGGTGCGGGAGCGCTTGCGTTGAACGGCGGCGCGCACGTGTGTGAGGCGCCGTCGTGATGGAAACCGCTGCGTTTGCTCCCGCAGGTCCCCAGAGATGTGGCAGAACCGGAGCTGTTTGAGATTTCAGGTAAACGGGTGTTTTAGAGGGGAGGTCAGAGGTCAGAGGTGAAGCATGCGCCGCTGGTGGTGAAAGGTTAGGATCTAGTGTCCACAAGCATGCGGTGTGTGTGTGTGTGTGTTCAGACCCTGGCTCACTGCCGCTGGAGGCCTCCGATCAGAGGGAGGTGTCTAGGGAGATCTCCCCCATGTACACACCTGAACCAGAAAGGTCGGTTTAAAAAAGAGCCATGAAACAAGAGCTGCTGTGCCTACGTGTGTGTGTGTGTGTGCGTGCAGGTCCTCCGTCGCCAGGTCTGTTTCGGCACTGCAGGACATCCCAGAGGTCCAGGATGAGTTCCTGGAGAGAGCTGCAGCTGAGGCTTCTGGGTGAGGATCCCAATGGAGAACCATTATAGACCAGTGGGGTCTGTGCATTCATCTGAGTGTGTGTGTGTGTGTGTGTGTGTGTGTGTGTGTGTGTGTAGGCTGCAGCCAGAGCCGGGGGAGCTGGGAGCGATTTTTCGGGCCCTCCTTCCGCCGGGGGCCGACCGCAGGACCGTGAGCAGCATCTTCCAGAGGCTTCTGGGTGAGTTCACTGGACACGCTTCCATCAACACCCGTCTTCTCATCCCTCTGTTCTCTTTGTTTCATACAGAATATCTTTCGTCCAGCAAGTTGAGTGCGCAGCAGGAGGTTCCGTACGGCGACATCCTGATCCTACCGGGACCCTCCTATGAAGAAGAGCTGCAGCTGGTCTGAAGCCCGTCCTTCGGGCTCCGTTAGCGTTAGCGACGGTGTTTGGTGCCGACTCGTTTCCTCACGTTTGTAACCGATGAATCCTTCGCCTGTTGATGCTTTCTTCCTGGTGCTGCTCGCTCAGCGTTTTGGTTCCTGTTATTTTTACCAAAACCCAAATAAAGGTTTGGCTCGGGGCCGCGCGGCTTCTTTGGTGAGGTTTTATCGGCCGGCGGGTGGAGGAGGAGCCGGAGAAAGCGGAGTGAAACCGGATCCCTCCTCCGTCAGCCACATCTTGATTCTCCGCTCAAGACTTTCTCAGGGGGTTGTGACCAAAGTTTATTCTTAGACTCTCTCTCTCTCTCTCTCTCTCTCTCTCTCTCTCTCTCTCTCTCTCTCTCTCTCTCTCTCTCTCTCTCTCTCTCTTCGTCCTTCGTCTCGCTCATGTCCGTCACTCTGTTTTGTCTGCACTTCCCCACCTCTTCTCTCTCATTCTGCTGCTATCTTCATCTTTGCCTCGTTTGTTCCACCCTTTTCCAACTCTTTTTTCCTCTCTGCCTCCTGGATTTTCCGCGCTTTGCTTTAAAAACCACTCTGTCCTCCCTTTTCACTCGTTCCTTCGGTGTTCCTCCGCTCCTGCCTTCGCTCCGGCCCGCCTCCATCCTCTTCCATGGGGAAGACCGGGCTTTTGTCGCTCTGTAAAGCTCTCCTGGACTGCGTCTGCCTCTGCCTGCCCGTGAGTATCTCCCTTTTCCCTCCCTCCCTCCCTCCGTCCCTCCGTCCCTCCGTCCCTCCGTCCTCGCGGGGTCACCTTTGGACGGCTGAGACGTCTCGTATTAATACCCTGGATGGAAATAGAGCCTCAGTCCTTCCATCTCTGCTCGGGCTTCTTAGACCAAAGCCTGTCCTAAATCCAGCTGGTGACCTTTGCCGTGCAGGGGTCAGAGGTCAGATGCTGCCCCATTTGTGCGCGGACGTGGCGGCAAGGGCTCATCTTTTCTCTTTTCTTCCTACTTCTGCGCCCGTTCGCTTCAGCACTGTTGCCACCCGGCTGCAGGGGACAAGGGGAGGGACCCCGAGAGCGGTCACCTGACCTACCGGAGCGGCGACGTCCTGGAGGAGCGATGTAGGTGCGCTTCAGCTGCTGTAGACCGGAGGGTCGGCCGGGCTCTAACTGCTCCGTCTGCTTCCCAGACGAGATCGTGGACACTCTGGGAGAGGGAACCTTCGGGAAGGTGGTGAAGTGTCTGGACCACCACAGGTGAGCTCAAACACTCCGCTTAAATAAAAAAAAACCTATTAAATTCCTGTTTCCACTCCCAGAGGAGGGGCTGGAGTTGCTCTGAAGATCATTAAGAACTTGGAGAAATACCGAGAAGCGGCCAAACTGGAGGTCGGCGTGCTGGAGAGGATCCGGGAGAGCGATCCGGACAACCAGCAGTGAGTGGGGGAATTTTCGCTCCTCCTTTTCCGTCTTCTCACGGCAACCCTCACCGGCCGGTGTCCCATCAGCCACTGCGTGCGGATGCTGGACTGGTTCCATCTCCACGGACACGTGTGCATCTCCTTCCAGCTGCTGTCTGTCAGCACCTTTGACTTCCTGAAAGCAAACAACTTCCTGCCCTATCCCATCCACCAGATCCGACACATGGCCCGGCAGATCTGCCACGCCGTCAGCTGTGGGTGACGACCGCGAGGCCTCCGGTGAATCGGAGCCCGGGAACTTTCCTGAATTTCATCTTTGTGGTGCAGATGCGGTCGTCCGCCCTCCGCTGATCCCTCCGTTCCCCTCTCTCCTCTCCCTCTGTCACCTCCCAACAGTTCTCCATGACAACCAGCTGACCCACACCGACCTGAAGCCTGAGAACATCCTCTTTGTCAACTCCGACTACTCCCTCATCTACAACGCCGAGAAGGTGCGAAAGCAAACGCGTCGTTTGGAGGAAAACCGCCGCTGCTGGTTAAAGGTGTGGCTCTCTCCGTCTCCCCGCAGCGGCGCAGCGAGCGGAGGGTAAAGGACGCCACGGTGCGGCTCATCGACTTCGGCAGCGCCACCTTCGACCACGAGCACCACTCTGCCGTCATCTCCACGCGCCACTACAGAGCCCCAGAGGTCCTACTGGGTAGGGGGCGCCGACCCGGACGGGAGACTCCCCCGGGGGGGGTGTGACGGGCGTGTCCCTCCTCTCTGTCCAGAGCTGGGTTGGGGGCACCCCTGTGACGCGTGGAGCGTGGGCTGCATCCTGTTCGAGTACTACAGAGGCTTCACGCTGTACCAGGTGGCGCCGCCTTCCCCCTCCGCCACGGCGGTGAAGCCGGTCCTCATCGCCGTTTCTTTCGTAGACTCACGACAACAAGGAGCACCTGGCGATGATGGAGAGGGTTCGGGGGCCGATCCCTGGCAGGATGGTTGAGAGGAGCAGGTAAAGGCCCCGGTGGGCACCCGGACCGCTGTAAACCGCTGATAAACCGCGAGGGCTCCCCACAGGAAGCAGAAATACTTCCGCCGGGGACGTGTGGACTGGAACGAGGGCTCCAGGGCCGGACACGGGGTGAAGGCCAGGTGTAAGCCGCTGGAGGTGAGCGCAGACTCTCGGACCTCGGGCCGAGAGAGAACCAGCTTCTGATCCCCTCCTCTGTGTTCCTGCAGAGGTCCCTGCTGTCCCAGGGGCCAGAGCACCGCCACTTCCTGAACCTCCTGGAGAAGATGCTGGAGTATGAACCGGCCAAGCGCATCACGCTGTCCTCCGCTCTGCATCACCCGTTCTTCCTGCCTCTCCATCACGCAGGAGCGAGGCAGATCTGGAGGAGCAGCTGTAGTATGAGCATATGATCCTGGGTGAACTGGTCTGGTGGGGAGCGTCGCGCCGCCGAGGCTAACAGCTTCGCTTCTGTCAGGTTTCAGCAAAAATGAGAAACCTGCTCTAATTTAGAGGAGATGAGTCAGTTAGTTTCAGTTAGACGCTGTCATGAGGCACTAAAGCTGCAGAAAAGAGAAGAAGATATGAGGGACAATGTCAAAGCCCCCAGGTAAATAATAAGTGGTGTTTTTGGGGTTTGTTTTTTAAATAATGAGAGGAAAACAGCTCCAGCAGGCTGGAGACGGAGGGGTGCTTGAATCCCTCCATCCCCCGTGGTTCCAATGTGTCTCTTTCTCGCGATCTTTGTAAAAAGGTGCTTGTTTGTTGTCAGTTGGGCCCAGTCTCTCCCGAAGGTCCGGTGTGTGAGGTTTGCTGCCACCTAGAGGCCAGAGTGGAGAACTGACTTTCCACCTTTTCAAAACATGATCAGCTGCAACAGTGAGTAAAAGACAAAACAATAAAGAATTCTCTGATAAATGCTCACACTCACAGTTCTTTTAATCAACATAGACACACACACACATACACACACACACACACACAGAGCGTGCTGCAAGCCTGAATGAGGGAGTCTGACTGCCAGTCCTCGGCTTCATCCTTGGCTAAGCTTAAATTGTCAGTGCACTGTCTCAATGAGGTGTGTGTGTGTGAGAGAGAGAGAGTGTGTGTGTGTTCGTGTAAGATAGAGAGAGAGAGAGAAAGTGATTGAGTTTCACGTGTTTGACACAGAGGAATTTAGAATCCCTTAAGTGGCTCTTGTGTTTTTGGAGGCTTTACGTGGGAGTTGAGACACGCACACACACACACACACGCCAGACATGGCATGACTCGGCACTTTTTAAAAAGTGCACAGCTCATAGAAAACCATCATTTTCTCTACGATTGTAGTGCGTAGTGTCTTTTTTTCTCCATCTGATCTGTTTCTGCCAACAACGATGACTCTTCGCCACAAACTGGACCTGGGCTGACCGAACTGATCCTGGATCTGCCAGCATGGCCCTCCCAGATCCCGTTAAAGGATTAAATCCTCCTCACCTGACAAAAATGGTACGAGTGTGCGTGTGTGTGTAATCACATGCACATTAGGCTAAATCGATTGGATAAAAAACCTACTTTTTTAAGTTCCAGGATAGTTCTTGTGTTATTTTTCCGAACGTGCAGCCATCACGGCGTAAACTGACTGTAGGAACTGATGTCGGCGTGTGTCAGTCAGCAGGACATCAGCTCAGGAGCCCAAATCTTCATCACAAACACGTGAGTCATCAGGAGCGCCGCTGCCACCGCTAATGAGATTCCAGCCAGTAAGTCCTTTAAGTCAGTGCAGGAGACTCGGGGCTGATGACAGCGGGACCGTGGACAGCAGAGGGGCAGACAACAGGATTTTTCTCCTGCAAGGACGGAAAAACACACCCGCCTGTCTAGAGTGATGGTTCCTCCTTTTTTTATTCTTTCTTTCTTTTAGAAACCTGATTTTTTATTGAGTTTGGGCATCTGAGGCCATCTGGTGCAGCTTTATCAGGATTTATTGCTGAGCCTTCAAGCCAAGCGCGGCCAGTTCTACAGGTAAGGCAGCCGCAGTGTGTGTGTGTGTGTGTGTGTGTGTGTGTGTGTGTGTGTGTGTGTGTGTGTGTGTGTGTGTGTGTGTGTGTGTGTGTGTGTGTATGTGTGTGTGTGTGTGTGTGTGTGGGTGGAATTGCACCACTGGAGCTGATGTTGAGCGTGAGCGGTTTAAAGCTGCACTCACCATCATCTGGTACTAACTCAACATGCACCTCATCTGCATTTGATCTTGGTAAACAGGACTCTGTGTGTGTGTGTGTGTGTGTGTGTTTTCGCCGTCCTTGTCCTTGCCATGTCCTGAGTTATTGCTTCCACCACATGTGACCCCGTGTGTGTGTTCTGACTTTGTCCTGCCAGACTACCCCATCATGAGCGAAGGACGGCGCCCATCTCCGCTCGCCGCTCGGCCGCTCCAGCGCTAGTGTGACCGGTCTCCGTGGCGACATGAACTCCGTGGCCAGAGTGAGGAGGTCGCTGAGGGCGCCCATCAAGAGGCTGGCCAGCTGCGTGTCGGGGCTGAAGGGGCGGCGGCCGGGTGCCAAACGATGGAAGAAGAGGTCCAGAGGTGGAGGAGGGAGGGGGGGGTGGAGCAGACCGGCGAGGGCCCCCCCTGTCCGAGTGGCACGCGCCAAAGAACCCGTGGTCGTCCGTTCCTACCAGGCCGAGCTGGAGAAAGAGAGGCAAGTGGGGTGAAAGGGCGTCGTCGTCACGGATACAAACGTGTCAGAAATGGGCAGAAATCAGCTGGGTCGGTTTTTGAGTCCGACTCTGCGGTTGTGTCTTCGTCTGGCGTGTGCGCAGGAAGCTGCGGGAAGCCGCGAACGCTCGGAAGAATGCGCAGAGAGCAGCCATGAGGGCTCACTTCAGGAGGAAATATCAGCTCTCCGAGGTGGGGGAGGCCCAGAACGCTCCGGCCAATTTGGTGTCATTCTGGTCTGAAACGCTCATTTTCCGTCTCCGTCTAGAACCCCAAGGACGCCGGCCGCCTGAGGACCGCCGGGGGGAAGCTGTCGCTCCCTCGGGAGCTGTCCAAGATCATCCATCCTGAAACCAAACCCAAGGACGCCAGCTTCGGCCTGCTGCGCGCCTTCCAAGGCCTCAGTGTCGGCACGGCGACGCTCGCCGGGACGCACCGGGGCAGGACTCCCACTCCCGCAGGCGAGGGCGAAGCCTGCAAGGTCATGTGATCACCGGGCGGTCACAGGGACGACGGGCACGCCGCCTTGTTGTCGCTGCTGCCCTCGTACCACGAGACCTGTCAATCATCCCCGTCACCAGGGCGACCAGACACTCCTGAGGGAAATACCGGACACTGATAAAAGTAGTGATTTAATACAGCAAAAGTGATCATATTTTGCCTTCAACAGGAAGTAAAAGTATAAAGTTGCGTTAGTTTTTGGAATGTTAGAATTTTGGGGGGTTTTCACTTGTTTTCTAACACGCTTTTAGTTGATTTGTGCATGTATTCAGGATGAGCGTTGCTGTTGGGTAATACTGCCGATCCAGATGGGTCTTTACACAGGTGAGGAACCTCAGGGCCACATGGACACCACCCTAACCCTCTATCGCGTACTGTATTCTGCGGACTGTCTACTGGAGCCAAACTGGGACGTGGGGCTGGTTTACGTTGTCGTGTGGGGGGGAGCTGATGCAGGTGCGTCTCCAGTCTCACCACAGGTTTTTATAGAACCGGAGACAAAAGACCTCAACGGGTAATTTACTGGATTTATAGTTCAGCCATGAAGTCGTAATAAATTTTTGTCAACCAGCCTTGATTTTTTTTTTTTAGGTTTTGGTTTGTGTTTTCTATCAGCCTGACGTTTGGACCGTGTTGTCATTCTCTTGAACCCTGCTCTCCGCATCCATAAATCATCTGCTATCAGTCCATCAGAGCATTCAAGGCCGTGAGCTCTGGGACGGAGGAGAGAAGGAGGCGTCTGTAGACGGGCAAACGGCTCTGGAGGATGAGGAGCATGTACATCCCAGCCGGCGCGGGTGTCAGAGCGGGCGGCGCCCGGGGCCTCCGGCTGGCGGCCGGGGCGGCCGTGGACGGGAAGGGGGCCGAGGGCTCAGGGAGCAGGAAGGGGGGAGTGGACGGACAGGTGAGGAGCTTTGAGGAGATCCCTCACACTGGGAGGAACAGCTGGGTCAACCTACTGAGGTTCTGGAGGGAAGATCGGTTCCGACAGCTTCACAAGCACATGGAGCGGACCTTCAACGCGCTCGGCCCCATCTACAGGTGAGCTTCCAGCTGTTTCAGGAGCAGATGGCAGACCCGGGAGGGCTGGATGGTCAGACGATGATCAGAGCACTCTGCTGCCTGTGTGTGTGTGTGTGTGTGTGTGTGTGTAGGGAGCACGTGGGCACCCAGAGCAGCGTGAACATCATGCTGCCGTCCGACATCAGTGAGCTGTTTCGCTCGGAGGGCCTGCACCCCCGGAGGATGACCCTGCAGCCGTGGGCCACGCACCGAGAGACGCGGCACCACAGCAAAGGAGTCTTCCTCAAGTCGGTACCGCCGGGCGCGCCCTCGTGTCACGCTCCCCTCGTTTCCACGCCGTAAAAGTCACATCTCTAACCGCTGCAGCATGCAGGATTTTTATTCTGCTCCCAGGAAACCACAGTTTTATTTGTGGACAAAAACCAGTGTTTGCTCCCCTCTCTGCTGTGCACAGCGCCACTCTCGCACCTCGCTGATATTTAATATTTATTTCCCTCTAGCTGTGGATATTTTTGTCTTTATTTAAACCTCTGTGTGCGCCCGGCTGTCACATCAGCCTAGCTAAGCCGTGCATGCAGCTATATTTGAGGACGGGGGGCTCAGCCCTCTTGGAAAAGGAAAAACACAGACCGAAATGGAGCTAAAACACTTTATTACACACATTTATAAATAAAAAAACCTGGAAAAAAAAAGAAGAAAACAACTTGACAGTATCTTCCTTCGCGGGGGGCTTAAAACCGACAAAGCGGCTACGACCTAGGCAGGTTTTGTCTTTGAGCAGAGTCATCAAATCCTCTCCCCTCAGGAACGGCGAGGAATGGCGAGCCGACCGTCTCCTGCTTAACAAGGAGGTGATGATGAGTGAGGCGGTGAGACGCTTCCTCCCCCTGCTCGACGAAGTGGCCAAGGAATTCTGTCAAATGCTGCAGACGAAGGTGGAGAAGGAGGGAAGAGGAGAGCGAGGCAAACGCAGCCTGACCATCGATCCCAGCCCGGATCTCTTCCGCTTCGCTCTGGAAGGTCTGAGACTGTCTGAGCACATCCGTGACCTTTAAGAGGACAGAGGACAGAGACGCCTGTCCTCTGGCCTGCCTCCTTCAGGCAGACATGTTTGACCTTGAACTGTGAAAAGCGTCACCTCCCGCTCTTTTTTTCATTCTCCTCCTCAACAAGGAGATCTTTGCGGTTGAGTCACAAACGCTGACGTAGGCTGTGACATCAGAGCCTCGCGTCCTCCCTGCAGGAACATCAGCCTGAATGTGAATGATTTCAGTCCCCGACGTTCCTCCCTTCGCATGAGAACCGCTCATCCTTTTAGGATGGAAGGTCAAGGAGAAGGGGAAACTTTTACAGGCGCGACGACGCTCAGAAATTCAGTATTCTCTCACAATCTCCTCTGCAGTGACTCAGTGGGAGCTGAACAAATGAGAGAGAGGGAGAGAAAGGAGGGAGAGGGAAAAGGGAGGGGGAGGGAGAGCGAGCGGGAAAGAGGGAGAGAGGGAGAGAATGATCTTTAATGGACTGGAAGTCAGGTGTTGAGCCCATGTGGGAACAGACCAACCGGGTGTCTATTCTGGTCGACTGTAGCAGCGGTCTGATGGGGGAACTCGAGGTCGGTGTTTACCTTTCAGTCGAAATGCAGAAACAGATCAGAAAAGATAACAATTAAGGTGATTTCAAGGTCACTGACTTGGCAACAGTTTGCTTAGAAATTAAACTCGGATGTTTCCCTGCAGCCAGCTGTCACGTGCTCTACGGGGAGCGCATCGGCCTTTTCTCCTCATCTCCTTCTCTGGAGTCCCAGAAGTTCATCTGGGCGGTGGAGCGAATGCTGGCCACCACCCCTCCTCTCCTCTACCTGCCCCACCGCCTGCTGCTGCACCTGGGGGCCCCTCTGTGGACCCAGCATGCCAGCGCCTGGGACCACATCTTCAGTCACGGTACGGTGCTCCATCCTGGCGCCGATCCTCGTGACGCTACCGCCGCGCTCTCCTCTTCCTCCAGCGGAGGAGAGGATCCAGAGGGGGTACCAGCGGCTGTCACCCTCCCAGAGTCGGGATCGCGAGGGCGGGGGCCGGTACACCGGGGTCCTGGGTCAGCTCATGGAGAAAGGGCAACTGTCTTTGGAGCTCATCAAAGCCAACATCACCGAGCTGATGGCCGGCGCGGTGGACACGGTGTGTGTGTGCGCGCGTGTGTGTGTGTGTGTGCGTGTGTGTGTGTGTGCCTCTTCCCCACCTCCCAGACAGCGGTGCCCCTCCAGTTTGCGCTGTTCGAACTGGGCCGGAACCCGGAGGTGCAGCAGCGGGTGAGGCAGCAGGTGCAAGCGTCCTGGGCCCGGGCCGGCGGGGACCCTCAGAAGGCCCTGCAGGAGGCGCCGCTGCTGAAGGGCACAATCAAAGAGACCCTCAGGTAATCCAGACGCCTCTGCCACCGTCCCCAGCGCCGCCCTGCGCTTGGAGCATGCTGCTGCTGCCTGAATGGCAGCGTGACACAAATGATTCCAGGTCCCAACTTTTCCGTCCTGCATCAGCGGATGTGAGCGTGACAAGGATCGATCTGCTGAGATGATGATCGTTGCAAAGGCCTGGCAGGAGGAGGGACAGGAAAATGCCTGTTTCTCCCCGGATCAATAGTAAATAATGGGGAATCAAGCAGAGTGAAGCTTTGCCTCCACAAACAGATAATCCCCGAGATGACTATCGATCACCTGTAATCCAGCGTGTGTGTCCAATGTTGCTGCTTGTGTGTTGTTTCGTCTGGTCTCAGGTTGTACCCTGTGGGCACCACCGTGCAGCGCTATCCAGTCAAAGATATTGTTCTTCAGAATTACCACATTCCTGCTGGGGTGAGTCTCCACGCCCCTAAACGCACCATCACACCAGCCTCCAGCGAGCGTGTCTCCTCCACGTCTCCACCCAGACCATGGTCCAGGCCTGCCTTTACCCTCTGGGACGGAGCGCGGAGGTCTTCGAGGACCCGCGGCGCTTTGACCCCGGCCGCTGGGGCAAAAGCAGAGAGGAGGGCCAGAGAGGAGCCGGCACGGGGTTCCGCTCCCTGGCCTTCGGGTTCGGGGCCAGGCAGTGCGTCGGGAGGAGGATCGCTGAGAACGAGATGCAGCTGCTGCTCATGCACGTGGGTGTCGGAGGGACTCGGTTTGAATGGGAGGCGACTGTGTTGGATCTGCTGCTTAGAGACATATTTGATAAAACCTCTGGGTTTCTCAAAGTTGCTACATCCAACCTGAGCATCTCCTCCCTGTCGCTCCAGATCCTGCTGAGCTTCCACCTCAGCGTACCATCTTCGGAGGACATCAAAACCATGTGCACACTCATCCTCCAGCCCGAGACTCCTCCGAAGATCACCTTCAGCAAGCTCTGAGCCCCGCGGCGCGGAGAGAGAGGAGCTTTGGGTGTTTCACATGCGGGAACACGCAATTCAACCTTATGGCTAAATCAATAAAAATATACCTTCCTTTGAGGCAAAATTGGTCATCAGAACATCATCCTCAAACACGGCATAATCAGCCAGGCTCTTGTTGCAGCTCTCCGCGCAGTCGCCCTCAGCTGTTGTCATTGAATCTGTTCTCTAGTAGCCAGAGTTGCTGCGCTAACCCAGCAGCAGGCCTGTGGGCGTGAGAACATTTGGATGTCAACACTTTCACACTTGCTAATGTAAGCATGCGGCCATCTTCTCCCCGAATGCCGCGCTTACATGCTCTGTGGAGAAGCTGAGAACACAATCCAGAGCCATCTGCCCATCTGGGGACAAGGTCGTTCTGCGGTTCCAGTCCGAGTGTGTTTAAACGATTCGATCAATGATTCATGCTGGTGAAAACACAACTTAGATGGGAGAGCAATTATCACCTGGATTATGGGCGATCTTGAGGTGACCGCTGGCTCCAAATCAAAAAATGCACAATTATAAATGAACAAAGAAGCTCTTGTGTTTTATTTTTTATTTTCTAAATTCCAAACGGGGCGTGTGAAGACCGATTTTCTTTAAATCACACTTCTCTTCCCTCCACCTACAGACTGTTTGTGCCATTGTGCTCCGCACAGTCCATGTTCACCCAATTTCATGGATGTGGATTTCGGCAAACCATTAAAGCGGCTGATGGCAGCTGTCAGGCCGGCCTCATCTGCAGGTCACCGCTGGTCAGGAGATTCCGGAGGCGGAGGATGAATAATTCACAGGTGGGGAGCAGCGGCGAACGGCGGGAGCCTGCCGAGGCTGGAGGACAGCGGGAGGTCATCGGGAGACGAGTGGACAGAACAACAGGTATCACGGAGGATTAGAAACACGCTTTCTGACCCCTCGGTGGGGCCCTGCACCCACGTGCGGACCACCCATGGGAGGCGCCAGCGGAATCGTTCTGCTAGGCTGCTTCTCCGTCAGAAATCAACCGCTGGTTCTAGTTTGTAATCACCTCTCGGTTGTTCCCTGTGCTGCTTCTGCACTTTGGTCCTCGTTAATGAAACCCGGTACTTTTCCTATTCTGGTCTAATAAAAGCAGAGCTCTTATGTCACAGGTCAGAGGGCCGTCGACTTTGGAGCAAAGGTCTGTTTGCGATTCGGCAAAAGATTTACACCGTCAGGAGGCACGCCAAAGCCTCGTGCATGAGTGTGCAAAGTCCACCGCTCCAGCACATTTCTTTGAAAAATCCTCACCCCCCTTTTTTGGTCCACTTTTTTCTTCCCCCGTCTGCACCTCTCCTGGTTTAGGAGGACAGAGACGGGTTATTGTCAGGGGCACATTTACAGAAAATCCCTTTTTTTTAGCCTCAAACCTTCCGGGTCAGGCTGATCCAGCTGCCGACTCACCGCTGGCGTGAGTGGGAGGAGCGGTGAAGGTGAAGGGAGGGGACAGGGGAGAGGACACACTCAGCTGGGCTGGTTCAGGTGACACATGGTTACGTACTGCGACCCACCTGAGTACGAGCACCCTGCCGGAGCCTCTCAGACCTCAGGAAAGCGCCGGTGGAGGATCGTAGACTGCTGAAGAATGACCAGCCATGCCAGAAACGGTGAGTGACACACACTTAATCGATCGTAGAACTTGTGCAGAAGTAAATGAGCAGAAGCCAACAATTTGTCAAGCAGTCGGGCTGACGCGCTGTTACGCAGGAATGCGACCTTTTGCCCACAGGTACAACGAGGCACCAACCACCCATTCTTGTAAAGATCTGAGCATTGATCAAACTTGTGCAACATCTTTGACCTAATGTCTATTTATAGCCGGCGTATCTGTAACAGGTACCAGCCCTGGTGTGTTTAGGAGTGTGTGCGCGCGTGCGCGTGTGTTTCCGTGCACACACTCTGGGTGGTGTCGGAGGAGGATCTCAGCGGGACGTGTGATGATGTGTGCAGCAGCGCGGCAGAACTGGGTCACAGAAGGGTGGAGAGACGTGGAGCGGAGGAGGAATCAGAAGGAGTGATTAGCGGGTTAGCGGCTGCTGCTGCTGCTGCACCGGTGACCCGGCTCCTCGTCCCCGTCGCTCCTTCTTCCGAGGGCTGGCGGAGTGGAAGTGTTTCAGCAGCAGAGCCCCCGTAGAGTCTGAGAATGTCAGATTCCCCCTCTCTTTCTGGCTCTTATCTTTGATCGTCACCTTTTTACCTCCTATTGTGCTGCTAGGGCTGACCTTGTCTTCCAGGCTCTTCCTTCGCCTCTCTGCTCTTTACTCTCTGCTTCCCTGTGGAGACAGGCGCTGCAGGCTTGACTGACTGATATCTTCTGAGATGGAGGCTCTTGTGTTCGCAGACCACAACGCTCTGCATGAGCGACAGAGGGATTTATTTTTACAAGCTGGGCTTTTATACAGCAAATAGACAGGTGGAATCCTGGGAACAGGCCATCGTCCCAGATGTGTTAGAACTCACAATAATTCACATTTTTGTTGTTTTTGATTATTGTGGGTAAAGCTAGTTCATCTAAAAGTGATTAACATGATGAGATGTAGCGACAGCCTGGAGCTGCAGGCTGGGTCTGTTTGAGAATGAGCAGGATTAGGAAACTGTGTGTGTGGTTTGAAACAGACCGCCCGTCTGCTAACAAACGTTCTACTTGAAATTCAGCTCGGGGCTGAACTTTGGAAAAAGACGATTTTTTTTGCCACCTCTGCAAATGTCAAAGTCGGTGCTGCCTCAGATCTGTTCCAATATGCTTGAGACAGGTTGCTAATGGTTAGATGATAACATTCAAGGAATTGGACATATTTGACGCTAAAAATTCAGAAATATCGGAGAGTGTTTGCAGGTGAGTTGGCGGTTGGGGTCTGACATCACCACCACGCTCTCTTCCGCCCCCCCAGCTTGTATCAGGCGTTACTCAGACGTGATGGCGCTGCCAGACTCCTTCATCCAGCGCCAGCAGCTGGATGCCAGCATGGCCGACACCTTCCTGGAGCACCTCTGTCTCCTGGACATCAACCAGGAGCCGATCACAGCCCGCAACACCAGCATCATCTGCACCATCGGTGAGTGCCGCAGACGCCCAGGCTCACTTTCAGCTCTGGGTTGGAGGTGGGGGGGTGGGTGGGGGGGTGCTGGGGGTGTTCAGTGGCAGAAGGACAAAAGCCCGCAGCAAAAATCTGTTCAATGATGCTGCAAAACAAGGAAAGAAAGAAGGTAAAAAAATACAAAAAATGCATCATTTTGAATGTTCTTCCCTTGAAAGTTAATATTTTTAAAAAACTCTTTTAAAATAAATGAATGAGGGTTACTTTGCACAGCTTTTACTTTTCTTCTGTTACTTTCATGCTCTTTTCAGGACCTGCATCCCGATCGATCCCCAAACTCCAAGAGATGGTCAAAGCTGGGATGAACATCGCTCGTCTCAATTTCTCTCACGGCTCCCATGAAGTAGGAGCCGTTCTCCTGTCCTCTTTTTTTCCCTGTTTTGCCGCTTTTTCCCTCATCTGTTTCTGCCTGCTTGCGTCCGCCTGCCAGTATCACAGAGAAACCATCAAAAACATCCGCGAGGCGGTGGAGACGATAACCCCCGACCCCCTGTATTACCGGCCCGTCGCCATCGCCCTGGATACCAAGGGTCCAGAGATCCGCACGGGATTAGTGAAAGGAGTAAATGTCAAATACTAAATTCACACGTTCACATTGTAATAGATCTTCTAAAGGAGCCGGTTGTGACTGGTGCATCTGACTCCACTCTGTGCAGACGGTGGAGGAGGAGGTGGAGCTGAAAAAAGGCAGCCGCGTGCGCGTGCTGACAGCAGAGAGTGACAGAGAGAAAACAGACGAGACCACCATTTGGGTGGACTATCCCAATCTGCCCCGAGTCCTGGAGAAGGGCAGCAAGATCTACATCGACGACGGCCTGATCGGACTCAAAGTCTTAGAAACGGGTAAACTGGTGTGTCCGGGTGACAGCGAAGCGGTGACAGCAGCCGGTCGCAGCCTGGCTGTCGTTTGTGTAAAGTCCCTCACTCTTCCACGGTTCTGTTGGGATGATCCATCCCTCCCTCCTCCGCAGGCTCCGACTGGGTGGACACGTCGGTGGAATTCGGCGGGACGCTGTGCAGCCGCAAGGGCGTCAACCTGCCGGGCCGCGACCTGATCGGCCTCCAGGCCGTCAGCGAGCAGGACAAGGCGGACCTGAGGTTCGGGGTGGCCCAGGGCGTGGACATCGTGTTCGCCAGCTTCATCCGCTCGGCCCAGGACGTCAAAGACGTCAGGCAGGCCCTGGGGCCCCACGGACAGAGCATCAAAGTCATCAGCAAGGTGGAAAGCCGGCAGGGCGTTCAGAAGTAGGTCCCAGGAGCAGCCGCCACCCCCGGGTGGCCGCCGGAAACCCGGATTTCAGGGATTCCTTCGTTTTCGATCCTAAATCCTGCCCCTGGCCTCTTCTCACCGCTCAGTTTCGAGGAGATCCTGGCCGAGAGCGACGGTGTGATGGTTGCCCGCGGCGACCTGGGCATCGAGATCCCGCCGGAGAAGGTCTTCATCGCCCAGAAGATGATGATCGGACGCTGCAACTCTGCCGGCAAGCCCGTCATCTGTGCCACACAGGTCCGGGACCAGCAAAGACGAAAATAGACATTTAATCCTGCCGTCCAACACACACACACACACACACACACACACACACACACACACACACACACACACACACACACACACCCTCCAGAAGCCATATTGAGTCACGGGGCTGTATCGTGTTTATTCTGCAGCTCTTTACTCAGAGTGACAGTGTTATAGCAGGTCTGCCATACTCGGGACTCAAACCCACACACACACATGCGCAGACACGCAGACAAACACACACACAGGCGCGCTAATCAGCATTAGCAGCGGCCTCTCAGCTGTTACTGAAAGCAGTTCTGGAGGCAGCCTCGCGAGTTCCTCATTTTCCGACTGCCTGCCATGTTTATCGGCTCATTATTCGGAGCCAGCAATAAAGTCAGGGACGCCCGGCTCGCTCCAAACGGTCATTCATTTCCCCCACTCAGTTCATCCATCCACAGAGCCATTATCTGCTCCCCTCACTCTCTCCATTGTGTGTGTGTGTGTGTGTGTGTGTAACACAGAAAAGTGCTTTCAGAATTGCTTATTTCTGATGGAATCGTTGATCCCAGGCTGCCGTACCGACGGGGCTCTTCTGGCCTGTCGTTACCAGACCAACGTGAAGGTAATGCAATATGTGTGTGTCTTTATTTAGATGCTGGAGAGTATGGTGTCCCACCCCCGGCCAACCAGAGCGGAGAGCAGTGACGTCGCCAACGCTGTGCTGGATGGAGCCGACTGTGTGATGCTGTCTGGAGAGACGGCCAAGGGAACCTTTCCAGTGGAGGCAGTGGCAATGATGCACTCGGTCTGTGTGTGTGTGTGTGTGTGTGAGAGAGATTCTGTTTGTTCCATCTTCCCTAGTTGCCCTCTATGAACCTCCCCCCCCCGCGTCTGTGTCTCCCACGCACCCGTGCAGATCTGCAGGGAGGCAGAAGCGGCCATTTTCCACCAGCAGCTGTTCGAGGAGCTGCGGCGCCTCACTCCCCTCTCCTCTGACCCCACCGAGGTCACCGCCATCGGCGCCGTGGAGTCTTCTTTTAAATGCTGCGCTGGGGCCATCATAGTGCTCACCAGCAGTGGCAGGTAGGCAACAAACGAGGGTGTAGGATGTATAAATTTAGATTTTGTTTTTGTGTTCATTAACCTCCTGATGGGCGTCTGCAGGGCAGCACATCTCCTGTCCAGGTACCGGCCTCGCTGTCCCATCATCGCCATCACCAGAAACCCGCAGGTTCGTCTCTCGTGCTAAAATACCCGGGCGGCTGTCGGTGTGAGGCCAAGCGCATCCTTCCACGCTTGATTCATGTTTTCCTGTCAATAATTACAATTTTAAAAACCGCTTTGCGGGTCATGCCAATAATGCATTTTTAAATTATTATCACTCTTTTTTCTTTTCTACTGCCCTGGGCCTCACGCCTGTGGTCTCCCCCAGGTGGCCCGTCAGTCCCAGCTCCTGAGGGGGGTCTTCCCCGTCCTCTTCCACCCTCTGCCCGCTCCCGTCTGGGCCGACGACGTCGACAGCAGAGTCAACTTCGGCATGGATATCGGTGAGCGCCTCTCCGTGTTTCTCACCCACTTTGTCCCTGCATGGGACCGTGGCCGAGGCCTAACCCGGGCTCGCTGTCGTCATCAGGGAAGGCGCGGGGATTCTTTAAGTCGGGGGACATGGTGATCGTGGTGACGGGCTGGATTCCAGGCTCAGGCCACACCAACATCATGAGGGCGGTCAGTGCCCCGTGAGCAGGACGCCAGCCGCCACGACCCACTGCTGGCAGCAGTAAAATGACCAGATGTGATTTACTAGATACCTGTTGAATGTGCCTTGAAAACAATGACTCCTTGAAAATAAAACTTGAAACATTGTCCCTCAGAGCTGGGTGGTCCAGCGGCTTTAAATAGGTTAGGGTCTCTATCAGGACGAGATCAGGCTTTGTCCTCTCGGGTCACCCAGATGCTGACGTCTGCCTCCTCTTCCTCGAATGCTAATTACCTGATTCTGTTGTGGCTTTCTCGAGTCTAAGGATCCTTTGTGTCGTTCACTCTTCTCCTTTGTGTTCCTTTGTTCATGCTCTTTCAAGCGGAAGCTTCTTTTCCTGGATCTCTAATGACTTTTGCCCATCATATCCACATTCCCATAATGAGGAAGCATCAGCCGGAGAATGCTGCTATAGAATTACCCTCTCCTCATTACGCCAGCATCCTCTGCTCTGGAACCGGCCCTGCGTCCAGGAACAGCAGCCTGACTCGATGTAAAACCTTCATCCATGAGAAAACAGTCGGTAATCCTGCAGCTACAGTCGTGATTCTCACTTAAAAAGGCTTAAAGTTTAACAGGCTGGTCTAACCTTCCTCTTAGCCGCCCACTAACAAGCTTCTCTCATTGGTTCATGGCTGGCCTGCCTCCTCTCCTCCTCCTCTCCTTAGTCGCAGACAACACCATCTTCTTCTTCTCTTTCTCTTTATGTTTCTTCTTCTTATAAGGGCATTTTCTCTTACTGTTGCCCTTTTGAATAAACTTTTATTTAATGCAAATTTAAATGAAATAATATATAATATATTCTGATGCATCATACGTTTTAATGTTAAAATTTATCTTAAATTTTCCATTTTAGCAACGCAGCAGTATTGATTTTTCCATAAATAGTTAACAATCGTATTTTTGATATCTAAAGTATGTATTTCATCTACAGACTAGTTTCCTCAGCCGCTCTGAGGTGAATTCAAAGTTTCCTCCGTCGGGGTCTTTGTTTGCAGGACTGACACAAGTCTGTATTGATTAGAAACAGGATGACGTGCGAGTCGTACCTGAGAGGGAAGCGTGCACGTCGCACCGACCGAGCATGTGGCCTTGGGGGACTGATGATGGGGATGCGGATGCCATGGCAACAGGGCGATTATATCCAGAGCTTTATATGCGGATTTATTTATTTCATATTCCATTTGCATGCGCCGCGCGCTTGTGTCGACGTGCCCGAACCCGAGTTCCGCTCGCACCTGGGAGGAGGATCCGCGTCTAAACCCGGCTCCGTCTGCGGGGAAGCGGCCGCGTCAGGCGCTCAACAAGTTGCGTGATTTTTGAGGGCTTCGGCGTGTTAAAATGTCGAACAGGTCGGGGGCATGAGCGGGGAAGGTCGGCACCGCGCGCCTGGAGTCCGGACGCGATGCCATTGAAAGTCGGCAGAAGTGGGAGAAGCGGACGGAAGCAGCGGGCAGACGAGTGTGCGCGTCTCATCCGGAACGTCTAACTTATTCCTCCCCGACGAGCGAGCCACGCTGGTGGGAAGTCTTTTCTCCCTGCGTGTCTGAGCGCCTCGGTCACGGACACGCAATATCTCAGCGCGCCTCCGATCACGATGTGCGTTTTTTCCCGCACGGATGCTGAAGACGCCGTGAAAACACGGGCTGGTTTTGGAGGATGCTCGCCCCTTTTTTCCACGCTCACTTGTGTGTCCGTGTCGGGCTCTTTTTCTGCGTGCGCGTTGACATGAACCAGTGCGCCGCGGAGAGTGCGCCGAGGATGCGCGTCTCTGCCATCCATTAAGCATCCATCCCTTCCCGACGGACCATCAAGTGTCCTTGTTGGTGGACGCCGACGAATGTTCCCAACTCAGATCAGCTCCTGCGTGAATGACAGACGGTCGGAAAATATACCTCAAAGCTGCGTGAGACACGCGTGACAGGACACCGACGGCCAACGAGCGACCACCTCGGCCATCTACACACCGGGAGTCTGGTGCCAATATGACCGGCGCCAGAGCGCCGAGGGCGGCTGTGGAGCGACGAGGGAGGGCCTGTGGGAGAGAACGGCGTTTCAAGGACGAGGAAGGAGCCGCGGCGCAGGAGCATCAGTGAGGGCAAAACGCCACCGTGGAGGAAAAGAGGACAAGTGTCGTCGTCACGCCGGCGAGGTGAGAGATTTAAAGCCCGATTGGAGGGGGGGGCTTTTTTCTTTTGCTTTTTTTTGTGTTCTTCCAAGGGCACCGAGCGTAAGCATGGCCAGGCCGGCGCAGACAGGGTGGAGGTCTGCCTTCTGGGCTGAAGGTGTGGACTTCTCCTCAGTGTAACCTCCTGGCTGACATTGGTGTGGTCACATATGTAATCTGGGCAGGACCAGCCGTCGTTCCCAGGTTAGACTGACCTCCCCCCCACCACCCCACTCCTCCCGCACCCTCGGCTGGGATGGATGGGGTTGCTGGTGGCGTGGGCACCCCAAGTAGTGTCGGGGGGTCCGGGGGCGACAGCCTCCCCAGGCGGAACGGAGAGTCCAAGCGGCGCAGTAAGGGCAGCCTGCCCTCCCCCGGCTACAGGCTTTCCCAGGCCTCGCTGGAGGGGGAGAGAGCCTCCTTCGGGGCGGACAACACCTCCTTGGGTGGACGCGGCCGTCGTCTCTCCATCATGAGCTCCTCCACCAGGGACGGCCTCCCCTTCCGTACAGCGGGCACCCCAACGACGCCGGTGCCTCTGCCGCCTCCGCCGCCCTCCTCTTCCTCCGCTACAGCCCACCCGCCCCAGCGCTCGGTGGGCTTCGCCTCGTCCCGCGCCGCCCTCGCCTCCACCTCTTCCACCGGGACCGGGGTGATGGTGGTGGCCACCGGCCTGGAGACCACGACCACCACAGCGTGCAACACGACAGCGGCAGGGACCCCTGAGATGGTGGGTCAGTCCGGACTAGGCGGCTTCGGCATGGGGCTGGACGGAGAGGACTACAGCACCTCCAACCAGAGCACCTTCATTCAGAGACAGTTCGGGGCCATGCTGCAGCCCGGGGTCAACAAGTTCAGCCTGCGCATGTTCGGATCCCACAAAGCCGTCGCGCAGGAGCAGGAGAGGCTCAAATCTGCCGGAGCGTGGATCATACATCCCTACAGTGACTTCAGGTGTGTAACACACACACACACACACACACACACACACACACACACACACACACACACACGCATATTCCTCATCAAGCAGGTCCCCACACTGACATCAGCGTAAAATGAGTAATTCCTTCCTCTTCACACACACTCATCCCGCCTCATTTTTCTTGTCAGGTACATTGGTTGGAAGATTAATTCCACTTGTAATAAAAGACAAATAATATTAAACTTCTAGAGTTCTGATTGAAAGCGAGTTAGGCTGCGGATGAAGAGAAAATACAAAAGAAACATCTGTTCTGCAGCCACTAGGAAGAGAGGCAGGGTGGAGGCTGCATGTTTGGTTTGGGTAGGAGATGATGTTAGTGTGGAGGAAAGGAGGAGATCTGGTGATGGAGGAGCGCTGCCTGGGTTTCATCTAAATGGTGGGTGGTCCGTGCACAGCGCACCCTGCTGGTGACTCCACTGGCTTCGTCAGCGAGCCGCCAGGTGAAAAGGTTCCGCTGAGCCCTGAGGGTCTGCTGGCCGCTGGGTTTGCAGGTGGACAGAACCAATTCTCCAGGCTCCAGCAGCCGCCGACGGCCTGATCCCCAAGACTCCTGGCCCAGTTTCTGCGTCATCAGTCACACGGTCTGGCTCCTTCTCTGCCACACTCGTTTCTGTGAGTTTGACAGCCGCTCAGACGGACCGCTGATGAGCCTGCCTGCTGTAGATCCAGCCAGCCAGGTCAGCGACCCGGGGGGGTGGGATGGATGGATGAAGAGGGGTGGCTGGTTGAGTGGTCTGTTGACTCTGGAGCCGTTCTGCACTTTTCTGATAGTCATTCAAGTTACGATATAATAGTTCTAATTATGCAATTTAGACAATTGAAACGTGATCAATTATGCATGGTGTCCTTAAATTATGCACGTTGAACATGCATTATGCATAATTCGCTTATCACATCTCAGTTAGGCACCTGTATTTAAGAACGAGCGATGGAGAAGAAGAGGAGGGGTTGCTTCCCAACCTTCTTTATGAGTTTTTGTCTTGGTGTTGACCTTGAGCTCAAGGGCCTGCGTGACGTCGCTAATATCCTTCCTCCCGTGGGTTCCGTCTTTACCGAGTGGGCCGATAACCTCTCGTACCCTTCACCTAATTAAGAACAAAAGGAGTCTGTGGGCGGAACGAGGTGAGGGAGTGCTGGAAGCCACGGAGGAGCGACAACAGTGAGGATCAGTGTTTCCTCACCTTCTGCATGTTGTCACCTGAAAGCAGGAGGGAGCCCGAGGTGGAAACTGGCTCCGCGCCGACATCTGGCCGGATCCAGACAGGGACCCAATCAGCGGCTGCTCGGCAGGCTCTTGGCCCTAATTACAGCAGCGCTTGGTCTGACAGCAGCTGAGCAGGTACACGGAGGTCAGGTCTCCGCCAGCACCTGTTCACATCCAAAAAAACGACATGCTGATGAGGAGAGGCGCCCTGATTGCATCCGCCTTTCCCGTCTGTGTGAAGTGTCTGCTCATCCGTCCGTGCTCGGATCGGAAAACCACGGGCTGTCGGAGAAATGCGCTCGGCAGAATTGACTGTAATGTCTGAAACAGATGTTTCTTTATCTTTTTTTTTGGCCTTATCTGGGCTGCTGCATCGCATCAGCTACTGGAAAGGCTAATAGACGGCATCTGATTCATGCGCAGTCGTATGTTCAGTGTCATTTATGCTAGCCAGAACCCTAACGATTATCGCTAAGGCCGGATTTCTGAAGGAAGCAGTGAAGTCTGGACCTCTTCAGGTTGATCAGCTCATGTGCAGTGTGAAGATGTTCTTATTTACCCCACAGAAGGCTTTTCACTACCCATTATGCTGCTAATTATTAGTGTATTGATTTGCCAAACGAGTGTGTTCACATAGACTGGATTTGGACACTGGCAGGATTACTTTTCGGTAATGACAATTAGCGTACCATCGAGGTCCGGAAAGGATGTTCAGCAGCCAGGCGGCAGCTCCAGAATCCCATTTGCTGTTATTGGAGGTGATTATGAAGTGATAGATCAGCACGCACGGGCGATAAAATCGAGGATGGCTGTATATCCGCGTGTAGCAGACTGATGACTCACATTTAATCTCCAAGAGTCTAGCGCTAGCGTCACACCATGAGGTTGTGTTACTGAATTAGCGCTCAACAGCAATCGACCAAAGAGCTGCGCGTGTGCTCAGTCAGACAAGGAGGGAGGGCCTGCGGAGAGGGGGTTAAGGTGATGAATAAAGGGATTAGGAGGAGGAAGACAGAAAGATGACAGGAGCCATCTTGAGATGATTGCATTGCCTCTTCTGCTACACTTCAATCACTTGCAGCATGCCAATGATACAGACGACTACCTCGCACTTTTATGGTGATACTGTGTCATCCAGCAATATCCTCGGGCATGAAATACAGACTGATGAAGCTGCCCAAGGTTACTGAGCATTTGTCGTCTGTTGCTGTCCCTCCCGGGACAATTCAATTCCAAAGTAAAGAATAATGTTTTTTTGCTGTCGGGTCATTCGCAAAGGATGAGAAAATGTAAAAGGAACCGTTTATTTGCGCGTTTACGTTAGGACGTGGTCTCATGAGAGGATGATGGACGCTCTCTGCAGGTTCTACTGGGACCTGTTGATGCTGATGTTGATGATGGGCAACCTGATCATCCTGCCGGTGGGCATCACCTTCTTCAGAGATGAAAACACTCCTTCGTGGATCATCTTCAACGTGGTCTCAGACACGCTCTTCATGGTCGACCTGGTCCTCAACTTCAGGACTGGCATCATCAAGGAGGACAACACCGAAATCCTGCTGGACCCCAGGTGCGTTGAGAGGTTTCTCTACTTTGGAAGTGAGTCTGTGGGCTCACCTGGTCCCGCTCTGACCCCAGGGCGATCCGCCAGAAGTACCTGAAGACCTGGTTCCTCGTGGACTTTGTGTCATCCATCCCGGTGGACTACATCTTCCTGATGGTGGACAGTCTGGACTCTGAGGTCTACAGGACAGCCCGAGCGCTGCGTATCGTGCGCTTCACCAAGATCCTCAGCCTGCTTCGGCTGCTTCGCCTGTCCAGACTCATTCGGTACATCCACCAGTGGGAGGAGGTGAGAAAAGAAGATGTTCATCTTTTCTAAACACAGCAGAATAAATTCCGCCGTCTCACTCTTCCTCTCTTCCTCCTCCTGCTCCTCAGATCTTCCACATGACCTATGACCTGGCCAGTGCCATGGTGAGGATCGTCAACCTGATTGGGATGATGCTTCTGCTGTGTCACTGGGACGGCTGCCTCCAGTTCCTGGTCCCCATGCTGCAGGACTTCCCTCCTGACTGCTGGGTCTCCAAGAACCTGATGGTGGTGAGTCTGACTGTCGCAGTCGTGAATATTTGAAGCAGTTATTTTATCAAGCGGAGAATAGAAAAATGGGGATATTCGCAGCCCAATCTCTCGCATAATATTCCTTTCAGATGAACCCAAACCAGGGATTTGGTCCCGTTTGGTTGAAGTTATGTGTGTGTGGACAGAGTCAGGGTGTTTATCCGATTCCACGCTGCTTGCTCCTTATCGGTGGTAATTGGTTCACGCAGGGACACGTCGTGTTGGAATAAAACCGACTGCCATCATCACAATAGAAAAAGGCCCTGGGACCTCCGTCACGTGAACGGGGCCCACGGACATGAAGGCAGACGGGTACACAGCTGTAGGAAAAGCTGACTCATGCATCAGTTGCCTAGGGAACTGTTGCTAAGCAGTCAGATGCTGGGATTTTCCCCAGAGAAAGGCCCCTCATCCGCTGGACTATTAATGTCTTTGTATAATTAGGCCGAAAACATAACAGCGGAGGAGGCCCCGCGCACACGTTTACACAGGGAGGGTTCTGGAGAACGTTTCCTTAATAATGCATGAGCCACCTCTTTTGGTTGCGCGCGTGTGGTCTCTTCCTTTCTGCAGCCGCGCGCCTTTTGCGGGTTTTGACACTTAGATTGCTCTGCTGCGTCACGTCGTGAGCTCAGCTGTCGAAGCGGAGCCTCTGTGTGTGTCAGAGGGAGAAAACAGAATTCAACATTGCAGCCCCTTTCTTTTCATGAGGTTTTATCTCACCTCCCGTGTCTGTCACCCGCCCACAGAACGACACCTGGGGTGTGCAGTACTCCTATGCGCTGTTCAAAGCCATGAGCCACATGTTGTGTATCGGTTACGGGGCCCAGGCTCCCGAGGGCATGACCGACGTGTGGCTCACTATGCTGAGCATGATCGTAGGCGCCACCTGCTACGCCATGTTCATCGGGCACGCCACCGCTCTCATCCAGTCGCTGGATTCCTCCCGACGCCAGTACCAGGAGAAGGTGAAAGCCAACGCTCTTTTCAGCTTACGTCCACCCCGCCCCGTCCATTTCCAGCTCTGACTCGTGCAAATGTGTCTAAACACAGTACAAACAAGTGGAGCAGTACATGTCCTTCCACAAGCTGCCCGCAGACGTTCGGCAAAAGATCCACGAGTACTACGAACACGGTTTCCAGGGGAAAATGTTTGATGAGGAGAACATCCTGGGAGAACTGAGCGAGCCACTGAAAGAGGTAGTCACTTCAAAAGCACCCACAAGGTGCACGTGTGGCCGCAGCCACATGAAGTCTTCCCTCCTATCACACTTCTTTTTGCCCCTGTGCAGGAAATCGTCAGCTTCAACTGCCGCAGCCTGGTGGCTAACATGCCCCTTTTTGCCAACGCCGATCCCAATTTCGTCACTGCCGTGCTGACAAAGCTGCGATTCGAAGTGTTTCAGCCCTCGGATTTCATCATCCGAGAGGGCACAGTGGGACGCAAGATGTACTTCATCCAGCACGGGCGGGTCAGCGTGCTGACCCGGGGCAACAAGGAAACCAAGCTGAGCGACGGGTCTTACTTTGGAGGTGAGAGTCTCCCTCTGTCGCTTTTATTACTGTCTTTATTTCTCTTTGCCACTCCCGCTGTTTTTATGTCTTTTACTCATGTCGTTTTGCATTTTTTTTACTTTATTTTTATCTGTTTACATTATGTAGGGCACTTTGTTCATGTTGTAAAGTGCTATGCAAATAAAGTCTGATTTATTTATTGATTGATTGATTTTCTCCTTTGGGTTCTCCTACGCGTAGAGATCTGTTTGCTGACCCGCGGACGAAGGACAGCCAGCGTCCGTGCAGATACGTACTGCCGTCTTTACTCGCTCAGCGTGGACAGCTTTAACGAGGTGCTGGAGGAACATCCGATGATGCGCCGTGCCTTTGAAACCGTTGCCGTGGATCGTTTGGATCGCATAGGTAAACCCTCCCTTTCTTCAGACCTCTCCCTCGCTTTTAGATGTCCTCACCCCTTTCTCCACCGCAGGGAGGAAGAACTCAATGCATCTACGGAAGTCCTCCCAGGGTGGTTCCCTAGGGGGCAGCATGGGTCACGGCGGAGGCCGCGGTGGAGGCGGTCCCGGAGGAGCGCTGGCGGCGGGCAGCCTGGGCTCCTGCGACAGCATCCTGGTGCAGCAGATCGTCAAACACGACAGCATGCCGGCCATGCAGGACGCCATAGCAGCCGCCGCCGCCGCAGGTCGGGGCGGGGTCGCGGGCGGAAGCGGCACAGTGTCCCCCCGGCCACGCCCGGTCATCTGGGCCCCGCTGGTTCACGCTCCCCTGCAGACTGCGGCCGCCACCAGTAATGTAGCCATAGCCCTGATGCACCAGCAGCAGCAACAGCAGCATCAGTTCCAGCAGCTGCAGCAGCAGCATGCACTGGGAGGGGCGTTCTTCCTGCCCTCCCCTCTCATTTCTCCCTCCCCCTCGTCCTCCTTCCCTCTGTCCCCCCCACGTGCTCCTGTCCTACAGCCTCTTCGTCCCTCCGTCAGCTCTCTAATCGGAATGATGGCGATGGGAGGGATCGGGGGCCTGTCCCCCAGAGGGGCCTTCCCTGCGTCCCCCTCGACTATGGGTCCTCCCAGTGGGCTCACATCACCCCCTGTAGCTAAAACTCCACCCATGCAAGCGTGCTCTGTCCCAGCTCCCGTCCAGCAGGGAAGGACTCTTCACAACGCCCCCCGCCTACCCGCTGATCACTCAGCGGTGGCGGCTGGACCTCTGGGAGGGCCACCGACCCCGCCCTTTCACAAGATCCCCCCAACCAACACCGCGGGTCCGGCCTCCCTGTCCGACGGCAACGCTCCAGCAGCAGCTCAGCAGGGGGCAAAAGAAGCTCTGCTACGCGGAGGCGGCGGGTCCCAAGGTCTGCCGGCGCTGGGCCGACTCACCAAAGAAGCCAGGCTGCTGTCGGCCTCGCAGCCCACGCTGCCTCACCGCTCCTGGGCTGGCGTGCAGCCTCACCCACCTCTCCACCGCAAGGCGTCTGGTGGGAATTTGCTGGCAACTCCGTTCCTGGCAGGGCAGCTAGCCAGAGGAGGCAGCACAGACGTGCTGACCTGCAACCCTCCCGCGCAGCTAGCGACAAACACACCGTTCCACGCACAAGCGCACACGCAGGCTACAGTCCCCATTCAGTCCACCACCACACACACACACTCTGGCCCTCATTCTGGGCCCGTACCTGCTCCCACACCTGCGCACGTATCTCCTGCTGCTCCTCTCTCGTGCTCCTCCCCTCCTAGACACAGCCCGCTCTCCTCCTGTACCCCGTCTCCTTCACCCACTCGCTTGTCCCCCATACCGGCACCCTCGCAGCCGCCGTGTCCCAAACGAATCCCAATGGCTGCCCCCTGCTCTTCTTCTTCTTCTCCGCCTCCCTGCTCCACCCCTCCTTCCGCTGGAACTCACCCACTGTTATTCTCGTCGACCCCTCGTCCCAAACCGATGGCCACCCCCTCCCCTCGCTCCTCTTCCCCCTCTCCCTCCACCACACCTCCTCCCACTTCTGTCTCCATTCCAATTTCACTCCTTCAAACTTTGGGGCCCAAGTCTCCTCCTACCACCTCCTCTCCTCCGTCTTATTCATTTTCCTCTTCCCAAATGCATCCCAGGGCGAAATCATCAGACACACCTCCCTCACTGTCCCCATTTTCGGCCCCCGGTCTTCCGCTCACCCCAGCCCCCTCTCCCACTCCCACTCCCACTCAGACGACTCACCCCTCCACTTCTACCCCCTCCCACTCACCTCT
>CAAE01014543.1:827032-952461 GCA_000180735.1 Tetraodon nigroviridis
GCAGATCTCTCCGGTTCTCCTGCCCGCTCCCGTTTCGGGCTGCAGTCCTCCCACCAAAACGTCCCCGACGGTCTGCACAAAGCCGAGCTCCTCCAGCCCCTCCCCTCTAAATACCACCTCCGCCTCCACCTCTTCCAGTGCCCAGTCTTCCTCTGCTCATCCCCCGGACCAAGCCAGACCCAACACACCCTCCACAACCTCCCAGGCGCCCACCGCCGCCCCTAAAGGTGGGAAAAATGACCCTCCGCTGCCACTCACCAGGAAAGACCCCGAGGGACTAAGACACAAACTGCCGGCCAACATGTGAGACAGAAAACGAAGACAATGTCGAAGCGCGGAGGCCGCTTCTGATCAGCAGAGCCATGGACAAAGTGTGCGAGACGATCCGACGCGGACGCCTAGTTTATTTATTCTCGTACGTGAATGTCTCAGCACATCAGGAGGTTGTGCGACTCGTAGCCAAGCCACCGATCGAGGAGCCTCGCAGGGACGTGTTTGGTAGAGTCCAACGAAACATCCAAATGTACACATGCATATCTGTGTTAGTGATTGTTGGAGCAAGCAGGGGGGCTGAAGCGGAAACTAGAATGGGTTGGAAGCAATAACTAAGGGAAAAAAACGATAAATATGAGTCATCTACATTTTTTAGGAATGAAAACAGCAATATGGGAAACACTGAGAGCCTCACAGACGATAACGACGTCCCAGTTTCCGGCTCCATCTCCCTCTTGCCCCCCACTTTGCACCAAAGTGTAATATTTTCTCATCAGAATAACAATAATAATCATGATATAGAGTTTAAACATCACTGTACTCGATTGAATTTGAATATTTAGCAACAGACTACTTGTAGTTTTGTTGTCCCAGGTGTGCTGTGTTTAGTTTTGCAACTAAGTCGACACTTTTAATCCTACACGTTCACTCCGATTTCTGTAAACTGTGTTTTTAGTGTGACGCACTATACTCCTCTGCTGTGCTCTGTGGCTGAATTTTGCTCCATCCGGTCGCCCGTACTGTAAATATGTGCCTCTCTGTGGGTCTGTTGTGTATTTCCTCACTGCGCAACCTCTTTCGTCCTTTCATCCCTCGTCTGTATCGCCACCTTTCATCTGATTTCACACCTCCGGTTGTGAACGCTTTTAACACTCACAGATTCTCTCTCGCTCTCTCTCTTTCTCTCTCTTCCGCTCTGTCTACCAGACACTTTGCTGTTCGCTGTCTTCAGCTTTGTGTTTTATTTAACCTCTCCCTCAACCCCTCCGAAACACCGTTTCTGCACAATTCCCAGTGATGTTTGATGTTTTGTGTTGGTAGCAACAAGGCATATCTGTCTTAACCCCTAATACCATGTTGCCTAGTCTATATATTAAAGGACCAAATGTTTTATTTTTATTTACCACAGCTTTAGCTCTTAAAAAAAGAAAAATGGGATATGAAATATGGCATTGAGGGCAGAGATAATGATGAGATAATAATAATGATGACGACAGTGACGATCATGATAACGATGGTGTATATTTGCAGAATAAAGTGGATTTGCATCATGTTTAATGTGGAGGCACGAGCTCATTTGAGCCTGTAACCAGTATAGAAGTGACATCTGAGGAGGATTCTTTCACCCATATGGGGACAGAAAACAACAGGATCGCATTTAAGTATGTCTGACATAGTTGTGCTGTGTAGCGTGCAGTAACCTTACTATTACACCAACAATTATGTGTTTTTTAACTGTAGACTGTAGACATGTGACATCATTGTGGCCATGCGAGTCTTTCTCCACTTGTGTTAACATGTCATGACTTTGCAGCCGACACACCTGACAAACTTGAATGCAATGTTAATATTTTGTCAAAAAGTTCACAAAGTTCTGAATGTGAAAACCTTTTAGTTCCCCCTGACGCCCACAGGAGCCCCCCCAAGCCTCCAGCCCGACAGCAGGTATTCTATATTCTCACCACTAGATGTCGCCAAAGCTGCAGCAAATCAGAAACATTGCTTTTATTACAGGAAAAGAAGAGAAATCTGCGCCTCCGCCGAGCAGAATCCACCCAGAGACGAGGAGACGTCCTTGGTGAGAAGACCTGAGGTGATTCTGGGTTGATTATTAGCGTGGCTTTTTTGACATGCTGTCTTCTGAAACGCTGGTTTATGGGTGTTAGGTGTGTGTCGGCCGGCAGGTGGCGCCGTTTGACCCGGAATTAACGGCACAAACGAGACGTTCTCGTGTGCTGGAGTGTGTGAGCATTATCAGTTCATTAGGTATTCATGTGGGGGGATTACCAAGTTCCTAATTGTCTACCTATTAGGGGTAAATCTAATTTTATTATATTTACTCAGTGGAGAGCGGCAATGAGTGTAAATTTCTTTAAAATTTACTGTTCATATATGATTAATCTAAGTGGTTAATTCAATCGTCTCCCCTCCTGAAAAAATGCTCCATGCAGACTGTACGGAACAGATTTAAATGATGTGTTTTGCAGAATGGCACACACCAGTGCAAAAAAGTGCAACACAGGAACCAGATGCTCTGGCTCAAAAGGTCAAAGGTCAGGACGAGACAAGAGCAAGTTGCGTCAGGCAAAACATTTGCACGGATAGTGGTTTTTCGAGGCAGCTGCAGCAGAAAAATCCCACAGTTCTCATCTTAAAAGCAGAATTTTTGCGCTCGCGGATCTCTTCAAAGCAGGCCCGATGCCTTCACGCATTTGCTGTAACGTTGGCACGCAGGCGGATAATTTTGTGCGTTTAGTTCCGATAACAAACTTGTTCATAACTGAGAGGCATTATTCTGCACGTTGCACTAATAACATAATGCGGTCTAATTAAATGTGCAATATTTGCCTCCGGGTTCAAGCTCCTATGTGAGTTCAACCTTTGTTCCTGGAACACAAGGCGCGTTCTGCCACAGAAAAGGTCGAAACCGTGGCCCTCCTGGGGCCATGCAGCTCCAGGTTGGGCGCTTGTGCTTACAAACTTCCACTTTCCCCTGAGAACAGGCTGCACAGTAGCTTACCGCCTGTTCTTCTCCGAGTAGTAGCACAACCGCACAGTAAGCAGAGATTTCAGGTTAGGTAGGTGGTGAAGGGTGGGCTGCCTGCTCACCACAAAAATTAAATATAGACTTCCTGCATCCTCACTTCTAAACCCACCGACACACACACACACACACACACACACACACACACACACCAGGAACGCGAGGTAATTCCCATAACCGCTTCAAACAGGATGATGGCGCAAGCGCGCAGTCAAAGGAGGCGACCAAAATATCATTTTCACCCTGGAAAAAAGTGATCATGAACAGGCTGCTGCGCGCGTTCAGCTGACTGCGCTCTTTCCGCCCGCTGTCGCCAGTCCCCTCGGCTCCCCGTGGGCTGCCGGCCGGGTTTCGGTCGCAGCATCAGCCGGTCGGAGCACCTGAGGCTCCTCGGCCTGAGTCACGAGCCTGCCGGGAAACGCGTGCGCGTCTAACAGGTGAGCAATAAGCTGATATCCTTCAATCCGCTTTCCTTGCCCACCAATGCCCAGAGAGGAGGAGGAGGAGGAGGAGCGGGGTCTCCCAACCTGCCCACCTCCTCCCCGTTACCGGCAGCGCCGCTGGGCCTATCGCACCACAGTCAGGACCCCCCCTTCCTCCTCCTCCTCCTCCTCCTCCTCCTCCTCCTCCTCCCTCCCCTCGTCCTGCCCACCCCGGCGGTCTCTTCTCCAGCTCTGGCAGAGCCAATCCGCGGCTGGGCGTAAGTAGGGCAAGCCGCTTCCTGGTTGTCAGTAAAGACGGCGGAGGGAGTCGGAGCTGCGGCCAGCGGAGGAAGCAGCCTTGGGGGGCGCTCGGAGGCGCCCAGAGGACCGGGGCGCGCACGCACGCACACACACACACGCCATCGGCGGCAAAAGCGCGCAGAAAACACGTGTCTTGGACGGGGGCGAGCCCACCAGACCACCGGCCCGGACCAGAGAGAGCCAATGAAGGAGGAAGAAAAAAGTGGCAGGAGTCGGCAGGGTGGGACCAGAGGATCCAGGAAGTGAGGAGCCAGACAGGTGGGACGCTGCGAGTCTGAACAGGTGACACTCGGGCTCCCAGGTAGGTGCCTCACCTGCTCGCTGCCTGTTTGTCTGAAAACCGCGACCCTTCTGTGTGTTCGGGCTGACTTCGTGCGCGTTTGCGTCCTTCGGTGACTCCGAGCGGGGTCACGGGAGGACAGTCCACGTCACGGGTGTTCGCTAACTCCCGGCGACGTTTATTCCCCACCCTAACGCCACCGAGGGGGCCCGTTTCGCCTGTTCCACCCCCCGCCCCGTGCACACGCACGGTGCGTGGGTCGGCGCAGGTGCAGCGCGGCGCCGTGCGCGTCTGCGCGCAGCGGCCAGGTGAGGGACCGGAGCGGGGTCGCCGGGTGCGCGGCTAATTATAGCCGAGAGCAGCAGCTGACATCCAAAACCTCACCTGCTCTCACGCACATCACCTGCCTCTCTGCCGCCGAGGGCCGCGCACGGCCGGCAATCCGTCGGATTTCGCCTAGAACACTTAAAGCATTCAGTGGTCTGCTAATCATCCTCCTCCTCCTCCTCCGCGTCGTCCTCCTCCTCCGCGTGACCCACCGGGGGTTTGTCCCGACCTGCCCCTCTCCTGTGCGGGAACAGGCCGTGCTCAGGCCCTAATGTTGGGTTAAGGCTTATGTCTACCTCAGGGGTGGGGAGGGCGTTTATGCCAGTGGGCTTTTGTGTGTGTGTGTGTGTGTGTGTGTGTGTGTGTGTGTGTGTGTTTTATTTAGAGGTAGATGAGCTGCTGACTCGCCCCCTCTGATAGACCGGCCGAACGAGCTCGACTGGCTTGCGTTTGGTTTCCCAACCTTGGGCACGGTTGTGTTTGGTTAAATCCTTCGACAGCCATGCAGGTAGCTAATGCCCCGTGCCCTCCAGGCTCAGGTGTGTCGCACCTATTTTCTTCCCCTCTTCCTGTCTCGGGAGCGCTAGGGGCCGACTCCTCTTTGGATTCGGAGCGGAGGAGCCGATTTCAGCGTCACTCTCTTCCTCCAACGGTGTCTGAGGAGACATCCGGGGCTCATCCCTCGCTCCCTGGCGTCACCTCCGAAACTCATCACGGCTCCTAAACTTATCACATGCGTGTTCAGCGGCGTGTGTGTGTGCTTCCCCCCCCACACACACACACACCCTGACTGTTGGGGAACTACTTTTCTGAGAAAATCAAAGGGGGAAGCAGACGGTTTCTGTCTTTCGCTCCACCCTGCGTTCTGTCTGGAGTGTCACGTTTGTTTGTCCAGAGCTAGCATCCCTTCATCTGCTGGATGGATGCTTGTCCATCCTCTTTTGGGTTTTGGGTTTTTTTTTTTTAAATAATTACTCAGTTTTTCCTCTCTTCTTCTTAGGTTTATGATCTCTGCTGAACCACAGGAAGAAGAAGAAGAAGAAGAAGAAGAAGAAGGCAGCAGGAAGGCAGAACGTAGAACTCGGCTTCTCCTGGGTTTATGGACTGGAGGTACCGTCCGGCAGTCGCACGGGAAAACGCTGCTATCCTTTTCTCTCTTTTCTCTCTTTGTGCTGTTCGAAAGCGGCAAAAGAACGGAATGGGGCGGGAATGGCGTGTGAGGTTTGGCGATGGCGTACGCGGGACAGCTCCAGCGCAGACTTGGAGAGGTCCTGGCTGGTTCCCCAAAACGTCCGTTCACAAATGGCTCTGTTCTTCGGCTCCGCAGAGGTCGCGACCTTCTGGTTTGAGGAGCATCCTGGTACCTTTGGTGGCGCCAAGTTTGTTGAATTCCCTAAAATCTTTTCTGAAGCCGGTCTATCATTCTGGAGATGCATGTGGCGGCAGTGTGGGTGGGGCCCCGGTGGGGCCGCGGTGGGGCCCCGGTGGGCCGAGGGCCAGTTTGTGATGCTTCAGCCGTGAAGAGGCAAAGCGATAGAGGACTGTTAAACAAATGGAGGAGGAGGTTATCCAAATACAGCCGGATAGGCCGGAGCAGACGCCGAACAAGGTGACGGCTGAAGGTGGAGGAGGTGGAGGAGGAGGAGGAGGAGGAGGAGGAGGACGAGGAGGAGGAGGAGGAGGAGAGGAGGCACGGACAGAAGCCGTCGCTCCCGTTCAAAAGCAGCGCTGAAATGAGAACAGAGGAAGATGAAAGAGAACCAAAAGAGGCGAGAGAGGAAGTGAAGCAGTCGGGAGGATGCTGGAGCTCCGTCTGAGGACTCCCTTTGGGCTCCTGGAGGAGGCGAGGCGAGACGCGTGGACGTCTGCGCTGGGACGGAGGACAGTCGTCCACCTCAGGAGCCCAAAGCCGACATGCAAATGAGGCTTTTATCACCCCGTCAGCGTCACCAGCTAACGGCCGGTTTGCTTCGTCTTAAAGGGATGGTTGAAGCACACTAGCTCGCTCTGTGTGTGTGTGTGTGTGTGTGTGTGTGTGTGTGTGTGTGTGTGAGGGAGATCACCACCACTGCTTGGGTGAGAGTCACATGACTTTGGCCTGTGACTGCCATGTGTCCAAGCGAAGGGAAGTGAGCTGAAGTGGTCGGGTCAGGCGAAGAAACCAAACGTTCACACACACACACACACACACACACACACACACACACACACACACACCCACACACACAAGGGCTCATGGATGCACAAGCAGTTCCCAGCAATGTGTGAATAAGGTCAGACGGGCCCACGTAAATTCCCCCTTTTCTCTCAGATGCGGGTCTTTCAGTTTCATGCAAACCGAGTCTGTATGGAGGCCGGTGGGGAGAAAAGCAGTGAGAAAGGATGAGTGGGACACGAAAGAGCAGCAGGTTACCTTAGTTTTGGGCCTATTTAAAGACGTTTCACTTCATTTCCTCAAAGCGAAACCCCCGCGCTCGCGCTCGGAGGATTTCGCATCGACCGGGCCGGATTCACGGGCGTGTAGCCTCGTTACAAACGCCGCGTTTTCGACACACACGACAGTTTGGAGAAATAGTGAGTCGGTGGTGACTCCACCGTGCCTGTAATCCACTTTACTGTTGAGTCTTACCCCCACTCAGATCTGTGTCAATAGAGGAAGTTCTTTATCTGCCGTTTCCTCTTTTCAGTCATGAGTTTCTGTACCATTTGACAGGCCTCCCTCGCTCTCGACCACCAGCCACGCAACCCACGCCGAGCCCGACCGGCAGCTGGCCGCCGGTCGCCCTCTTTTTTTTTTTTTTTCTCGTGGGTAGGCAGACAGAGAAAGGGGGAACCCAACTCAGGCCTGAAAATAAAGAAAAAAAAAGGCAGGAGGAGCGATCGTGATTCAGCTCTTCTAGTAACAGTGCGATTATTTCGATAGGCGATGAGAGGGCGGTTATCATAAATGGCTACGGTGAGACAAGACTTCAGGGAAAGTGAGAACACACACCCAAACATGGGCGGCGCGGGGCGTCCTTGCTGCCTGTGACCCCTCCGTTGGGTGTCAGACGGGGAGGGCGAGCGGCGCGGCGCTGACGCTGAGACCGGCGGGGGGGCGTTTCATTTCAAGAAACAAAAGCTTCCTGACGTTCCTCCTGGAAAACATGAGCGGGAAGAATGTCTGAAAACCGACAGCCGTGCCGGTCGAGGAGCCTTGTGAGGACTTGTGGCGAACGTGTGGTGAGTTGGCCGACATCGCGTTTATATTCTGTTTGTCTAGTTTTCCCGTCGTAGCCCCATCAGCGTTATTGGCCGACCATCTGCCCGAAAACAGGAAGAGGAACGCGATCACCATCAGTTGGTTTTGTAACGTTGGTGTTCACGCGCGCCACTGTGTGCATGTGTGTGTGCGTGTGTGTGTGTGTGTGTGTGTGTGTGTGTGTGTCCAGAGTTGGCTGCAACGCCTCGGTCTGAAGTGGGAGGTCATTTGTGAGCGCAAGCAGCAGCTTTCGAGACCCTCCCAGTGATGTGGAAACCTGATTTAGACACCAACATAAGTCACCGTTTTCATTTGGGTCAAGAAATAATCTTTCTGTTTTTGTCTCAATCGAATTTTATTTTGTAAAGCAAAACTTTAGTGGAAGAAATGGCTCGGTTTTGTATTAATTCATGTGTTTCCTGGAAGTCTTGAAAGCTTTTTTGCAGTACTATGTTTAAATATTTCTTCAGTTTAAAGTGTTAAAAACTCTTTTGCATTTACATTTTTTTTACATTTGTGTGTTGAGTCTACTAATCTGCATTTTTTATTATCACTCCAAGTAGTTTTTCTGTAAACATTATCCTTCCTTTAGTTGCTTAGGAAAGAAAAAAAGCATGCAGCATTTGCAGTTCTGAAGCCTCTGCCGGGCTTAGATCTGAAAGCTTGAAAGTTTGTTTTTTTTTTGTTTTTAAGTTTTCAGAACATAAATGTCAAATTTCCAAGAAAAAAGGCTTAAAAAATGATGCGGAAAAACTGAATTTACAAGGAAATATTAAAACTGGCGTAGGGTAAATGAAGGAAGCAAAATTGTCTGCATTTTGCAAGCGTGGCCAGAGGAGGCCTGCTCGGCGTCACGTCGGCTGCGTTCGGAGTTTAAAGAGATAATAACGTCACTTACGTATAATGTTACGTCTAACTTACGACTATCGCTCAGACTTTTTCATAAATGGGGGTTGGGAAGTGAAGAACCGCCTCCCTCACCTAAACCTTCATTTTCAGGATTGATTAGATGGTCAAAATGCTTTTGCAGGTTAGTAAAACTGATTTAATAGGTGGGAAAAGTGTGTGTAATTGTTAGCTTGGGACTGGCTGGCCTCCATCGCCCGGCGGAGGAGTTTGTGTCAAACCTGAGGCTCTTTACGTTTCTAAAAAGCCTCTAAAAAGAGTCAAAGCAATTGAAATTGTCTCTTTTCTTTTGAAATAGCTGTGATGTTGGCGCTTTGCGCGGATGGGTGCGTTGGCGTGCTTGTTGTTTTCTGTAACTTTCATCACCGTTTTGTCATTTCAGTCCAGTTTTTTTTTTTTTATTTTGTTTTGTTTTTTTCGTGCATGTTGCTCACGAGTCGACGCCTCTGCGGGGAAACGTTCCCCGAATCGGTCAGCCCCGACCCCCGTGGCCCCGCGGTGGGAGGAGCGACAGAGGGAGAAGACAGAGAACGGCCCGCCGAAGGCCTCCGTCAGCAACGCTCTGCTCTCTGGGGGGGAGAAGCTCCTCTTTAGCGTTGCTAATGGGAGAGGTGGCTGCTAGCACGCGGCTCCCCGACATCTGCGCACGCCCCCACAAACACCTGCGAGGACTCTGTGCTGCTTCCTGTGGCTGCGTGCACGCTCTCCTCCTGCTCGATCGCACCGTTTCCACCCGTCCTGTTATGACTGCTCCTCTCCCCTCTCTTCGCCTGCCTCCCCTCCTTCCTCCCTCCCGGTAACTCAACGCCATCTACTCCTGTTTCACGTCTCCCCGCCGACAGAGATTGTTTGAGGCCGGGGACTAGATTTTCCTGTCTCTGCCTCCCCTCCTCTTCTTTACCGTTCATATCTCGACGCCCACTCCTCATCCACTCACTCTCATGTGTGTCGCTTCCCCCATAACCTCACACCTCTTGTGTGATTTCTAAGAACATGTGTGTTTTTAGAAAACACTCCTCCCTCCTGCACTCTTTGTTGTCTCTCGACAAATCTCTTTTTCCTCTTTCCAACCTCAGATTGATTTCTTTTCCTGCTACTGCTGCTTCCGTTTCTGCAGACGCACCCTTTTTAACCCAGCACCGAAAAAGAGGAGACACAAAAAGTCGTTTCATGGGGCTCTAATATCATTTTTAGTGCTGGATTAGAGGAAAAGTTGTAAAAATAACATTTGCTAATGAATCTACCCCTTTTAGAGAAAACGGTTTATTAAAATGCAGATTAAACTAACTTGGGCCTGGGAATTCTGGGAACATTTGGCATCGGTGGCAGATATACGTGGGTCAGATAGGTCAGAAGTTGGTGTCCGATGCTGGTCGGAGCCCTTCTGCATGCCCAAATGTCTTGTCCCGTGTGCCGATAAGCTGATAATCCTCCAGCAGAGTGGCTTCGGTGTGCGGCTCTCGCATGCAAACGGGCGGCTGTTTGCGGTGCGGCTGGATGAGGGGATAAGGGCCTGCGCTCTGCCAGCCCAATGAATAATGCAGCGTCTTCCAAGACCTGTGCACACACACACACACACTCCCGTTCACGGTGAGGGAGGACCGCAGGGCTCGCTTGCCCTTCTGAAAGTAAAGACACAAAAACTTTATTTTCCAGCGGTATTTTTGCGTCTTTAGGTCTCGCCGGGGTGCCAGCGCTCCAATTAGCCGTCTGCAGCCTCCGGTCTTGTCTTTGTCAAATTCAAATGGCGATTCAAATTCTCACCAGTGGTGCCTGTTTGTTATATCTCCTGGTGGGATGCAAATGTCCAGCCCTGAGGGTGCCAGCGGGCGGCGCGGCTGGCGCCTGGCGCCTGCACGGTCGTCCCCCAGACCTGCCGAGCGCCACTGTGCAGTTTTAGGACAAAAGTAAAAGTTTCTGCCCTCTAATGTCCAGGGAAACATGCTGCTGGGCTGTGTGTGTGTGTGTGTGTGTGTGTGTGTGTGTGTGTGTGTGTGTGTGCTGTTTTCCTGTTTCCTCCTCCCTTCCTCCTCAGAGAAGGTGTCTCAGCACCACACTCCCGTCAGTACCCAAAAATAAGCACTGCGAAAGGGCTCGAATGTTCAGATGTGTGTGTGACAGAAGAAGATGGTGGCGGGAGGAGCGGTGTGTGACGCAGAGACGGTACGATCTGCCTTTTGTTGCTTCTTCAACGCAGTTGTAGCTTTGCATCATCATTTGTCTAACTTTACTTGCAACATCTAAATTTCAGACTTCTATCTGAATGCAGGTGCGTGCACGTGCGGGTGTGTGTGTGGTTTTTACTATATTTGTGAGCCCTTTTACCATTTACAATAAGAATGTAATCATAATATTGAGCCGCCGGCCTTTTCCTCCCACCAGTGACAAATTAGACAACATTATTTTTATATTTACATGTAAAGTGACCTCAAATCTTTGTCAGCACTTATTTACAACTCAGCTTGTCCCGTTAAAACACACACACACACACACACACGTACACACACATGCGCAGACAGTGCCACATTTACACTCTCTGGAAAACATCTGACATCAGAATTTATAAAAACACTTCTCCTCCTCGGCCGCAGGTTTCTGTGCGCAGCGCACTCATATTTTCCCCCTCGATGCCGGAGTCTGATATAATTGAGGTGGACTGGGAAAACTTACAGCCTTTAATGGAAAAAAAGGGCCTATAAAGAGCAAAGAGAAGGGAAAACAAGAGTTCTGCATGTAGTCACGGCTCAGACCTGCACGCCGGACGGCCCCTTCGACCAGAGAAACAGACGCATGTGCACGTTTGGACGGTCTCGATGCCTTTGGTTTATTCCCCTCCACAGTAATAAGTGTAACTGATAATGGAAGATGAAAGAAAAGAGGTTTTTGTTCAGTTTCAGGTTTGTGGGATCTGTTGCTGATAACGAGCGTTCAGGTATCAGCGTTGCCATCGATTTCTTGTCAAAAGGAAAAGGCTACACATAACGAAAGTGAGGGATGAGGAAACCGTAGCGTTGCAGAGGAGTTATAGTGACATGTGGTGGAAAGGGAGAACGAAAACAGGAGAAAACAGTGAATTAAAAAAAAACAAAACAACGGGGCCAGAACTTTGTGGCCTTAAAGGCACCAAAGGCGGAAAGACGTCGGTGTGGGAGCACGATATCGACACCGGAGGCTAACGTCGCCACTTCTTCAAGCCTGATTAGCATGAATACACTCAGAATCGTGTTTAAAGGCTAATAACTGACATCAGCATTTGCAAGTGCGTTTGCGGTGTCGGGATGTGGCGTGTTACGGGAATTACAAAGACTTGCGAGATTCTGCAACTCACCAAGTCGTGTCCTTGGTTAGCAGCCAAAAGGTGACGAGGAAATAGAAGGGGCTACGAACTCTGTGTGTGTGTGTGTGTGTGTGTGTGTCAGTGACTCACAAACAGAAAAAGGGTTAGTTAAGAATTCTTCACGAGTTCACTGTTTTCCGAAAACCGTCTCCATTCTTAGCCATAGGCAGAGATAAGATCGAAGCAACACGAGCGTCGGCAGACCTTTTTTTTTTTTCTTTTGTTTTTCTGCTCCGGAAATTTAACTCGGCACCAGAGTCTTTCATTTATCATAGTTTGAGTAGAATAAAATGTTCTAGTTCAAGTCATTAAACAGTTGGCACCAGCTCCGGCTAATCAAGGTTTGACTGTTGGCCTGGCTTTGGATCGGATCTTTTTACACGTCGGTCACAAATGAACATTTATTTAAGCATAATCACACTCTGTCCCCAAACAAAAAAGGGATGTTTCATGATTAGCTATACTGAAATATTACTTTTCCGGAATAAATCTGTGTACGGAAACTGGTGAAAACGGTCCTAAAGGTGATTTTTGCGTCCAAACGAAATCTACCAGAAGGTTTAGGGTTAGTGCGAAAACGTCAGCGTGTGTGAGCTTGTGGAAAATGTGCAGAAAAGTGGCCCTTGACTTCCTCCCACTGTGTCAAACGTTACATTCATATTTCCCCCAATCTGAGAGCTCAAAAAGGTAGTAAAAAACCCCAAAAGGCGCTGCTGTTGAGGGTTCGTTGTTTTTCAGCTGGTGTGCAGCACCTTTGTGTTTGCGGTGTATTCTGCTTTGCGTCTCATACTGTCCCTACCTGAATGTATGTTTTTGAGACTCGAATGACTCATAACGCCAATATGATCGCTTATGTGATCAATTTTGATGTCGACATTGACTAAAAGCGCAGATTCCTCGGCTGTTTTGTGCGGATGCGCCGCTCTCCTTCCTGCCCCGGTAGTGTGAACGTCAGCGCTGGGCGATACGCCGTGCCCCGCGGAGTCAACCTTTCTGAACGAGTCGTTAAGCGAACGAGGAGATGCTGTTTATCGGAAAAGTGGTCGGAAAAAGGACCGTTGCCCTTTTTTTTTGAGCAAAAAGGATGGGGGGGGAAGGGGGGCACGTAGGCGATGGTGGTTGGGGGGGGTTTATGTCAGAATCTGCCTCCGTCACTCGTTTGACATTTTTTTTGGCACGACAGGAAGGAGAGAGCGACGGAATGAGCGAAAGAGGTAGACACCTCCAAGGACGAAGGCCGACGGCTGGCGGCGAGATCAGACTCTCGAGTTGTGCGTCGACGGGCGGGAGGAGATAAATCAGGCTGGTTTTCGGGCGCGAGGTCGGGAAGAAGAGCTGGAGATGGACGGCGCGAGGCGCACGCCGCCTCGCCTCCGCCTGACTGTGCCCATGAGGATGGGGAAGGTATGGCTTTCGAGCACGTCGGGGGATTTTTGATGTGTTCACGGCTTTGATGGATCAGAAACGAAGACGTTAAGATGGGCGCCGAGTGGAAGGGAAGTGTTTGTTCAGTGGAACGCGCTCCACCCTGTCCTGTAACAACCGTTCGGATGGGTTCTGTTACATAAATCAATAAGCGGGACAGGTAAAAAAAACAGACTGGCACACAGCAGTGTGTGTGTGTGTGTGTGTGTGTGTGTGTGTGTGTGTTTAGTGGGGTGTGTTTTAGAGCAGGTTATACAGGTGGCAGGAGCATCACTGCAGAGCCCTCTGGGCACCGTTGGGACGCTCTCATTGGGCGGCCAGGTGTCTGCCAGTTTCTACGGGAGGGAGATAGATCCAGCGGGGGGAAGCGGCAGGGCCGACTGTTTGTGGAAAATCTGGTCGGGCGCGTCAGGCGTGGGCAGGGCGAGGCGTGAGCACGGGACACCGAAGCAGGAAGGTGTTCGCTCCGGATGTGGCGGCGCTTCCCTGCTCGACGCGGGTCGTTACTCTGACTCCCACAGTCAGCCAGTCGGGTCAGCAAAAATGGAGGAAATGTACGCGTGTACAAAGAGCCTGGAGGCGACGGTTCGGAACGCCCGCTTTCACGGCTCTTCTGGTAGAAAGGGAAGGTAGCTGCTCCTTCCTTCCTCATTTGGCTGGTACTCCCCTTTTACCCACTCTCGCCCGCCACTTCCTCTCACCGGTGCTTACGTGTCCCTTCTCGGCGCTCTCCTCCACCAGTCCTTCTCCTTCTTCCGCCGGTATTTTAATCAAACTGCTAATGCTATAAAGGTTTCACACGGGAATTAACCTAGTGCAGCGAGTAAGGGCACCCGAAGCGGCTTGCGTAAGCCTGCATCCTCCGATGCCTCGTCGAACCTTTGGTTTCCAAGCAACCAGGGCGATTAGTCGCCCGGTTTGTTGTTTTTGGCTGGTATTAACAAAAGAAAGAAAGGAAAATAAGGGACAGTTTCTCTTCACCCTGGTTGAGTAATCGGGAGCTAAAGCGAGCCCGGGGGGGTCAGGGGAGGTGAGGATCAGGGGGGGAAGAGTTACTTAGCCTGGTTTAAGTTCTCCCCCAGTGGAAAGGATCTCCCTGAGTCGGTCACGCTACGGGCCGTTTATTCCTGGTTCCTGGTGCAAATTCTCCTGCTGATCGTCAGACATTAAAACTGAATATTCGACCGCTCACCTGCTTTCCCTTCTCTTCTTCTTTGTTTGCAGGTGGCGATGTCTCCAGGAGAGGACGGTCTGATTGGGATCCCCTTCCCGGAGCACAGCAGTGAGCTCTTGTCCCACCTGAACCACCAGCGGAGGGCGGGGCTCCTGTGCGACCTCACCCTAACGTCCCGAGGGGCTCGCTACCTGACGCACCGCTCCGTCATGGCGGCCGTCAGCCTCTACTTTCGCAAGATGTTCGACGCACAGGAGGGCGGCGCTGACGAGGGAGGGGGTTACAGCGAGTGTCAGCTGGACTGCGTGGCCCCCGACGCCCTGGACGCCCTGCTGGAGTTCGCCTACACGGCCACTCTGACCATTCCGAGCTCCGGGATGAGAGACGTGCTGCAGGGGGCCCAGGTCCTGGGCATCAAGTGCGTGGCGGACGCCTGCAGGGACATCCTCGGGGAGACGGCCGAGGTGGAGGAAGAATCCCCGGAGGAGCCCAGGGTCCAGCACGTGCCCGTGGTCAGAACGGCCCGAGTGGAGAGAGGCGGGGTCTCGGTGTCCCGAAGAAAGACGGACAAAAAGAAGATAAACAGCATCAGGTTGCATCAGGCCAACTCCTCCAGCCTGAACCCGCCTCCTCCGCCTTCTCCCGTCTTGCAGTCTTCCCCAGCGTCCGACAGCTTCCGCTCCCTCCCGTCCACCCAGCCACCCAGCCCCGACCAGGAGGAGCCCCGTCGCACCCCGGGGCAGAACGGAGACCCCCGGGCGATGGGCGAGCCGGACCGGGGGCCCGCGTTGAACGGAGGCTTCGCTCACTGGTACGACGCCCACCTGGCCGCCGTCCCGAACTCCAGCGAGAGGGCGTCGGAGGACGAGGACGTGGAGCGATTCGGCGACGACGGCGCGCTGACGGGAATCGCCTCCACGCCCCCGTCTCTCGCCACCCAAGGGCGGGCGGCCGCCGCAGCTGTGCCGGGGAGGAAGAGGAAGTCTCAGATGCCTCAGCAGTGTCCCGTCTGTCAGAAGATCATCCACGGAGCCGGCAAGCTCCCCAGACACATGAGGACGCACACCGGCGAAAAGCCTTTCCAGTGCTCCACCTGCGGAGTCCGCTTCACCCGGTACCGGAGCTCCTCGCGTCGACACCACACGAGCCCAATTTCCGGCCGTTTGATTGAATTTCGCAACCTGCTGACCTTCAGTCTTCATCTTTGTCTTCCTCAGGAACGATAAGTTGAAGATCCACATGAGGAAACACACGGGCGAGCGCCCCTACATCTGCCAGCACTGCCCGGCCCGGTTTCTCCACTCCTACGACCTGAAGAACCACCTGTCCCTCCACAGCGGAGCCAGGCCCTTCGAGTGCCCGCTCTGCCACAAGGCCTTCGCCCGAGAGGACCACCTGCAGCGCCACCGCAAGGGCCACAGCTGCCTGGAAGTGCGGACGCGGCGGCCGAGGCGTGGGCCCGACCACTGGGAGGACGGAGGCGCGGGGGCCAACAGCAGGGAGCCGTCCAACCCTCTGGAGGCCTTCCCCCTGCAGGCCCACCCCTCCGTGTTCTTCCCTACCTCTGTGGTGGAGGGTGGCAGCGGCTCGGGCCCTCCGCTCATGTTCCCCGGTGACGCCGAGAGGAGCCGTTCCCTGGCGCTCCAGGCCCTGGCCAGCCTGGGTTCCCACAGGCTGGGGGTCTACCCCGAGTTCTTTCTGCGCAGTCTGGACCTGCGGATGGGTCGGGAGGCGGAGGCGGAGGGTCCAGGGCGCCGCCGCTCGCCAGCCTCGCATCGGGACCAATGGGCAGATGAAGCCAGGGAGGAGAACGGAGAAAAGGAAGCAGAGGAAGAATAGCAAAAAAAAAAACCAACAACAAATGTGTGTGGTGACACAACCACGCTAATTAAATAATCCCACTCGGGGGGCCGGACGAACGACCTGCTGCTCCCATTGAAAAAGCGCTTAAAAAATGACAAATATATATATAAATATATATTTAAAAAGGGGAAACGGGTTTTCTGAGATATCTCTAATCATCCAGGCTCTCGGTATGTGATTTCATAAAGCAATTACTTTCCTTATTTTTTATGCAATTTTGAGCTTTTGTATTTTTGAATTGTCCTGACGGACGCGGGTGCGTTGAGTGTGTCGTCGCCAGCTGCTTTCACTTTCACTATGCAACTGAAACCCCAGAGCTGCATGTCAGGATATATTAAGATATATATTTTAGTTACAACCTAAATATGCTAATTCTGGTGCGAGTCAGATGTTAAGTAAGAGAAATAACAGTGGAGATTTGTGACTACTGCCCTCTGGTGGTGCGCAGGGAAAAGGCAGTCTAATTAATCAAAGTTCTGTACGTTGCAAGCAATAATGCTTTTTGTGTCTTGTTTTGTGTGTGTATTTTTGTTAATTTGGTACTAAACCAAAGATTTGAGTTGAGCTGAACCTATTCTTAATTTAACAAAAGGAGGCGAGAGGTGAATTGTAGCCAATGTCGAGTACCAAGTGGAGATTCTTCCAAACAGCCATGAGAAGGAATCTGCTTCCGGTTCCGATGGTGTCAGAGTGACGCTGCTCTGCTTGAAAATGACCAAAACAGAAGAAAAAGAGATTGTTAGTGTTTTCCCAAAGGTTGCGCATTTGTCTTCCAATGCACTCTTTTTTTATAAGGGGTAAGTTGGGGATATGGATGAAATTACTGCCCCTTTTTTTCCTGTACTTATTTATTTATTGTTATTTATTGCAAGTCTTCTGACGACACCGTTTTTGTGAGACCAAGACCAAGACCAGGGTTAGGGTACAGATCAGTCCACACCACACTATGCTCCGTACAGCTAAACGCCTTTTTTTTTTTGTTGTTGTTTTAATGGGCTGCCTCTTCTTCTGCCGGTTCTTCCTTGAATGCAGTCTTTGCACATTAAAAACCCCTTCAGGTACTACAATTGCAGGTCCATTCCATCCTCTGCAGAGCTGAAAATGGAATTTGTGTGAAAAAATGCAAGCGTCTGTCACTAAATGTAGCTGCGTGACCTTTCTGTGGGACTCATTCCATCACGCCTCTTCGTCAGCAGTGTAACATGCAGACCGTATCACATGTTACCGCAGGGCAGTTCTTACCGAAAGGGCCGCGTCTTTGTCCAGAAACTCCCTGGCTGCGTGTTTTTGCTGAGCGAGCTTGTCAAGGGCTTTTGCAGGGGTGTAATTCAGTCCTAAATAGCTGTGACTGCAGTCTTACCTCTGCTTGTCTTGAAACCTGTCTTGTCACTACCTGTAACAGTCGCGCTGGTGTGGCCTTGTGTGCACTCTCCACTCCTTATAATGTAGAAAATTGTTTTTAATTTGTTTAACTTGCACTATATTTGAGAGCCTAAAGCCTTTTTTCCCCCCGCAACCTTGAATACCTACTCCATAAACTCACCTAGTTGATTTACGATTGTGATTGAAATTAACCAGACTTACATACTTGCATCCATGAAATGCTCCTCCTAGACAGCAGCAAAAGTCAATATAAAGTTTATACATTGGGATAAAGTTGCCTTAGAATTTTTCTTAACAACAGTTCTCAGGAAACCTTGATGCACTAAGTGGTTATACAGGTTATATCACGGGGGAAACAAAAATCATTTGGTGCTGCAGGAGAGTGACTGCGTGGGTGAGGCTCCTGGGTGAAAAATTTACCTGCTGGAAATACCGGATTAATAAAAGCTATTGTATTTTGAGATAAAAATAGGGACATAATTGTGAATAAAGTAAACGATGGGCCTTACTGGAACCAGTCCTGCTGGAATGTGTGTGTGACAGTTCATGAAGGTAGTTCCAGGGCTAACACACACCAGCTGTGAAGTGTGCGTTGCTATGTGCGCTGTTTATTTTCTTGGCTTTGGTGAAGGGACCTGGGGTCTGGTCTCAGTGGAGTGACCCCATTATCAGGGATACTGTTTTGTTTTGGTTTTTTTGTTTGTTTGTTTTTCAATTTTTAGTGAACTTCCGTTTCAGTTAATGTAAAGAAAATGAATAAAGAGCTCTATAAGCTGAATTTATTGTTTCTACATTGCAAGTTGATACTTGGATACTGAAAAGAACAGACGCAGCTGCCCCGACTGCACAACAGGCAACGAGCGCCACCTGGTGGACATTTAAACGAATAACAAATTTGTCATTCATTTAAATTATGATCTGGCTTGGTATGACACGTGATCATTTCAGTTTGAATTACTTAGGTCCCTAAATGTCCACAACATTAAGGCACGTTTTGAATTGATCTGAATATTGAAAAAAAAAAAAAGTAATTGCAAGAGAGACAGTAATTGCGCAATGTGCAAATAAATTATTTTTATTCAATAAAAACAATCCAATTTTTTGATAGGTTTACTACATGTCCTAGTATGATCTGTCCAAAACCAGCAGAACAAATGTTGATGGTGTAAATGGCTGATGGGGGGGAGAAAATAAGGCATGTAAAACATCACATTATGAGGATTTTTTGACAATAATACTCTAGTCAAACAGCCATCTGGGGTGTTTTTCAAAATAAAACAGGGAAGAAGACCATTCCAATCAGCAAAGAATCACCACCACTCGTGGGTTCCTCCAAGTGTTCCTCAACAACCGGACCCACTCGATGTTGAAAATAACCTGGCGACAGTTCGCAGCAGGTCGGTTGACCCGCAGAAGCCCCGAGGGAAGCTGTCCTGTCCTAACGCGCCATCCAGAAGGGTATAGTCTGCGAGTGTGGCTGCGTTTTAGAGCGGGAAGAGGAAGGAGGCGGGCAACGGTAGCCCTGTGTCCAGCCTGAGGATGGAGGTAGTGGGGCCGCCCCGGCGTTACCGGGGTTACCTGGCCCCGGGGCTTTGGGTGAAGAGTGGTCGTCCTCTTCATCCGAGGAGTCGCCGGCGTAGGCCACCAAACCGGTTTTTAGTCTCTTCACCGCAGCGTCTAAAAGAGCAGGAATGCCAGAAAAAGGGAGAAGGGGAGGGGCGGATAGGAGGGTGGATATGGAGAGAGAGAGAGAGAGAGAGAGAGAGAGAGAGAGACAAGCACCAAAGACAACAGCAGCATGTTTGTGCACGTGGAACATTTCGAAACGTTTCGGGAGAAACACGTATGTTATGGATTAAAACATCGTCAGCCATTAGGAAATGGCCGTTGGTTGGCGGCACCGACAGCGTTTGGGACGACCAATCGAGAGGCAGGACGGCACCGCGGGACGGGTCACGCCCCCCCCGCCGATCAGAATCCAGCGTGGGCCCAGAGAGCCATGAAAGAGAAGGAAAAAAGAGAGAGAAAAACACAAAAACACAAAAAGAGGAGAGACTCACGTTAGTGAGGAAATTAAACAAGCGACAACACAGACTGATCATGTCCCAGAACGCGGGCGGGGGTGGGGGGACGCGCACGGGGGGGGGGGGGGCTCCGCTAACAGCGGCTTCACTACAACCACAAAAGCACCATCTCACTGTCGGGAGGGTTGCAGCCACAGCAGCAGAACCCTGAAAGAGTCGCCACAGACGTCGGCTCCGCGCTTCCATTAGCTGTGAGCGGCACCAAAAGGCTGAAAATCTCCCTCCGTCCCCACAAGCGTGCTGGCGTTTATGTGACAGGAGCACCCTTGAGTTTTACTCTCAGACTCCCTTTGAGGGGCCGCGTGTGTGTAAACCAGGAAGTGGTTGGTTGCACCGTCGCCTTGGTAGGAGGCAACTGCTGGAGGAACGTCTACAGAGAGGAAGTGTGAACGGAGCAGAGACGCTGTCAGTCCGCAGGACGAGGCCCTTACCGGCGGGGCCCTGAGCCGTCAGCCTGTCCTCAACTCTGGCTCTGGCTCCGTTCACAGGCAGCGACGGTGGAGGCATCAGCTGCCTGCTGTGGAACACCAGCACGCAGTTACGCTCCGTCAAAGACAGGCGACAAGCGAGGGGACGCGCCATACCTGTCCCTCTCACTCGCAGGGCCGGAGGAACTCGGCGGCGGGGGTCCGGCGGCCTCCCGGTTGTCCAGCGAGAAGCCTGTACCTAAATTAGTCATATGAATGGGTCCATGCTATGAGCAGAAAAACACAGGCTCCATTAGCAGACGTCCTTGTCTAAACCTGCCCTGTTATTTTTAAGAGCCAAAAGCTACAGGATGAGTTCAAGGTTACAAATGTGGCCACCGGGAAAGTCTGACAACACTGACAAATGTCCCGGCCACACTGGAAGGTCTACTATGTTGTGTCTGACGCTCCTCTTTAATGCTAAACAGACACTCGTCAATGACCGGAGTGCTATTAGAGGTGGAGCGATGCTGACTCAGCTGTCCGATTGAAGAGGAACTTGTGGTGAAAGCAGGTGCGCACCTGATATCCCAGCAGGTTGCTGTTCTTCTCGTCCGGCACCTCCTCTGTGAAGCGCCTCTTCTGCGGAGGGTTGGCGGGATTGGCCGGAGGGGGAGCTTTGGGTGGAGCTGCGCTTGTCGGGGGGAAAGATGCAGGAGGGAGAGTCTAAAGAGACGGGGGGACGGGAGGGGACCCGTGAAAATAGTCCTTTTAAAATATGGATTAGGATTCTGCGGTCCTACCTGTGGCAGAGTGCCTGGAGCAACAGCAGGGACAGGGACCAGAGCTGGACCTGGAACTGGAACTAGACCTGGACCTGGACCTGGAATTGGACCTGGACCTGGAATTGGACCTGGACCTGGAATTGGAACTGGAACTGGAACTGGAACTGGAACTGGAACTGGAGCTGGAGCAGGTGTGGGGGCAGTGGTCTGGGTGGGGGGGAGGGGGTACTGAGGAGGCCCGCCGGGGGGCGCTGCAGGGGGGACAAGGGCTGGGACGGTGTAGGGCGGAGGGACAGATTGTGGCTGAGGAGGTGGAATGGGCAGGGGGTAGCCCGACTGGTAGCCAGCGGTGGGGTAGTAGGGAGGCTGTGGGGAGACGCCGTTCACCGCCGGAGGCTGCGCAAAGCCTGAAGTCAGAGTAAACCAGGTGAAGGTGAAGACTGGAGGAAGCCTGCAGCACAGAGCTGCACAGCTACGCTACCTTGCTGAGACGGCATCATGGTGTTCATCTGACTGAGGAAGCGGGAATACTCTGCATGGACCTGGAAACACAGAACACGGGTGTGTGCGCTGGTAGAACTATCTGCCCGCGTGGTTAAGAAAAGGCACACATTTCATTAAATACAACAGTTCACGTAGGCTGGCTGGTGTTCTTTCCAAACAAGCAGACACTCACTGTTTGAAGCAGGTTCTCACACAAGGTCTTTGCTGCTGCCAGTCCTTCGGGTTTAGGGTGGCTGCAGACGGAGAAGGCTCCAGTTAGTTCTGACACCAGCAGCCACACGAGGGGACATTCCCAGCCACAGTGGACGGCACCTGATGTAGATGTACATGGGTTCGAAGGCCTCTCGCCCAGAGGCCGGCTCCAGGCAGCCCGATCCTTTTCCCCTGAGGAAGACTTTGGCTCCCGTCTCCGCCTGGATGTGCTGTAGGTACGAACATCCCGGGCCCTCAACACGTTCCTTGACCACAAACCCCGGCACGGCGTGCTCCAGGCCAACGAAGATCTTATCTTGGACGTAGTGCATCTGAGGACACATAAAAAAGAGGGTTGGAAGAATCCCAGTTAGAAAGCTCGTGCAATCGGACATTTTGGAGTTCTACATCCTTAAAAAATGAGATGTACTGTGAGGTTCCCCGAAAGGTAAAAGCAGCAGCTCACCCCAGACTGAAAATGCGATTTGTGTTGGGTCATGGGGGGCAGCGCGGGAGGGGCTGGGCTGTGCTGCTGGTACACCGTGACCGATGCCGCACTGGGGGAAAACGATGAAGCTGAGGATGAGGCAGTTGCAGCCTTCACCACCCCGTTGGTGATGATCTCCTTAATTCTGTTAACCGCCCCTGAAAAAGATGAGGGGAAGAAACTCTTAATGCATTTGTAAAAAAGGCCCAACGGAGCGAAGGGAAATCTGCTGTACTGACTGTCCACAAGCTGCCGGGTCTGTCCTTGGACATGCAGGTACAGAGGTCTATCCCTGGACGCAAAAAAGAAAGGAGCGTGCCATCATTCATCGTATTTCACCCGTTTAATCACGTGTGTTTCGTGATCCTCGAAAACTAACCCTGGGGGAGCTTTCGTCTTCTCTTCTGCTGTCATGTACCGGCCTCTGGTGGACACGGCAGCGCCGCTCACTTTACTGATCTGAAAGGAAAACACGTGGATCACACACCTGTGAAACAGTGTGTAGTTGTTGTGTGTGTGTGTGAAAAGGCTGTGTGCGCTCGCACCGACCTCGTCCTGCGTTTGCCCACGAGTCAGGAGATTCCGACAGGTGATGGGAACGTCGTTGATCTCCACTTCAGCCACAACGAGGTCATCTTTTGCTTTTGATGCTGCTGGCGGTTTTCCCACACTAAGAACCTGAACAAGCAATTGATAAAAAAGAAAAAAATAGATTGAAGAAATGGAAAAAGAAGCAAATGCCCGTTTCGGTTGTTCTCCGCTGAATCTCAACTACCCGTTATTGGTGTTACAGTTATTATTAATGTTGGGAAAATTCTAAAAGCACAATGGGGATTTTTCCACACTGTACCCTTTCTGGAAGTCCTGGGGGGCCGATCTGCGAGGGTTTCAGCTTGCCTTTGGCGACCAACATGGCATTAATCTTGGCAGCCACTGCAGCTGCGGCATCCAGGGCCCCGGTGGGTGCAGCCTCAGCCTCCCCCGTCCCACCAGAACCAGGGCCCGGCTGGTCCCATTTGCTGCGGCGGCTGGGAGCACACGATGGAAAGAATTCACAACAATGTCTGACAATACCGAAATAAGAGGGTAAGACAATCAAGTCCAGTTAAAGCATGTACCCGCTCCAACAAATGATGATTTGAAACTGAGCCTTCTCATGTTTAAATAATATAATGCGGTCGTAGATCTTTAGATTCTCTAAATATAAGGTGCAACTATAGGGTGACTAACAAAAAGCGATAAACGACAACAATCCGCCATGATTACGTAAACCCGCTAACGTTAGCTAGCCGGTCGGCTTTTTAAAATCACGCAGACGTGTTAATAAAACAGCTCAGAAATGACATAGCATCACAAACAGCTGTTTTGACAGCCTACCCGCTGTTGTGGGTTCCACAAAATGACATATATGTCTTGGAAAGAGCAAAGATTCTTCTGAATACAACAATTAGAAGGGCAGAAGTGTTCTATGCTTCTTCGGACTGGTTTTCTGTTGACTACAGACAGGCGGCTGCTGGTCCTTCTTCTTCTACGACCACTCGTCTGTCAATCCACCCACCTTCTGTTTCCGCCTGCTCCCCCTACTGGCCGGTGTGTGTGTGTTACACAATGCTTTTTGAATGAATAGCAGAGGAGTTTATTCCTCCCTCCTGAATGTTTTAAAAATAAATTTAATGAATGTCAGTGTTAAAAGTCAAGTATGGAGGGGCACTTAGTCCTCCATAGTCAAGTACACTGCCTTAGTTGTTTGCTATAATGTCTGTTTATCATAATGTAGTTTGTATTAGTACCACAAGATGGAGCCAAATAGCAGCATAATTCTTGTAATCCTCAACAGAGTGAGACGACTTGGACGAGAATACCTTTAATCCGAGCCTGGCAATCTGAGCTAATTTGTCTAAACATAAATCACATAAATTAAAAAAACACTCGTTGAAAATATTTTTGGTCACATTAGGTTGCGTGGTTTGCGGCGACGTATTTTGCTGCACAAAATGCATATTTTTTGTGCCAGATTAAAAAAAATCAGAAGGCTACAATTTCTGACCCTTATTGCTAGAATAATCACAAGTCTACTTTGTCCTAACTTTGCTAAAAAAAAATACATTTGTTATTATGACGACGGCAATGATGATGATAATGATGGTGGTGATGATGATGATGATCATCACCATCATGATGTCTGAAGGCGTGGTGCTGTGCAATGGTGTGTGCTACCAGGTTGTTCTGATGTGCTGGAGGGCTAACCTGGCTCCACAGGTGTTCTGTTACTGACCACCCAGGAGATCAGGGACATGGCCTGGAGGTGCAGGTTACCCTGGAAGGTGAGAACTCTGCATGAGGCCAACTTCATTCTAGCAGCGGCCCTGGGAGAATGTCTTTGTTCGCCTTTTCACGGTGTTCAAGTCTGTCTTAACAATAAAAATTCTTGCGCTACAGGTTGACGAAAGTTTTAAAGCTCAAATCAAACTTCTGAGCTGCAGTTGGTTCACCCACACAGAAAATGTGTCAACTGTAAATTATGCTTTCCATTGTTAATTTACTAACTTCCAATAATATAATAATACAAAAATGCTTTTACCACATTGCTGAGACTCAAAAAGCTCCTGAGAGGTCAGGAGGCCAGGAGGTCAGAGGTCGTGGAGCTTTGACGCCTCAGCCGATGCGGACGGCTGTTTACGGGCAGCGTGGCGTGAGAGAAAGGCGGTTAGCCAAGGGGAGACGGCGCGAGAGGGGCAGTCACGCCATGTTTACCGTCCTCCCTGGTAAGAGCCCATGTGTGAAGCCTAATATCGATGTCGGTTGATGTAACCTCCGGCCTTTAAGGCACGCAGGCCTGGATTTTGCCTGATCCTGGTGGCTAACACCGAGACGTGAGGTCAGGGGATGTGATGGGGAGGAGGGCACGTTATGGTGGCGGTTTCCATGGATTGAACAAAGAAACACTGTCAGCACTGGTTTCAGAGTTTGCTGCGAAACCAGAAATCACAAAACTGTTTTTTTAAGGTGTGTTGGCTCTAAGCATGAGCATAAATTAACTTTTTTGCTGGAATGTCATGTCACAGTTGATTGTTAAGCAAATCTCATCTCAAATTTGACATTATGGGATTTTTTTGTTAATATTCATTGTGCAAAAAACTGCAATGAAGCAGGCACCGCTGAAAAAAAGAGGACAAAAAAGTGATTCACAGGAGGGAGAACAGATGGAAAAATTGAATTTCAGAGGAGGAGGAGGAGTGCAAGGGGTTTTTTTGTGTGTGCATGTCTGGAGAGAATGGGAGCCTCTTATACAGCTCGCAGCGTGAACCTGGCATGGGCCGCGGCCTCGTCTCGTCTGCCCAGCGGGGCGCTTTCCTGAGCGGGCCGCCCAGGGGAGGGGCACCTGTGGCAGCCTCAGACGCTGGCCGAGGGGATGGTGGGATGGAAAGATGCTCGGTGGTTCCTGGAAATGGACATGTGCTGGATCTATGAAACCCTCAGGTAGGACAGAGTAACGACCCCATAAGAGAGTATTCGCTCTGGTGTTTTCCGCATGGAGAACAAAGGAGGAGGAGGAGGAGGACGCTGGCAGCCATCTTGTGATGAAGTCAAAAGCTTGTGCAGGACAGCAGAAGTTATGATTGGAGCAGCGGGCTGGTGCCGGCAAATACCAAAACAAACAACACAAAGTTTAGGGATCAGCCACGTTGACGGCTGGGACGGTTGTTCCCAGCCAGCTGGCGGGTTGACTAAACATGATGGATCTGAAGTTTATCAAACACCCAGTCATCCCCGCAGACCCCCGGGAGGCCTTCCTCATCTGATACAGCCCCAGAAACCTGCACACCAGACCTAGACAGCTGAAGGCGCTCTCTGTGCTGAGGACAGGCGTTACCTGCAGCCACGCTCTCGTGGCTGTGAACATACGCGGAGGCGGCGGGAGGTCGTCTGCACCAACTTTGCCTGAAATATGCTGCAAAGTTCGCAGTTGCCCGTGAAGGGTGGATGGATATTGCATTAACTTCACAACAGACGCGCCTCCTGCGGGGCGACCGCACAGGGCTCTGGTCATAAGGCCGTTAGGGTCGGCGTCCTCCGGGCCAGGTAAATGGAAACACATGGCGGGCGGCGTCCGCTCCAAAGGGCCGCAGAAACGAGGCCATCGCTTTCGCGGGAGCTCCCCAACCCCCCACACGGTGCTTCGCGATTTCTCCTGGAGGCTTTTTTACTTCGCCTCAGTTCACGTCGCACACGGTTGCTGTTACGTCTGTCTTCAAATAAACACGTGGTCTTCACACAGGCTCTCTGTTTGCGTTGCACGCGGCGTGAAATCGCACAGAGAAACAGTCAGCCGGGGTGTTTTCAGAGACGCTGCTGTCAGAATTCACTCAGCCACATTCGGTAGATCTAATGAGTTTTCAGTTACGAGTAATAAGTGTGCACTTTTGTGCTTTTCTCCTTTTTCTTTCACTTTTAAAAAGAGAAACCGGATCACAAATGCTCAAATTGTAAATATAGACTAGAAAGTAAGAAAACGCCAGCCAGTGAATATACACAACAACACACACACACGCACACATGTAAAATGTAAAACTTTTTTTTCCCCTTCTACTATCTGTTCTTTTATTTCTCAGGTTCGACCAATTATGTGTTTATTGCTCAGACGTCCAATCACACACTAAAATAAAGAAAGCATATTCTTTATTCAAGGCCATATATTACACAATATTATAAAGATTAATTGCACTCGCACGAGTCAAGGCCATGCAAAGCATAGCGTGTTTTAAAATAAGATTATTTTCTAAGTTAACATGCAAGTCCCAGTTATTTAAAATAAAATAAAAAAATAAATCCGATGTTTTAAACAGCAAGAGAAAAAAAACAATAGGCTGCTGTCCTGCTAAATTTTGATTCTTTAAATCAATTAAATTGTCCCAGAGAAATGTCCCGGTCAGGTCCAGTCTGTCCAGAAACAAACCTTCCGTTGGAAGGAGTGCATGTGGGAAGCGCGTGCGTGTGCAACACAGAGCACATTTCTGCAGCGATTCAAACGCACATCGTCTGACACGGCCTGCAAAGAAAAGTTTACAGTCCAGAGACTTTTTGGTTGTGTTTTCCTGTCATTGTTCCAAAGTGCTATCGTTTCTTCAGCCTCGTTCATTATCCTCCGGCTGCAGGATGAAGGAAACGTGCAGTCGGTCGCGGTGCTGCCCCCTCTACTGCGGCGGACTGCTCTTGCGGCAGAGCTGATTTGCTGACGTCAACGTCTGCCTGTTGCGCTTTCGTTTTCCGGTCAATAAAGTGTAGAAGAAGGGGTTCACGCAGGAGTTCCCGTAGGTCAGCCCCGTCAGGATCCGATTCACCGTCACCTGCGTCCCCACGGGAACCGTCCGCAGCATGTCGGGTTGGTACAGAGGCAGCAGCTGCCAGATCCAGAAAGGGAGGAAGCAGGCCCAGAAGGTCAGAACGATACCCAGGATGAGGAGCAGGACTTTGGGTTTGGGAGCGCGGGGAGGGCCCGCCGTGCTGCTCCCGCTGGCCCAGACCGGCTTGGTCTGGGATACCCAGTAGAGTCGGCCGAGCGTGGCGTAGAGCGCTCCGATGGCCAGCCCGGGCCCGAGAATGCTGGTGCAGAAAAGCACGCTAAGATAGGCCTTGGAGCTCTGCTCGTCCCAGGCCGGCACGCACAGCCGACCCTCCTGGTTCTCCCCGTCCTCCAGGTGGAGGGTGATCATCATGGGCAGACTCAGAGCCACGGCCAGTCCCCAGGCCAGCCCCACGCGCACGAGGCTGGAGGAGGTGGAGGAGGAGGTGTGCAGAGGGTGGGCCACGGCCCGGTAACGGTCCAGGCTCATGGCGGTCAGAGTGAAGATGGAGGCGTGCATGGTGAGGAGGTCCAGGCTCAGGAGGAGGCGGCAGCCAGCTCCCCAAAGGCCCATCCTGAGGCCAGGCTGTCGTACACGATGAAGGGAGCGGTGAACAGGTAGAGCAGGTCAGCGAGGGCCAGGCTAAGCACCTGGAGGTGCAGAGAGGAGGAGGAGGAGGAGGAGATGGGGGAGGAGGACGGAGAGGTGGAGCTGGAGAGGCAGGACAGCGCCCGCGTCGGGCAGCAGCTCAGGCCGGGTCCTCGCCGTCTGCGGCCACGTCTGCGCCTCAGCAGCAGGCCGATGGTGTACAGGTTCCCTGCGATTCCCAGCAGGGAGAGCAGGGACAGGAAGGAGCAGAAGAGAGCGGTGGAGGCCAGACTGGGTGATGGAGAGACAGAGGGAACGGAGGGGCGGGCAGAGAGATTGGGGAATGGGGAAGGGGAGGAGCCTGAGATGTTCATAATGTAAAAACTAAGTAATGTGTTTACTCAGAGAGAAGCCAGTTAACGTTAAAAGACTTGAGATGCAAAGTTTAAGCAGGAAGGAGGAGGAAAAGGGGTGGAAAAGAAATGTAAAGAAGAGAACAAAAAACATTATTTTCATGAGGATTTTGATCTAATTCAAGATTACAAACAAGTAAAACAAATTTAGTCTGCAAATCATTTGAATCTACAGACAAAGCAAAACTTGCTGGGGGTCGAAATTACACAATTGGAGACCCAAAGAAACAGATAGTAAATCAGACCGTGAACAGTTTGGGTTTTCTTTTGTGTTACTTCTTCTCACTAATAAGTCTGAGAACGACAGGCTGGTCATGTGTCACCTTAGGTCATTTAAAAATGATCCTGCTCATCAATGACGGATGATTGGAGAAATGGAATCCGTGGGGGCATGAAAGCAGACGCGGGGTGCCTGACGGAAAAGGCCCGCGTGACACATGGTGACCCACCGGGGTTAAGAGCTACTGTCAGACTGTGGGGGAGAAGCCGGGCCCCCGCTGTGCCGCGAGGCTCCGTGCCTCGCCGCTTCCCTTTAAATAACGGCCGTGTTATATTCCTGACACACACTTTCTTGCAGGGAAAGCTGCTCCGGACAAGAGCCCTTTATTCCGTTCACATGCCAATATTGCACACAGATGACTGCAGCTAGTTTTTTTGCTTTTGTATTTGATTCTATCGATTTAGAAGACTGAAGGGCAGCTATATAATCACAGTTTAAACTATGTTTAGGGGCTAGTTAGCAGCTAAAAGTGGGTATTTGTGTCATTCATATTGCCATAGTTTAACGACAACAAAAGATCCTTACCTTAAAATACTTTTTCCACACATGTGTTGAAAATATGTTTCCAAAAATTTGTTCCCATTTTTAAAAGATCCTCCTGGATGTTCGTTTTGTTGGGAAGAAATATTTTGTTTTGAGGAGGCCCAAATTTGAAAAGTTTACCAAATACGTGGCGACGGCAACGTGCACGCTGGAGATCCGACGTGTCCGCTCTGTTCAGTTCGGCTCTGGCCTCGGCCAGTTCAGGCTGTGTGTGTGAGTGAGAGCATATGTGTGTGTGTGTGTGTGTGTGTGTGTGAGTGTAAAAGTGGGAGGGTAAGGATGCTGCTGAGGAGGGGGCTTATCCTGTATAATGAAATGCAATTGGCCTAAAAAATGGTGATTGCTGAGTCTTTTTTTTTTTAATTTCATAATAACTGACACATCAGAGCTCCTCAGTTATTGATGCTGAGGGATGTCTGGAGTCGTGAGGCTCATTATTACTGTCACACAAACACGTCTGTCTTTAAAAGATTCAGTTTCATGGTAATTAGTATTTAGAGGCTTCAAATTATAGATGAGTAAAACATGGTTGAGAGCACAAATCTCTGTGGTTTAGGGTCACTTTATTTCCAGGTAATTTGACTACGACTAATCACATGGATTAATCTGTGGGAAGACTACACAAAAGCCAAGATCCTGACCATAAATGGTCTGAAAACATCGTATTTTGGCTGGTAATCGAGTGCTGTCAGGTATGGCTAGGAGATCGGGCTATAAAGCTGCCGATTTAATGCAGCTATAAAACTCGTGTTTGTTCAGTCATAGTTTGGGCACGTCGGTGTAGCGATCGCAAATAAAAATGAATTGTAGCAAAGATCATGAATTAATAAAACACTCATAGAAACTCTATAAATGCTTTATCTAGCTTCATAACCTTTAGTGTTTTTGCTGTGAAATAAAAATAAAATATAATGGTAGAAAATAACAGGAACCTTTTACTCTCTGGGAGCTGGGAGTACTGGAGTCTGTCCCAGTAGATGCACACACACACACACACGCACACACACAGACACCACAGGTCAAATGAGTAGGTAAGATGCTGTAACTAAAAAGAAAAAAAAAAAATCACATTTTGCTTCATTTCTGTTTAATACTATACAAATTAAATATCAACAGTATCAACTAAAACAATATTGCAGTTAAACCGTTTTGTGGATTGCTCGCAGACATTCTGACACTGCAAACACACTCTTACGTCAGGGTGCAATTGCATGGCATCGCATTCGATCCCCGACCCAACAACAATACCACATCAGCTCGCGGTGGCACGCTAAGGCCTCCCGCAGCCCTCGGAGGGGATTTATGTGTTGATTCGGTGTAGAAGCCATGGAAGAAATTAATTTTCCAGCCAGCGTCAACACTTGATCCTGTCAGGCAGCGATCAAACTTGAATCTCTTGCGCAGAATAAACAGCTTTTACAGAAAGTAAAAGCATCTTTCAGGCGCAGGCGTTGTTTTTGGCCGCGCCGCCGCACAAGCCACAGCTGTGGTTTGCCAGGCGAAGAAGATGGTTTAGTTGTGACGCGGCAGTAAAGCCTGCACGCCTCACACTAGCGGTGGCGGTGGCATGTGTGTGTGTGTGTGTGTGTGAGTGGGGGCGTCATACATGTGCTGACGTACATGAGACAGACAGAGACAGGCTGTGGAGATGAGAACGGGATGGGTGGAAGGGGGGACATACCTATCCCCACGGGGAGTGAGGAATTTGAACAAATACCTGGCACAGGCATGCCAAAATAGGGAGGGGGGTGTGTAGGGGTGTGTGTAGGGGGCATGAGAGGAGCCCACGCTTTGGAGGACGTGAACAGGTAGCCGTTTGATGACAAAAGTTTTGAAGCGTCTGGGAGAACGGTGCTGATCATTCATGGAGGACATCAATCTCGTTAAATAAAACTCTAATTACATTAATATGAGCTATAGGTATCGCCGCTGTGCTTTGACCTGCAGTGTGTGTGTGTGTGTTTGTGTTTTCCACTCTAATTAATGTGCTCCATTCTTTTCATTTAAAAATTGGAAGGACAAAAAACAGGCCGGATGACACACGCGTCCAAACGGACTGCTGCAGTTTCAACCTCTTTCTTGTCTTTACTGCTCATTAAACTCCTCGTCTAAAACTCAACACCACAAAGAGCCGAAGGACTTCTGCTCCCTGTCATTATGTTTATAACGTAGGTATGGAATGTATATAATGACAGGGTAGAACACAAATACTTCTACTTTTATAGAATTCTTTGTCATTTAAAAGTACTTAATATCTGCATTTTTCTTTATTCATTTATTGAGAAAATTGATATTTTGGAAATAGTCTTGAAAAATAATTCATTTCCTTGTGTCTTCCATTAAAATAAACACACGTTCTGCAGATTCTGCTGATGAATCCCCTTTGTTTAATCTACTTATGGACAGGGAGGACCACCAAGGTAACACGCTAGCGTCTTTTTTTCCGTGATTCTGGTGTTAACAGGTAACCCAAGCACCCCCCTCCTCCACCAGGCCTGAAGACTGTCGACAGCGCTCTAACCTTTTCCTGGCTGACCTTGTTTTCCTCCAGTCATTTCATTAATTAGCTCGGCCGTTTCTAAGCAAACTGACAGATTGCCTTCCAAGTTCCCGACGACCGTCCGCACTCTTGATTAAATGGGCGGACACTGTGTCGCGTGTGATCGATGGTGGCGCGCTGATTCACAACTTGTGATGAGTTATTGATCTCCCAGCACCACCTCCACCGCCTCCTTTGTCCGTCTTTACAGTTACTCATCAACTTTCGTCTGCAGCCTCCATTTAACCAAGTGCTCCGGCCAAGGTTCACCTTCGCCTCATTCTGCTACCGTTGCATGTTTCTATAGAACAAAAGATCCACTCAAAACGACAAGAACCCAAGAGAGGAGCTGGTTCTGAGAGAAGGGTGAGAAGTAGTAAACTACTTACTAACAGAGCAAACTGGGCTTTAGCTACTGTGTGAGACAAATCTTTCAATTGGTTCTTAAATCCACACTAATGCCCAGGCCTAAAAAAAAAGAAAGAAAGAAAGAAAGAGAAAGAAAAAAAGCTAATAGGCGTGTAGCTTTTCTCTGTCATAAAACACCCAAAGGTGTGAAGTGTGGCTCGGCGGTTTCTGCACAGCTGCTCAGCGTGCGTTTCCCCTTGTCATTATCTCCTGCGAAGCAGGGTGTGCAGCCTCGGGTCCATCTGCAGTCATCCAAGCTCGTTTTCGCCAGTTAGAGAGAGAAAAAGGAGGTCTGACGTGCAGATCTTTGGCTTGTCACAAACAGCTGCCACCTGCCCCCTGCTGGCGGGCGGGCGGCGCTGCACCCGCCTGACGGACCTCTGCTGCACCGCCCGCATGTTTCTCTGCATCTCTGCTGAGCTGCGAGTGATTTATAGCGAAAAAACAGTCTGTGGAAGAGATTGTGATTTTGTGATTGAAGCCAAACTGGAAATGTTGAGTCACTGGTGACTGCAGCAGCAGCAGCTGCCGGGTGACGCTTCATTTCATGTCAAACAAGTAAAAAGAAGGTTTTGTCTCAGATGTGCATATTTATCTTGAAGCCTCTCTGACTGCAGCTGTCAGTCAAATAAAGTGAAGCGTTACAGCCAACGCTGGCCACTCAAATTATTCTTTTATTTTTCTGATGATGGTGTTTATTGGAAAGGGAATTTCCTCGCGCAGGATCGAACGACACTTCCTGTAAATGCATCTGATCTTTAGTCTCCTGGTGCGTTTTTGATAACTCCCACAGGCCTGGCTCCATCCTGCTCTCCACTCCTCCCGCACAGATTTCCATAGGTCAATTACAATCAGCGTCTTTGCACACTTATGCAATTACAAGCGAGCGCGCCTCACATCCATCACGAAGTCGGACACAGACGGAGACGAACGCGCTTAACACGTTTAACCTTCGGAAACCGACGTTTAAACGTGTGTAGAAAAAGAAAAAACCACTCCAAACAAGCGTGTCCGGGTCCTCAGAGGTCACTGAATAAGACATCACATGACTTGAAACGTTTGCTAACCCGAAAGTTGAACTGAAATTGCCTAAAAATACGAATTAACAGTAATAAGAAATCGATATTTTTACATTTTTAATTGACTGATGTCATTAATCAGATATTTAGATGAAAGGAACGAGGTCGTTCCGGCGCGTGCTCGTCTCCGGGGACAGCTCGCAACGGGAACGCGCTCAAGCTCCCGGTGGCTCGCGCGCAGCTGACAGACGGAGCGCGAGGCAGCTCGCGCCTTTTCCAGGACTTTTATTTATTAAGCGTCATTAAACGACGCTAGCGGGGAGCGCGAGGAGGACGTCAATAACACGTGCAGCATTCACGAGAGGTGAGTTTTGACTTGAATCTATAATGAAAAAAAACCCCAAAAAAACCGAAACAAAACACACATTTGTCATGCTTAGAGTACTAAATTGCTTTTCTGGTTAATGTGTCATTTTGTGTTAAAAAGTTACAGGTCGCCTGAAACTGTGAGAAACCGTTATAAACATCTGAGAGTTCTCATTTCTTTGCTTTTAATTGTTATATTTATACGTTTATTCAATAGTCCGAACCAGCTGCGACTGATTTCCTAATTAAGATGATTTTTCTACAAACGCTACAATTAAAGTGTCGCCTTCAGTGGTCAAACAGCATGGAGGGGGAACAGATGAGGAGAGCAGAGGTCTTAGTGTGTCCCGATGATTTCTACTTTAATCCTATTTTTGATTTTGTAAGCTGTGAATTCACAGAAAACAGGCATGGGTTTAAACAGGTGGCTCCTGCAGAGCCGATCAAACCAGATCAGATTCTAATCTGTTTAGTGTAAAAGCCATTTCTGAGGCTTCAGGGAGATAAGACCAAAATGGAATTTATGATGATATAAAGGCTTGTTGTTTTACACTCATCTTCAGCAACTAATATAATATATACGACCAAAGAAAAAGGAAAAGATAATATGTGCTGCAGCTAAAAGGGCAAAAATCACACAGTTTTCTGTATTAATATCTTAATCGTCAAAGTTATGTGTCTGTTCGCCGGGCTCCTTATAGAGCAATTCTCACCCAGATTGCTTGAAGTTAGTATTTTTCTTTATTACTATCATACATATTATTATTATGTATTTCTTAATAAATTCTTTAGTATTGCCAGTTCATGTTGCTGAGACCATTCTAATTTTACATAACCTGGGTGACCTTGGTTGCTGGCTGGGCCTTGGGGGGCCTCGTGCGGGTTTTGCATCAGGGCTGCAGCGTGGCAAAAAAAAGCACGCAATAGCTCATCCTATTGAAAAAAAAAAAAAAAAAGTTATTTTTTTTATTTTATTTCCTTCATATTTATTGTTCCAGAAAGCGTCACCGAAAGGTAACATGAATTTGTTTTTTGGCTCTTACTCGATGGCTTTGAATTCTTTGTGTTTATTGGTAATGACTGATGTGGTTGTTGGTTACTATAGTGATTAGTTGTTGTTCTTCCCGGAAACTGTCGCAACGGTTCAGGATGACTTGTGTAACACCAGCAGGATTTGACACGTCCAAGTATTCCCAAGTAATTAAAACATGCTGGTGTTCTTTTAAGCCCATTATTTGTATCAGTCACTAATGTTTTACTTTAATAATGTTTATGCCTCAGGCATGATACTTTTTTAAATAGTTTGCTGCTCTAATAATAAATTCATGGTTTCCTTGTGAGCGCTGTGCATCCAGGGCCTTTTTTGTGTGTTCTTTACATTGTGATTTTGCTCTGTAAACTAAGTATAAGGAACAGTTGTCGTTATTTTCGCAGTCTTGTAACGACTTACCACTTAACTGGGCTTTTGATAATGGATAAACATTCATTTCTGGGGGAAGCTGCAAACTTCATCTCATGAATGATGCCACCAGATCAGCGCTTCACCGGAAAAGTATTGATCGGACAGGCGAAAATCGAAAGGTCACCGCTTCTGTGATGTCACATTTGAAGAACGTTTTCAGGCTCTGGCCTCACAGCAGCTGCTGGAGCCACTAACAAACTTTCAGCTTGATCACTCCTGTAAAGTCAGGCAAGAGAATTAAAAAGAATAAAAAAAACCCAAACCAGAGAGCTGTGATCCTGCAAGAGGGCAATCCAGCCCATGCCCTGGTTTCTAACCCCCACTGATCAATTACCAGTATTGATCTCTCTATAACTAGAGGGTGACATCTGAGCATTTTCTGTTTCATTGTACGTCGGGAAACCAGCGTTACAAACTTTTTTAAAGATAGGTTGAGAAAAAATTCCTCGAGAAACTAGTTTAGACAAGGATGAGAAACGAAGAAGACTGTTTATTAAATACCTTTATTAATGGCACGCCAGTCATTCTGAGCCTAATCTGACTGCAGCATGTAGCATGTGCAAAACTGCAGCATTTGGTCAGATAATCTGGTAGAAATAGGTCAGGTTTGGTGAGAGAGAACACCTGATAAAGGGAGTTACAGCAGGAAACAGATAGTTGGAACGTGGTCTTGAAGGGGGGAAGGTTTTAATTATCAAAGGAAACATCTGCTTTGCTTTTCTTCGGTTAACCAAAGTTTTAAAAAAGGCATTATGTATTTGTTTAACTTGATATAGTCTCAAAAAACATCATTGGCTGCATCTGTAAAAAGAAAAGAGGCTGCAAATCTTTTAGGATTTCCTCTTTCTTTATTAAATAACAAGTTTTCACAGCCTTTATGACAGCAGCACAGATCCAGCGTTCCACTATTTTTACATAAGATGTCACCTGAGACACTTGTCACCTCGTGGCGATAAGGTTAGGCAACACGCGTGCACTCGCACTCACACAGGCACACACACACACCTCATCACCCCCTCGAGCCACTGTCGTCAGGTGTCCGGCAACACTGACTCCATCCAGAGATAGCCAACCTGAGAGCTCGTGCACTCGGGGGTGTTGGCACGAGGCCTCAAGGTCAGACGTGCATATCAATGGTGCACAGCTCCAGCCGACTTCTCTTTGCCCAGGTATCACATACACACACACACACACCTGTGTCTGTTTAAAGGTGTGTGGTCATTTTCTGAAGCGGAAGAGGCTCTTGCGTAACACCTCCAGGGATTAGAATAACCAGTGTTGAGATTACCAGAGTCACAAGTGCAGCTCTAATCCACATTAACGCTCCCTGATTTCATCAATAACTCCAGCTTCAAGACAGTTTTCCTGGTCAGGTTTAGGGCCCATATTGAGTAGCCCTTCCCCTTTTCTTTAAGTCATCAGTATTTGTGGATTTTGTTGGTTAAATGTGAGAACTTTCTCCATGGTCTAAATAGACTGACATAAACTCAGATTATTCTCTAATCGGACACTGATTTCCATGTACAGTACAAAGAATTTATTCATCCTGCTTTTATTTACAGGCTTGGACCTTGTCCCCTAAAGATTCACACACGACCTGGCTCATACTCGATGACTGCTTTAATCCGATGTCAATCCGAGGTCTGCGTGACAGAAATCTCTGTGATTAACCACCCTTACAAGTAGGTTTCTAATCATTCTTGTATATTTAGCCTTATTTTGAATGCAAAAGATATATTTTATCAAAACAATTTGTAACTTATTGACTTTTTCTTATTTTCCTTCTTCTTAAGCCTGACAGGAAGCTCCTCAGGGACACAGCAAAGACTCCGGACAACATGGCAGAGACTCTTGTCGTCCTCCGCTGAGAGCCTTTTGCTCTGGACCTCAGGTCTTTTCACCCAGGATGTGTCTCAAAGGGAAGTCAACACAGGAACAAAGATGAACCCTTATGTCAGCTCACACTTCAGGAGAGATCTTTTCCCCCACTTCCATTTGTTGTAGGCGTTTCTGAGCATCCCATAGCCACAGCTCTTGCAGGGTGTTGCATCTGCTGTGAAATTTAGGGTTGCTGGTTTGAATCTCTGCAGTGTTGCTAAAGAGACTGAAACAACTGTTGAATTGTCTGGAAATGGTTCGTCGAGGTAAAGACTCTGATTTCACTTTCAGTACTCCGTATAGGGTGGTTTTAAATCACGGGAACGTGCTGGGATGCTTTTTGTAAGATTGTTTAAACAGATACATCCTGCAGCTCATGTACACCCTGAACAACTTTCTCTCCCCTTCTGTTTGCTCTGACACCAAACCTGCAGAAAACATGTAGAATTCCTCCACAGGTGACGTGTGGCCTTATCTTTTCCCCCCACATGAATCTTCTACTCAGCGCTGGAAGCACAAGTGATGTCAGAGGTAGATCAAAGTCTTCTCTGGCCTTTTCTCCTTATCGTTTGTCAGGCTTTGGTGAGTTCTCGGCTGTAATGAGGTATGTCTGCTTTCGGAGGCTAATTGTTGCTGGTAATTGCTAACAGCAGTGTAGCTCAGGCCTGTTTCCTCTTTGCCAGTTTGACAATGGCCATTAAACAGGTATGCAGACCCTTTGAATGATGATGTCTAAGCAGTAACCTGACTGACTGGAAAAAAGCAAAATTTCCCTGACTTTGGCAAAGGGACAGCAGGAATTTAGGTGCAGTAAGGCAGACCGATTGTGTCAGCTAATTGTCCGTGTGTGTGTGTGATGTTGTGTGTATGTGTGTGTGTTATATTCTGTGCCTGTATTCAGGTTTTGAGGGAGTGTGTTGACAGTGGGAATTCAAACTACTGAAACTCTTGTACTCTGTGTTTCCTTGTGCTGCTACCAAGGGATTATGAAAACGCAAATAACCGGTCGTAAGATTTTGGCATGTTTTTTTCTTTGTTTGTCTGTATTTTGCATTTTATGGCCGCACGTAAAATACTTTATCATCCTGGCTTTATCTGTTAGTTTGGGTTTGCCTGCCTTGTATGCGTCGCCCCGCTTAAGATGTCCAATTTTTTCTCCTGAACTAGACCAGAACTTGTCCTGCATGATGACTGTTAAGGTCCCCACAGCCCCAAACTCTCTTGTCTCTGTCATAAGGATTCTTTCACAATAGACCTAACCCTTTGTGTATTCCTGACATCTATGTTTTCGCTCGTGCAACTTTTTTCATGAGGTATTTTTGTATGCAAGCACTGTTTGAATCCACCTCCGGACTCAAAGGACAAACGGCTACACCTGTCAAAGTAAAGACTACAGTGGAAGTAAAGCAGAGAGCCATCCATGTCAATACTTGAACCTATATCCTTCGTTAAAAACCCGCAATGTCAGCGGCAGGCACTGAACTGACGAGCTCAACGGTCGAACCAAAGAGCACTGAGGCTCATTAAAGCTGAACTTTTCCAGGCGTTTGGACAAACGATGGGAGCCGCACGCGTGAAACGGCGCTTCAGTGCTGTGGTAGACGGGCCAGTGGAGGAAGAGGAGGTCATGAGGCTGGCGCTGAGTGATGCAGATACGGCTATGGTTGGGGGGGGTCCAGCGAGTTCCCCAAGCAGTCCTCCCCCGACCCATGCCCTGAACGGCAAACTTGTACCTTTTCAGGACATTGCCGTGACTGCACGGAGGCAGAGTGTCATTGGAGAGTCAGTTCGAGGGGATGCAGGAGAAGGCGGGATGAGAGCCAGAGGAATGTGCTCCGGGATTGTCAAAGGCAGTGGTAAAGGAGGAAGAGTGAAAGGCCGGTCACCCTCTGACCAGGATTCCCTCTCTTCCCCCTCTACTACCAGCCGTAGGTGCACCAGGCGCTCGAGCCGCCGGCCCCGACAGCGCTTTGTGGGCAAGGACGGACGCTGCAACGTCACCTTCGTCAACATGAGCGAGAGGGGCCAGCGTTACCTTAGCGACCTCTTCACCACCTGTGTGGATATCCGCTGGCGCTGGATGCTCATCATCTTCACCCTCTCCTTTCTGCTCTCCTGGCTGCTCTTCGGATTCGCTTTCTGGCTCATCGCCTCGGCACACGGGGACCTCTCCATTGGGCTTCCCCCAGGCTCAGGTTCTTCTCCGGGACCAGGAGGCACTGGGTCTGGAGGAGGGTCTGAAAAAGAGGAAACCGTAGGGGAGCCATGCTTCCTTCAGGTGAACAGCTTCATGGCGGCCTTTCTATTCTCCCTGGAGACGCAGACATCCATCGGTTATGGATTCAGAAGCGTGACCGAAGAATGTCCCCTGGCGGTGGTGGCGGTCGTTTTGCAGTGCATTGTGGGCTGCATTATCGACGCCTTCATCATCGGGGCAGTCATGGCAAAGATCGCCAAGCCCAAGAAGCGCAACGAGACGCTGGTGTTCTCGGACACAGCCGTGGTGGCACTGAGGGACGGCAAACTCTGCATGATGTGGAGGGTCGGAAACATGCGCAAGAGCCACCTGGTAGAGGCGCACGTTCGAGCACAGCTGCTAAAGGTAGGTGGACGGGGATGAGTAGGGGAAGTAAGGTTCCCCCAAAATCAAAGGTGCTGCTGTTAGAGATGATGTGGGTCAAGTTTGCCTGAGAACAGATGAGAGCGGTGAGACCATCTGGCTTGTATTCCAGATTGTTGTTAATGAGAGCTTATTTTATTCTCCCTCAGGGTTTAGGAAGATTTACTGTGGATTAACTTTCCCCACAATTCTTTAACTGAGAACCATTGTCATGTTTTATCTCATTTTCCACTGTGAGCTTCATGTGGGTTAGAGCTTTAAAAATACATCACTTTATTTCTGTGTTTACCTCTCTATCTGACCACAATGTGGGTCTGTCCTGGTCCTGGTCCTGGTCCTGGTCAGTCGGGATCTGTAGAGCACCAAACTGTTTCTAACAATGTTCATTTCTGTTTGCAATGACCAAAGCAATGTATTTTAGATAGGGGCAGTGATTATACTGTACTTTTAGTGTGAAGGTTTGCTGACTGCCAATTTGAAATAAATATCTTTATTAGTTTAACCTTTTGTACATTTCCACTACGGAACTGTCAGTGTTTCTTTTGGTGACACCACTGTATTTTCTATTCCCAACTTCAGCCAAGAGTGACGGAGGAGGGGGAGTTCCTCCCCCTGGACAACGTAGACATCAATGTGGGTTTCGACACTGGCACGGATCGCATCTTCTTGGTCTCACCGGTGACAATTGTCCACGAGATTAACGATGAGTCGCCCTTCTTTGAGATTGATCGAAAAACCCTAGAGAAGGACAACGACTTGGAGCTGGTTGTCATACTTGAGGGGATGGTGGAGGCCACGGCCATGACCACACAGTGTCGCAGCTCCTATGTGGCCTCTGAAATCCTCTGGGGACATCGATTCGAACCAGTCCTCTTTGAGAGAAAGGAATGCTACCAGGTCAGAAAAGCTGAAATAGGGACATGCAGTAGGTAAACGAAAAAAATCCTGCACAAAACTGACATTTTCTGTCATTTTCTCCACTAGGTGGACTACTCGTTTTTCCATCGGACATATGAAGTCCCAGACACACCATCATGCAGTGCTAAAGAGCTTGCAGAGCAGAAAAGCCTTCAAAGCTCACGCTCATCTTTCTGCTATGAAAATGAAGTGGCTCTGCAGCTCGAGACACAGGATAATGAACCTGATCAAACCCAAAACTCTGACTGTGCCTCGCCACCAACAAGAAGACAGTCCCTGATGGAACATCTCCACTATAACTGAATCCTAAATGAAATCGTGAAATGGAGTTGGAGATATTTTTATAGGTTTAAAAGACTTAGAGGAACCGTACTTGACCCAGTTGTCTGACTGGTCCTGGCAATCTTTCAGAATCATTGGAAACATGGCTGCCAGGTCTCACATCTGGCCCGCACTACCGCAGCACAGCGCCAACATCTGCCTGGCAACAGCGCTCAGCAGCACCGCCCGGCGGCCACGGTGGGGAACTACAGCCCCGGTTTCTATCCTGAGGCAAACCAGGCCTGCCGTCGTGCATCTGTGTAAGATAAATGGTTGTGTACTGTTTAAGGTACAGCTCAGGAATGTATCCCACTGTGATGCTCATTTATCAATTAAAGATTTTTTTTCCTTATGGTAAGTATGAACAGGGCACATCTTATGCAGTCGAGTGGAGGATACATTAATGATGTGATGGAGAGGCCGGCTGAAAACAAGCAGCAGTTTTGAGCTGTTTCTTTCCATGTACCAGTATCTTTTTTTTTTTTAAGAAAAAAAAGGAAACACACAGTTTATGCTATGTGAATGTGTGCTATAATTGTGACATGCATAAATTTATCAAACATTTTGTTTTGTGCTGGGTTAAAATATGGTTGGTTGGTTCAAGCAATTCATGACCACTACAAGGATAAATGATTACACCGAATAGTAGATAGGATAATTAACACACATGTTCTTTTTTGCGACTTTTTTTGTTTCATCTGTGTGCGTGTTTATGTTTGCCATAATTAACAGCACAGGTATTTTTCATTTGATAATGTTTAGACAGTAGCACTTCACTTTTAGCATGCTAAAACCATAATGTTTAATTGTCTTCGGACTAGAACCAGGTTAACTAGGACCTTCTTCATGAAGATTTTATGGCACAGACAGCATCTAATATAGACAGGACAGAGTTTGACTGAGAGGGGAGGCATGTTCTGATAAAAATGTGTTGCAGTCAGTAGTACTTTTATTAGGATTCCACATTCTGAGCTTTCATCTGCAGTGGTTGATTTAAACCTACAACATGTTAGATCATATTTTTAATTAATCATGCTCACCATGCAAGAGTGTGCATTTAAATGTGCATGTTTTTTTTGACACAATTACTGTGAATCTGATGTTTTTGAACATGCACTGACAATATTTGGTTAAAAAAAATGTAATGGTTGCCTTTTAACAATATTTTAACCTCTGGCAGAGGAGGTTATGTGACAGCCAAATCAAAATATTAAAGTAAATAACTTTTAAAAGTTCAAGAAGATGTGCTGCTTGATGGAGTTCTTTGCTCTCTGCCTGCCCAAATTTTGTTGTGTTTAGTACTGAAATGTAAATTATTTGTTTCAGACGTGAAATATATGCTGGCTGGAAAAAAGGTTGTGGTTAGACTGACCCATTGCACAACTTGTGAACTTGTTCTTTGCACATAAGGACACTAATATCAACAATAAAGCTCTGCAACTTTGTTCAGCCAGCACAGGTTAACCTCAGTTATACTGGTGTTTCATTCTGGGTGTTTAAGGATTTTCATTATTCAAACCCCCAGGAGTTGTGGAATTGACAACATGTAATCTACCACATTTAGCAGTGTTTTTGTGCCTCCCCTTCACTTCTCCTCACAAGCCACCATGCTGTATTTATAGATTCTGTGGTGGTCCCATGAAATGCAACACTGGTTTTTCAACATTCATTACATGAGACACATATTACATTTTTAAAAAAGATATTTCAAAACCACAAAGTAGTCAATGTAACAATTTTATTCTGAAAATAAACATCTCTGCTCTAGTATTGATCTGTGTCTCAGGCACAAATCACTTCTCAGTAATACAGAGCTAAATAAAAACAGAAACTAATCAATTGTGTTTGCTTCTTTATTTGTTCAAGTAGTTGCACAGTTTTAAGGTGCAGATTATTGCAGAAAAGTCAATACAAGTATAAAGGTATATGCTAATTTGATTATTTTAATGAATTTTAAATGACTGAGTGCTTTTCTAATTTTTAAGTTAGTTTTTTTTTTTTACTAAAAATGTACAGGATATGTCATTTGCGCCCTCTGAATGATTTTTTTAGTTAATGTATTCTTATATCTGTTAAGTGCAGCATTAATGTTTCCTAGAATATTCAGGAAAATGTAATCGTTAGCTGGAATATTTCATTTATGTGGTGTACATTTAAATATATGTCTATATTGCTGATAGTCACAGGACGGCGCTTGTCTGCTGATACGGTAAACAAAGGGCACGCAAATCTCTCAACTTTACCGCGACAGCGCCGCGCAGGCACCTGCTACTACAATCCAATTGGCTGTCCCCGGTGTCCATCACAGCTAGCCCCGCCTTCCGCCTGTCACTATTGGTCGACCGTCAACAGGGCTCGTCGCCGCACTTGTCTCGTGCCAGCTTTGGGGCGTCGGATTCCCGTGGCATTCATGAGGCGGGTCTAAGGCCCGGTTGTGGGTTCCTACTGGACTAGGTTCGCGATTAAAAGGTCTGACGTCGACTGTGATTGGTCGCCAATGAGGAAGTCCGTGCCCGCCGCTGAAGCCGTTCCTGCCCTTACTGCCCTCCGACCAGTTTATTCCCACCGTGGAGCGTGAGTGCGGCTGGCGAGGAGCGGTGCGGGATAAAAGCCGCATATGCGGTAAACTACACACCTGTCAGGGAGGAAAATACCCAAGAAACAGCCTCGCCCGGTTCTGCTCGCCGCGCCGCCTGATTCCCGACCGAAAACCAAGCCTGAAGGTGAGGGATTTACATTACTTTAATCCATCTCGCCGTCAACAATTTAATTTCCCAGACGGATCGCGTCTCGGTGTCACCGGCTAACCTCGCCGGTTTGTTCTAATCGCGCTGCAATTAAATAATAATTAAAGCCCCTTTTTTCCAAATAGGGGCGTTGGTAATGGTACGATCTGCATACGTCTTTCAAGATAATCTTACATGTAGTTGGCCTTAACTGTGCGATGGTGCGTTTGTGGACGGTTTTCACCCGGGGAATGACGGATTGACGGAGAATGGCAGTCGTGTCTGTACCGGACAACATCTAGCTGCTCTCCCCGGCTCGGATGACTTGATTCGGCCGCCGCCACATCCACGCGGGTCCGTCGGTGGAAGGCGGAGGCCGAGGTGCGGGTCCGGGGCTGATCTGGAAGGCGTGGTGGCCACATTCTGCGCCAGGGAATCAACATCCTGGCTACTGTTGTTCGGCCGCGCATCATAAAAGGCTGTAAACTAATCACCATCATTTATTTCACCTATTTAGTTTTAATTGCTACCTCTCTGACTCCCCCACCCATTTATATCCCACGCGTGCTCCCGCACATTAATAAGACCGATAAGACGGACGTGGATGGATCACGGGACCCCCCGCAGTGAATGACCTCAGCGGGAACCGGAGCCATTGTCTGCGGGCTGCGGCTGTGTGTTCCCGGGGTTGCTATGGTGGAAGGGAACAGCCAGGTTTGGGAACTCCAGCTGCTGCAGTGTAATGCGACAACCTGTCAGGGCTCCGTGTGTGTGTGTGTGTGTGTGTGTGTGTGTGTGTGTGTGTGTAGACTGTGCTCTAATGACCAATTGGCTCTGATTGCAGCCATCAGCATCTTTGTGGTCTTCAGCATAAATCTTGCTGTGTTCCAGCGGTAAAAATGGGATTCTTTGGTCTGCTGGTGTGGAAGAATGAAGCCGCTGTTTGTAAATGCATGACTCAAATACCAGTTTCTTCCCTGCGGAGCCAAAGTTGATCTTTAGGATCACATATCAGCTGCACCAACTCGCTAATATGGATGTTGATACACACATTTGTGTTTTCATTAAAGGGAATTCCTCAACTAAATTAATAGACTGAGGAAGCAAACAAAAGTCCTCTATAATGAATGAAAGTGCTCATTCAGTGAACAGAATCGAACTGTGTTGTGTCATCTATTTAAATATGGAGTAATGCATATTTCCATACTGAGTGGCAGGGTGTGTCTGATTACACCCACGGCTGTAATGGAGTGACAGGAACGGCTAAGGTGGGGTCGGCCATCAGGCAGTTGCATCAACAGAAGCAGCAGACAAAAAACAACAACCCAGGACTGTGATGCATTGCAGGAATCAGGCCAGATCACATACCTGTTGAGACACGGAGACGCCTAATGCTCGGTCTGCACACAGAGGCCAGCACAAAAGCCTACCTGTCGGCTCAGGTTGACGTTTGTACCGACTTTTCCACTGTGACTTCATAAAAGGCACACGTGCCAACTCTTTAACACCCAAACTGATCATCCTAATAAAAGTGGAGCATTGTTTGGCAGCCAGAACCTGCTCATCAGTCAGTAAATCTGTCATCGTAGACGATTACCAGAGCGTGGCGGCTCCGCGGTTTTTGTCGAGGTGCATGCCTTTTGTAGTTGCTGTGTCATCGTTTTCCAGAACGGCCAATTACTGCAAAACCAGGCTGGGAAGTCAGCGGCTTTAATGACATTAGGGATTGAGATTTCAAAGAAGTGATAAGCAACGAACGCCGGCGCTCCTAGGAAGTTTTTCCTCTTCTGGGAGAACTTTCCTGGCAGTCGGTCCTGCAGTTTCTGACTTGTCGAAGCCAATCTGGCGCCGCGGCACCACTGGCTGGAGATCGGCTCCTAGTTTGGGAGGGGAAGTCCATCCGCTGTCACCAAAGGCACTAAGCAACATTTTGCGTTCCCTCGCCTGCGCTTCTCCGGCTAGTTTCTCGGCTGAGTTGCATATTCCCTCCTCCCTTTTCCTCCATCACTTCCCCCTGGGCTGTCATGTCAGTTTCCTCAATCAACTGATGCGCCTCGCTCTTCTTCCTCCATCCATCTATCCATCCATCCACCCTTCCTCCCTTCCCTTCCGCCCACCGACCTCTCCGGTCTCCTCTTCTCCCTGGTTTGCTGTGTCTTCCATCTAGGCCATCCCTAACCCGTCCTCTGCGTGCTAACATTGCTCTCCCTTCACGTGAATCAGTTTTTCTGTCCATCACCTCCCTCTGCCATCAGCAACGCTCTACTTCCGTGATGGAGACGTCCCGGCTGAGTCCGGCTTCTGATGTCGCTTCGTGTCTCCCAGCAGAACCATGTCCAAGGCCTCCGGGGGCGGCGCCAACGATGTCACCCGCTTCCTGTATTCCGGAACCAGACCCGGTTCGCCCAACTCCAACTCCTCGTTCTCCGCCGCCAGCCAGGCCGACTGGGCGGCGAAGAGGCTGGTGTGGGTGCCGTCGGAGAAACATGGCTTTGAGGTGAGCCAGCAGGGGGCCACCCAGCAGAGCGCGCCGCTCGCCGCCTCCGACGGCCTTAAAGAGCTTTAACGAGCCACTTTTACAGCCTGTTGTCACATTCCTTTTTTACATTATCAGTGTAAACTCTGAGGTAAATAATTAGCCCTAAACGCATGCCTTTGACTAAAGGTGTGTCCAACAGGTGAGGCAGAGCAGGTGCATCTTTGTACACACACATATGTTGTATTCAGGTTCCCAACGCTGCTGCTCCGTTTTATGTGCTTTTTTCCCTGACAGATTCTCTTGTCACGTGGACTCCGTCACATCCTGGCCTCATGACTGGGTGTTACTGTGTGATAGGACACATTTCTGGGCCTTGTTGCCCTCCGCTGCTGCCTTCATGGAGATCTCTGCACAGAACAAAGCTCTTTTTCAGCCCGCATAGACACACTGACTTCATTTCTACACTCATGATCCCAGAATGACTGTGCACATTCACAGAGTGTCGTTTTATGAGCTCCCGTGTGTGTGAGTGTGTGACTGATGTATTCACACACTCAGAAAAGCAGTCTTTTTCTTATGTTTTCCATAGCACCAACAGTCAAGCAGAGCCAGGTCATGTGACCCTGTCCTGTATTACCTGTCTAGAGACGACGAGCGGGACGAGTCTCTTCTTCTCCTTTTGTCTGTGTTCTGTATCCATCTATTTTTAGCTGCTGCCAAATACAATGACCACACACACACACACACACATTCTGAAGATCACAGAAAGTGACTCTGGAAAAACACTCTATAACTTCAGCATATTTAGGTTGTGTTTCTGAGCTTCATCACCTAGTACTTACAGCCCTTTGTTCATTTACCTCAGATTTATTTATTAGCACTGTATTCTAATCAAACTGACCACTTTTTTATGAGCTTTTAGAAAATGTGCTGCTTTTTTTTGGAAGCTCTCCGTACGGATGCTGATGCTGGAGTCACCAGTACTTCCCCGCCTGTCTTGATTCACCCTCATCCTTCCTCTGCCCTCAGTCGGCCAGTATCCGGGAGGAGCGCGGCGACGAGGTGGAGGTGGAGCTGACGGACAGCCAGAGGCGCGTCACTCTGTCCAGGGAGGAGGTGCAGAGGATGAACCCCCCGCGCTTCAGCAAAGTGGAGGACATGGCCGACCTCACCTGCCTCAACGAGGCCTCGGTGCTGCACAACCTGAGGGAGAGATACTACTCCGGCTTGATCTATGTGAGGCTTCAAAATGGGAAAGGAGCAAGTAGTCGCTGAGACAGACGCACGGAGGTTCACACCAGTGCACGTTCAGACTCCGCTGCTGTTTGCATGAACGTGTCAGCGTGTTCCTCTGGCGTGTCCTTATAACAGACACAGGGTGATAAGAGAAGTGAGGAGGAGTCGGTTTACCACCTGTGTGTGTGTGTGTGTGTGTGGGTGTGTGTGCACACGTGTGTGCGTGTGAGTTTAGCGGTAGTTGGAAACATCTCCATTTACTTTAGCAGCAAACATGAGCAGCCTAAGCCAGCTGGGAGTCAAAGTCCTGGCTTGTAATAAGCATTTCACCAAGTGTGTGTGTGTGTGTTTACATTAGCTTGGTTTCTAAACATCTGACGTGCTTATTAATGGGATTATTAATATTTCTGCGTCACCCTGTTCTGTTTCATTCCCCAGACGTATTCGGGGCTGTTCTGCGTGGTGGTCAACCCCTACAAGAACCTGCCCATCTACACAGAGTCCATCGTGGAGATGTACAGGGGCAAGAAACGCCAGGAAATGCCCCCTCACATCTACGCCATATCAGAGGCGGCCTACCGCAGCATGTTGCAAGGTTACTCTCCGCTATCTCTGACCTCTTACCCACAGCCAGGCCCGACGCCAGAGCTCGCCCGTACGCCTGCTATCAGCTCAGGCTGGGGTTGGCCTTCAAATGTCCTAAAAGTGAAAACAGAGTTGTTTCTTTTAAGGATTACGGAATTAACCACGGGCACTCCCTAAAAGTGTGGATAGCGCATAGTTCCGGAGCTACAGTTGTAAAACCAACAATGCGCAACAACATTTTTGCATCGTGTCGACCTTTTGAGACAAGCACACTGAAGAATTCCGAGCATTTGACAGCGGTTAATGGTGGCCCCGGTAAACGCCTCGGGGTGTTTTCCTGGCACAACAGGAAACGACAGCTCTGGATGTGTGTCGCTGCGCGCGCCACCACACACCCATCTCGGAGGAGGTTGTAGGTGTGTTACCACAGTGATTCAACTCGTAGGACCAGTATGAATTCTTTTCAGCTGAGCCTGTGGGAATCTTTAGAGGCGAATGGAACTCATCCGCACGCATTAGGCGCCTGAGTCAGGTGGTTTGACAGGCCGGAGACACCAGTTTAGCTGGTCACCTCTGCTGAAGGCGAAGGCCGTCACGAGGCCGGCGCAAGACCATCTGCAGTCATCCTCCTGAGGCGGCTGTGACCCCATTTTGGGCCGCGACCCGGCGTAACACAAGCCAGGCAGCGTTGGGAAAAGCTCCACTCGTGTGACACGCCGGCGAACGTCAGCGTGTTATTTTGAGGAGCGTTGTTTACCAGCCTGCACCAACATTGAAAGAGAGTTGTGATCAACCCTCATCAGTCACCTACTTGTTCCCACATGTGTTTTTCTTTTCTTCTTTTCTACAGACAGGGAGGATCAGTCAATCCTCTGCACGTGAGTATCTTCCTCCTGGATGTGTGTTTTGAGGCTCAGGATTCAGAATACCGACTCTGAATCAGCCAAAACAGAACGGTGACGTCTCGTCTTGTGTGTTACCACGCTCTGTCTGTCTCGCCTGTCATGGCGTCTTCCTGCCAGACTCTTCCTGCCATTGTCAAGGATCCCATTTTAAGCCCGTGTGGATGGTTTGGGACAAGGCATCTTGTGCTTTCAGATCCTCCTCAGCATCTATTTTTACTCAAATCTCTTTGTTTCTCTCTAAAAGTGACAATGCAGACACAGTCTGCCTCCGTCACACCTGCTTTCTGTATCCGCTGCAACATCTGCATGCGTGTTTTTATTTCGTGTCGGTGCGGTTCAGAAGCGAGTCTGTATTTTTCTTATTCGTGTCTCTAACTGTGTATTCCAGAGGCGAGTCTGGAGCTGGAAAAACAGAAAACACAAAGAAAGTGATCCAGTATTTGGCCCACGTTGCCTCCTCCCATAAAGGTAGCACCCTAGGCAGGAACAAGGAAGCCATGCAGGTATGCGCACTCTGAAAATACTGCAGGAAAAGCCCTAAAAGCCATCCCAGTCCTCTTTTTCTTCGCGGTCCTGTCTTCTGTATTTCTCCGCGGGTCTGATGGCATACCTGCCGGTGGGGTTTAGTCTCACCTCTATTGAAGTGAGCCCTGTTTTCACCTCCTTTTCCTGCGTTTTCCCTCTGTTCGTCTTCTTCTCCCTCCTGCCTGCACTTGTTTCCCCCCATTCTCTCCTCTCTGCTGCATGTTTAGATGGATGGCTCCAGGTCGCTAACAAGAGGCAGCTCTTTGGCAAACAGGGTGAGTTCACTCCATCCTTCAGTTCGCGGCTATGCTTCCGTCCTGTCCTATTTCCTCCTTCCTGAACTCTACGATGGTGCTGACTAACCCTCAGAGAAGCGTGGTCCCAGACCGTCGGTGCTAACGCAGTTCCTCATAACAGTCAAGTGTCTTACCTGAAATTTAAGTCTGTCATTTGCGTTTTTTTTCTTGTGTTTGTTGTATTTTTTTGTCTTAATTGTCCCTTTTTTGTTCATTCCATGTCCCTGCGTCCATCTGTTCCACTGTTTAACATTTCATTTTCCACAACTCCTCAGATTATGCAGTTTGTGAGTATGAAATTCATGAGTTAACTTGGGGTTTATTTAGCTGTCTCATTCCTTTCATTCCCAGTAACATTAAAAACTCCGTAGTTTGTTTTCTTACCTGTAGAAAACTGGAAAACGCGTGTGCATGTGTTTTGCGTGTTTTTCTCCCACATTGGTACACAGAATATTCCCCTCTTTAGTCTCTGAAATGTACCACTTGCTGCTGCTCTCCTAGAATATTTAATTTATTTTTTAAAGGGTAAGTACTTATGATGAGGTCATCCCGGATGGAGTTTAATATCAAACATGAATTATACATGTGATGATGATGACGATGGTGGCTGTAGGTAGAAGCTTTATAATGGGCATAGGCTCCAGAAAACACAGGGTGGTGCTTCTTGGGTACTCGAGTTAGTGCTAGTAATCTAGTGCTAATCTAGAGAGCAGTGGTCTGTGATTGGTTTTTCAGCAGATTTAACTGGGCTGTAAACGTTTTAATGCTGTGAAGCTCATCCAAAACCTCGCGTGTCTCAGGGTGAACTGGAGAAACAGCTGCTGCAAGCTAACCCCATACTGGAGGCCTTTGGCAACGCAAAGACCGTCAAGAACGACAACTCCTCCAGATTTGTACGGGCGGACTAGGATAATTCCACCTTTACTGTCATCCCCACAGTCGCGTTTTACATAAAACTGAATTTATTTTCCTCAGGGTAAATTTATCCGCATCAATTTTGACGTGGCTGGCTACATTGTTGGTGCCAACATCGAGACCTGTATCCTTTTATGTCGCTACCTTGTGATATCAAGAAATGACACGGATGCAGATTAAAGTCCAGATTACGAGGTTTATCTGTAAAAAGCCATGACTCAGAGAATCCAGACCTCCTTGAAAAATCTCGAGCCATCCGCCAGGCCAAAGATGAGAGGACCTTCCACATCTTTTACCAAATGTTATGTGGGACTTCGGAGGAGTTAAAGGGTAAAATGACAGTTCGTTTAGTTTGTTCTGAACTGCAACTGTACGTCTTTTGACCTGTTTTTTTTTCCCTACTCTTTAGAGGAGCTGCTCTTAGGAAGCGTTGATGAGTACCGCTTTCTCACCTGTGGGTCCATCCCTGTTCCTGGCCAGAGTGACTCGGAGAACTTCACCCAGACCATGGACTCCATGGCGATCATGGGCTTCACACCGGAAGAGAACATATGTAAACGAGTGAAGAGCAGAGCCGTGTGCTCCTCCGTGTGTGAGGCCGACCCTGACGGAGAGCTCCCTCTCTGTCTCTGCAGCCATGCTCAAGGTCATCTCCGCCGTGCTCCAGTTTGGGAACATTTCCTTCCTGAAGGAGAAGCACCACGACCAGGCCTCCATGCCCGATAACACAGCTGCTCAGAAACTGTGCCACCTGCTTGGCATCAACGTGCTGGAGTTCACGCGGGCCATCCTCACTCCCAGGATCAAAGTGGGTCGGGAGTACGTGCAGAAGGCCCAGACCAAAGAGCAGGTACGTTCTGAAGCACCGGGGTGTGTGTGTGTGTCTGTGTGTGTGCAGGGAAGCGTTGCAGCTGTGTGTTCCTTTCTCCTGCAGGCTGACTTTGCCGTCGAGGCGCTGGCAAAAGCCACGTACGAGCGCCTCTTCAGGTGGCTGGTCCACAGGATCAACAGAGCTCTGGACCGCAGGCAGCGACAAGGAGCCTCCTTCATCGGAATCCTCGATATCGCTGGATTTGAAATCTTCCAGGTTTGTTCCTGTGATTCTGGCGCAGCAGAAACCGATGTGTTGATATTTAACACAAAGATGATGTTTTATTATCTTAGAGTTATTTAAATGTGTAACTAGACTTGTGTTTTTATTCGAGAGAATTTGTTTTTTTAAATATTATATATTTTTTTTTTGCCTAAAGTTGTTTTAAATATGTTTTTTCAGTTCATACATGTAAGTCAAAGAGTCTTAAACCTACCTAAATTCCTTTGTTTCTCTTTCCCCCCCCCAGTTAAACTCATTTGAGCAGCTGTGCATCAACTACACCAACGAGAAGCTGCAGCAGCTCTTCAACCACACCATGTTCATCCTGGAGCAGGAGGAGTACCAGCGGGAGGGCATTGAGTGGAATTTTATTGACTTTGGCCTGGATTTGCAGCCCTGCATTGACCTCATTGAAAAATCTGTATGTAAAATAAAAAACATTTGTGTAATAACTGCAGATTTAAAAACCTACAGCGAAACGGTGGATGAAGGTTGTACACGATGGACTCAGATCTCAAGTTTCCCCCTTTAGGCTCACCCGCCTGGTGTTCTGGCCCTGCTGGACGAGGAGTGCTGGTTTCCCCGAGCAACAGACCGCTCCTTTGTGGAGAAGCTCTCCGCGGAACAGGGCAGCCATCCAAAGTTCTTCCGATCCAAGCAGCCACGCGGGGAGGCCGACTTCTCTATCATCCACTACGCTGGAAAGGTCTGCAATCGCTTTTAACTTCTCGTCCTTCTCAGGCGGCGGCCAGAAGCTTGTAAAAATGTCCTCCGCCCGCAGGTGGATTACAAGGCCGATGATTGGCTGGTGAAGAACATGGATCCACTGAACGATAACGTGGCCTCTCTTCTCCACCAGTCATCTGATCACTTTGTTTCAGAGCTTTGGAAGGAAGGTGAGTCTGGTTTTGGACCGGTTCCACCGCCCGTTATGTGATAAAAAAGGAAACATTTCAGCCCAAAAAACATTCCCTCACGCCTGTGTGCGTTTCTAACAAGATTCTAGCCTTCAAAGAATTAACCTTCAAGTGCCAAAAGTACTAATTGTTTCTTTCTCTTCTCCTCCTATTACACTCTGCATATCTCTTCTTTCTTCTTGTTCTCCCCTCTGTTTGCTTGCTCTCGCTGCTCTGTCCCTCTGTCCCTCTGTCCCTCTGTCCCTCTGTCCGTTTGTTTTCTCGCCTCTCCGCTCGTTTTGGCCTCCCCTGGCCCGCACCGCCCTCCGTCCTGCCTCAGATATTCAAACGCTTCCCCGTGTCTACTTCTTTGACTCCTATGCCACCCTGCAGGCCAATGGCTCCGACAGTAGGTGTCTCTCGTCCTCTGGGTGTCCCACCGAGCGCTATGTCTTCATTCATACGAGTTTAGTCCTGAAAGATCTTCATCCACGATGGTGTTTTTAACTTTTAGAAATCCGCAACCTGAAAGTGGGGACAGCAGGGATGAAGCGTCTCCATTTTCAGGTTCCTAAAGCTAAAGTCTCATGTGGACACCATGACTGTGGACAAAGCTTGTCCCCGTCCCCCATCTCGGCTGACATCGTCCGTTTTGTTTTGTCTTCCCAGTTAGTTTTTTATTGTGTGTGCTGGTTTAGTAGCGCTTCCCGTCTGAGTTATTTCTCCTGCATGGTTTTACATAGCTTGTAGATGTTTTTCCAGTGTTTCACATTTGTGCTGTTACTCTCAGAACGCTGCTTGTGTTTCGGACATTGGAATCCATCTTTTTTCGATTTACTGAAGACGCCGTTGACCGATCATCTCACTTGACTCTTGTCTGTGGGAATAAATCAATGCTTGATGGCCTTAGAGAGCTGACCTGTAGTCCTGCCTGTCCAGGTTCCAGCTCTCTCTGGAAGAATCTTACACACCTCCATCTAGAGATTTCAGAGCAGATGTGAAGAAAAAGCTCAATTCTGACCCAGTTCTCCGTTTCCCTGCAGTGGACAGGATTGTGGGCCTGGATCAGGTGTCGTCGGGAGACAGCAGTGGGCCGGTCACCTTCGGAGCAGCGGGTCTGAAGACAAAGAAGGGGATGTTCAGGACCGTGGGTCAACTCTACAAGGAGTCTCTGACCAAGCTGATGGCCACGCTGAGGAACACCAACCCCAACTTCCTCCGCTGCATCATCCCCAACCATGAGAAGAGGGTCAGATGAGCCAAAAGATGGGATTTTAGTCAAAGTCAGACTGGAACAAATACATGTCTCAAGTCAATATTCCAATCTCCCGTCTCCCTCAGGCTGGGAAGCTGGCTCCCCATCTGGTGCTGGACCAGCTCCGGTGTAATGGGGTTCTGGAGGGAATCCGCATCTGCCGACAAGGCTTCCCTAACCGCATCCCATTCCAAGAATTCAGACAAAGGTGTGCATCGTAGACCGTCCAAGCCGTCTGTTGGCTCCTTTTGCCTCTTTCTTTAAACATTTACTTGGTTTTTCAGATACGAGATCCTAACTCCCAATGCGATTCCCCGAACCTTCATGGATGGCAAACAAGCATCTGAACTGATGGTTGGAAATGTTTCCCACCTGCAGAAATACACCCCTTCCTGCCTGGAAATGTGGCCGTCTCCTTTCCTGAAATCAATGTGCTTTCTCCTGTCAGATCAAAGCGTTGGAGCTGGATCACAACTTGTTCAGAGTGGGTCAAAGCAAAGTCTTCTTCCGGGCTGGAGTCCTGGCTCATCTTGAGGAAGAGAGAGATTTGAAGATTACCGACACGATCATACGATTCCAGAGCATCTCCAGAGGTTACCTCGCCCGCAAGTAAGAGAACCGCTCTCGCTTGTCCAGTCATGTTTCTGTTCGATGATCACCCATGACCTTAAAACCCTAATGGTATTATGGTTAACCAGCAGATATCTCCTTTGTGTACTCCTCAGAGCCTTCATGAAGCGGCAGCAGCAGCTAAGCGCTCTGAGAGTCATGCAGAGGAACTGTGCCGCCTACCTCAAACTGCGCAACTGGCAATGGTGGCGGCTCTTCACCAAGGTGCTGTCTGGGAGTCTTGTGATGAGTTCCGACAAATAGTTTGTACGTGAAAATAGGGTCTTACTTGGATTTTTTCCTCGATCTGAACACTCCAGGTGAAGCCCCTGCTTCAGGTGACGCGCCAAGATGAGGAGATCCAGGCGAGGGAAAGCCAGCTCCTGAAAGCCAAGGAGAACCTCAACCAAGTGGAGCAGAACTTCACAGAGCTGGAAAGGAAACATGTTCAGGTAGAAAAAGCGCCCCCGCACACACACCCCTCCACCCTGAGGGTGCTGGATCTGCAGCCTCCTCAGTGCTGCCTTCGTGTCACCGTAGCTGCTGGAGGAGAAAGCCGTGCTGGCCGACCAGCTGCAGACGGAAGCAGAGCTGTTAGCCGAGGCGGAGGAGATGAGGGCCAGGCTGGCCAGCCGTAAACAGGAGCTGGAGGAGGTGATCAGCGAGCTGGAGACGCGACTGGAGGAGGAGGAGGAGAGAAGTCTGCAGCAGAACACTGAGAAGAAGAAGCTGCAGCAGATCGTTCAGGTGTTTTATTGAGATTGAAGCAGAAGATGACAGTTACAGCATCCCAGGAAATACCAGTGAAATGTTGGCTCTTCATCAGGACCTAGAAGAACAGCTGGAAGAGGAGGAGAGTTCCCGACAGCGCCTTTTGCTGGAAAAGGTTACCTTGGAGACCAAAGTTAAGAGCCTGGAGACTGAGATGATGAATGCTGTCGAACAAAAAGACCGACTGTGCAAGGTGAAGTTATCCACGTGTCCCTTACAGAACACCAGACCATAATATCCCACCAGCCCAGATCTTTAGGGAATGATTTTCACTTTTTACGGCTGTATTTATAAAGTTGCACTTATTTATTTGAGCAGGAGAAGAAAAACATCGAGGAGCGTCTGAGTGAGGTGACAGATCAGCTCACCGAAGAGGAGGAGAAAGCCAAAAGTCTGAACAAACTCAAGAACAAGCAAGAGGCCATTATTGCTGACTTGGAGGGTAATTTTCCTAGTTTCACCTTCCACTGACAAGTCACGCTGTATTTGCGTATGCAGCCGCTTTTGAATTTGGTTTCTTACTGCAAAAATTTGACTGCTCAAATTTGTTATCAAAAAATTTACATTCGTCCCAGAATGACTCGACTTCACAGTCATTTCTGATTCTTGGCAGAGGGCTCACAGGGGTGTGTGTGAATAGCCGCAGCTGTTCAAGAGCTTGATTACTTGTTTCTCAGAACGTCTCAAGCGTGAGGAGCAGTGTCGCTTGGAGCAAGAGAAATGGAAAAGGAAGATGGAGAACGAGGCGGTGGATGCCCAGGACCAGCTGTCGGACCTGGGTATGATGCTCGCTGACCTGAAGGGCAGCCTGGCTCAGAAGGAGAAGGAAATCGCCACCCTGCAGAGCCGGTGGGAATCCAGAAGATAGACGCCGATCGTGGCTAAGTCCGCCCGGTAACCTGTCATGTCGCGCTCATTTCCCTCCCAGCTTGGAGGAAGAAGGAGCCTCTCGCGCAGAAGCCCAGCGGGCGCTTCAAGGAGGCTCTGTCCCAGGTGTCCGAGCTGACGGAGGAGGTGGAGAACGAGCGGCTGTCCAAGGACAGGATAGAGAAGCAGAAGCGAGACCTGAGCGAGGAGTTGGAGGCCTTGAGGACCGAGCTGGAGGACACGCTGGACACAACGGCAGCCCAGCAGGAGCTGAGGTCAGTGACGCAGAGAGAAGAAAACCAGTCGGACTGGGAAGGGAACAAACACGAGGCTCTTTCCCCCGAAACAGAACCAGAAGGGAGACGGAGTTGCACGAGCTGCAGAGGTGCGTGGAGGAGGAGACGCGGCGCCACGAGGCGCAGCTGTTCGGAGATGAGACTCAAACACAGCGCTGCCGTCGACGGACTGCAGGAACAGCTGGACAATAGCAAGAGAGTAAGAAACCGACACCGCCACAGCCGGTATCCAGGAAGTGCTTTTAGAAACAAAGCTGCAGAGCTCCACTAGATGGCAGCTCCAGGGTTTTCACTGGATAAATCGGTGTGTTTTTTACTTTGCTCCCTGTTCGTGGAATAACCTTCCGATTATAGCACAGCCTACTGGATTTTCTTACATTTTTTTGCCTAATATGTGTATTTTTTGTTCTGTCCTAACGCCTCTGGGTATTGGTTTGGTTACGTACTGTTTTCCTGTCCTACCTTTGTAATTCGTGACGTGTGCTATCTTGTCTCTGGTGGCAAAAGAGATTAAACTCAGGGTACACTGCAGACAAAAAACGGATAACTAACATCTTTCAGGCGCGCCAGTCGCTTGAAAAAGCCAAAGCCACACTGGAGGAGGAGAGGCAGAACCTGACATCCGAACTCAAGAGCCTGCAAGCGGGTCGGATGGAGAGCGAGAGAGGCCGCAAGAGAGCCGAGAGCCAGCTTCAGGAGCTGAGCGCCCGCCTGTCTCAGGCCGACCGAGAGCGGGAGGAAAGGGAGGAACGAGTGCAGAAGCTGCAGGTGCAGATCCCCCCCAACGCACCCAAATCAAATCAGAAATCTGGTTTTGGTCTGACACCTGTCTTCTGTCTTTTCAGTCTGAGATTGAGACCATGTCTGGCAGTTTGTCCTCCTTTGAGACAAAATCCCTTCGCTTCTCCAAGGAGGTCAACAGTCTGGAGAGTCAGCTGAATGACGCCAAGGTAACCAAGAAAACACGCTCCAGGATCGGGTTTTTACGGGACGTCGGGAGGAGAAACGTGCAGCGGTGTTCTGGGTGGGCGCCATTCACGGCCGGGCTTCTCCTCTGTCCTCCTTCAGGAGACGCTGCAGGATGAAACGCGCCAAAAGATGACCCTGGCCACCAGGGTGCGAGCTCTGGAGGAGGAGAAGAATGGGCTGATGGAAAGGCTTGAAGAAGAGGAGGAGAGAAGCAAAGAGCTGACTCGGCAGATCCAGACTCACAGCCAGCAGGTGATTTGGCGACCCCCCCCCAGCCGGCGCAAACGCTCCCGTTCCCAGCCCGCTCACGGCTGCCTCCCCGCAGCTGGCCGAGCTCCGCAAGCAGTCGGAGGAGGTCAACAGCGCCGTGGAGAGCGGCGAGGAGGTGCGCAGGAAGCTCCAGAGAGAGCTGGACGGCGCCGTGGAGAAGGAGCGGCAGAGGGAGGAGGAGAAGGCCAGGGTGGAGCGGCAGAGGGAGCGGCTGAGGGAGGAGATCGAGGACATGACGCTGGCCCTGCAGCGGGAGAGGCAGAACTGCATAGCCCTGGAGAAGAGGCAGAAGAAGTTCGACCAGGTCTGGACCGCCTCGCTCGGCCTTCGCACACAGGTCAGGTTTTATTTGTGACCACCGAGAGCTTTTGTCCACTCCTCCACCCTCAGTGTTTGGCGGAAGAGAAGGCGGTGAGCACGCGGCTGGCGGAGGAGAGAGACCGAGCTGAAGCCGACAGCCGGGAGAAGGAAACGAAATACCTGGCCCTTTCCCGAGCCCTGCAGGTAGAGTCAACGTGTGACCCGTTGGGGTCGGCAGCGCCCGTGACCTTGCTTGTGTTTGGTGCGTAGGACGTCCAGGACCAAAAGGAAGAGCTGGAGAGGGTCAACAAGCAGCTCCGCCTGGAAATGGAGCAGCTTGTCAACCAGCAGGACGACGTGGGCAAGAACGTAAGAGTCGTGTTTGGTCCGTCCGTCCGTCAGGCCGCAGGCTCTCAGCGTCTGTCCCGATGGTTCAGGTCCATGAGCTGGAGCGGACTCGCCGGGCTCTGGAAACGGAAGCTCAGAACCTCCGCGTTCAGACGCAGGAGCTGGAGGAGGAGCTGTCGGAGGCGGAGAACTCCAGGCTGAGGCTGGAGGTCACCCTCCAGGCCCTGAAGGCTCAGTTCGAGAGGGAGATCAGCACCGCCGAAGAGAAGGGAGAAGAGAAACGGAGAGCGCTGAGCAAACAGGTGGGCTGGGAGGCAGCCGCAGGCGTCCTTCTTCTTCTTCACCTTTCCCGTTCAGTTACGGCTAATCTCCCTTTCGAACGCAAGGTGCGCGAGCTGGAGATCCAGCTGGAGGAGGAGAGGAGTCAGCGCTCTCAGGCCACCGCGTCCAAGAAGCAGCTGGATGCGGAGCTGCAGGAGTCGGAGACGCAGCTGGAATCGGCCAGCCGCGGAAAAGAAGAGGCCATGAAGCAGCTGCGCAGGCTCCAGGTACGGCCACGTTTCCACACCCTTCCGTTACCTCCCAACCACCTTCACTCTAAGGGCCAGAATATGGGTCACAGGGTCAAATGAAGGAAATCCTGCGTGAGCTGGACGACACCAAACTGGCCCGCGACGAGATCATCGCGCAGTCTAAAGACAACGAAAAGAAGATCCAGACGCTGGAAGCAGAAGTCCTGCATTTCTCTGAGGTTCGTGGCCACGCCCAGCAGGGAAAAGATCCCGCTTTTCCCAGGGCTGGGGAGGTCCTGACCGTCTCCACGTATGCGCGCAGGAGCTCGCCGTGTCGGAGAGGCAGAGGAGACAGGCTCAGCAGGAGAGGGACGAGATGGCCGACGAGATGGTCAACAGCACCTCTGGAAAGTTAGTGTCGCCTCGCTGCCGACTGGCTTCTGTGAAAGCGGACGTGTTGGTGAGCGGCCGCCGCTCTTTTCCAGGACGGCGCTGTGTGAGGAGAAGAGGAGGCTGGAGACGCGGGTTAGCCAGCTGGAGGAGGCGCTGGAGGAGGAGCAGAGTAACTCTGAGCTGATGTCGGAGAGGCTACGGAAGGCCACCCTGCAGGTAAAGCAGCTGAGTCCCCCCCCACCCGAAGGGGTCTGGCCCGGCGGTGACGGTTGCTGGGTTTGGGGTGCAGATGGAGACGCTGACCGTTCAGCTGCAGGGAGAGAGGACCCTGGTCCAGAAAGCAGAGGCTGCCCGGGATCACCTGGAAAAGCAGAACAAGGAGCTGAAGACCCGCCTGAGCGACCTGGAGGGCGCAGTGAGGGGCAAGCATAAGCTCAGCGTCGCCGCCCTGGAGGCCAAAATTGACTCAATGGAGGAGCAACTGGAGCAGGAGAGACAGTAAGGATTATTACTTATTGAAAAAGGGGGTTTTTAGTATTTTTATTGAACTGGTTTTCTCTTTTTCTTAGGGAACGAGCCATTGCCAACAAACTGGTGCGAAAGGCGGAGAAAAAGCTGAAGGAGGCACTGATGCAAGCCGAGGATGAGAGACGCCACGCAGACCAGTACAGGGAACAGGTAGGTCGGCAGGAGGTGCAGACGCGTCTCTAACGGGGCAGACTGGAGCTGTAGTAGGCCTGAGGTGGGTTTGCAGTTCTGGAACAAGCCATCCAGGACGGCTCCATCCAGGATAATCCTCATCCTTCCCCCAAATCTGTGCTCCCTGAGAAGGTTGAGCGCATTTGGCTCTCAAGAGTAAATCCTTCAGCAGGGTTTTAATCCAGGTTTAATCTGACATTTAATCCCCCCACCCACCCTCGCTAAATCACATTTCCCAAACCCTATACTTCTGCCGTCTCCCCCTCACCTCGGCGTGCTCTCTCCTCCCCCCCCGCCCGCCCGCTCCCCAGCTGGATAAGTCGATGGGGCGCCTGAAGCAGCTGAAGAGGCATCTGGAGGAGGTGGAGGAGGAGAACTCACGCTCCAACGCCCAGAGGAGGAAGCTGCAGAGGGAGCTGGAGGAGCTAACCGACAGCGGCCAGAGCATGACGCGAGAGATCACCTCCCTCCGCAACCAGCTCAGGTAACCCCAAGCATGTTAATGAGCGCGCCCGTGTGTGTGTGTGGGCGCATTCTCTGTTTTCACTTGCGTCGTCTGTTTCCTAAACCATCCATTAACGATATGATTTGTTTTATCTCTTTTTTTGCATGCTTTTGTGCCCGTCTAACATTGACACTGACACACTGTCCACGTCTGTCTCCATCACCACCACACCCAGCGTCCCTGACTGGAGAACAGATACGTAGGTGACTGCGCGTTTGTGCTACTTCCCGTCGTTCTCTCTGCCCGTTTGTTTGGGATTATGACGCACACGTGCGGTGAAGTGGGAGCTTTATTCCCATTTCCCACCAGACGCTGCAGTTTTCCCCCTCGTTGTCCTTCATTTGGGATTCAAACGGCCGCGGAGGAGCTGATGTTGTCCAGCGCTAGCATTGACACGCGTGGAAATTCAGGGTGAATCCACCTTCACTCTTTCCACACGTCGTACTGTCTTTATTAAATCACCTGTTGTCACCTGCTTATTCGATTTTTAAGTTGCCAACTATCTGCAGAAATAAAAGTAAATATTTCAAGTTTTCCAGACGTGTTATGAATCTACAACTGGGGGACAAAACAGGCTGTGTTTTCACTGTCAAAGAATAAATTCTTACCATTTCCAGACAGTCTTGTTTTCATTCCCGTCGAGAGCTTTGCATGACGGGTTGTGTGGAGCTCCTCGTGTGCCGAGGGCCTGGAACAGGAGTGGGTTTAACTGCCTCGCTCTCCTGCAGGCGCGCTCCTCTGCCGCTGTCCATGCGCGGGCGCAGAGCTCTGGTTGACGACTTCTCGCTGGAGAACTCGGACTCGGAGGAGCCCCCAGCCTCGCCCACGCCCTCGTCTGGGCCTCCGAGGACCCCGACTCCCTCCTCCGAACACAGCCAGGACCCCGGGCAGCCGGCCTACAGCGTCAACAACACCGAGTGACGCAACCTTCAACTCCTCTACACACACACACACACACACACACACACACACTCGGGCATGTGTCTCTTACAGCAGCAGGCACCCAACCCGTCACATGAAGCCACAAATCAGGCACTAACGCGACCTCAGCCAAGCAGAAACTGTAAATTTAGACAAAAGCCGCTGGTTTTTTTTTAACATTGAAATCAACAGAGACTGGATTTTTTCTACATGTAGCTGGAAAAGTGTGAGAAACAAAAGCCAACGCTCAGTAAATTCTCTTGGCCTGATCGCACGCTGCTGTCGAGGTCATAGAAGGCAAAAATTAGGATAATTTGAACACAAAGCCATCTCTGAACGCGGTGTCCAGACAATCTACACACTTAGCAGCGAAGGCTTGGCAAGAACTGTCACGGAACCTTTTCTAACGTCCGTTTGGGCGGCAGATGAGCGATAAAAGGTCAGACAGTACCAAGAAAGACGAATTGAAATTGACTTTACCTGTTTTATGACTCAAATCAGCCCGCGTGCATCTGACGGTGTAGTGAAAGTAGAATAGAAGCGTCTTGGTAGATAAAACAGTAGTTGGAAGATAGTTTGTTAAACTGAGACATTTGCTTCCGAAATCTGAATTTGTATCATTTATATCCAATGTGAAGTTAAGTTATTGATCTCTGGGTATTTGCAGTGGGGGGTGGGCACGTTGAACAGGTTATTTCTGTGGCAATCCGATGAAAACCGGTACCAGGTTGTCTACAGAAATGACCTGTTTTTTCTTTCAACTCTTTCTTTAGCCAAACGGTGGGCGTACGGATGACACAAAGGGACATGAACCCGTAGAGTAGCCCTAGAGTAGATGGTGGTATTAGATTACAACTGAGTCGCCCAAAAAATGACATTGTCATCGAAGAGAAACAATTGATTTTCTCATTTTCTCTTTTTCTCATGTACCGTGACTGTGGTTCATCTGCGATAGCAAACTCATGATTATCCTAATGTTGGCACAAAGGTCACCCGTAGCCCGGCGGCTCGGTCCTCGGATGTCTGTTTCAGCGGGAGCTTATTTCACTGTGTCGCTGTGCTCGTAGTTGGTTCGTCAGGTTATTTATTATTTTACACATTTTAAAACATATGTGGATTTTTGTGGCTTAAACAAACAGACCTCCAAATCCTTGTTGGTTAAATTACACTTCTCCCTCTGATCAAAGTAACATTTTAATGAAAATAGCAGCACAAAAAACAGAGGAAAGGAGCAAGAACGAGGTTGGCTCAAGCGTCGTAGAGGTTCCTGACTACTTTCTCCCTGAAATCACACTAAAGTGCCGGGATGAGAACAGCTCTGTTCATCTGTAGCAAGACGTGAGGCCGGCGTTCTTCTGTAGTTGGAACATTTTTTGGAAGTTTGTCTTGGTTTTCCTTTTTTTTCCTTCTTATGGATTCTGTCATTATAAAACATCTGACCGGGGAAAACTTTAATATATGTTTTTGGTTTTGAACCAGGTGTTTCTGTGTGTTTCTTTATTTCGGCCTTTTTTGCACCAAATACATTTGAAACAAATGTAATGTGGGCAAACTGGTACAGTAACTGTACTATAATGTTGATTATTATTTATTTATTAGTAGTTTCTCAGCATTTATGTAAAGTTATCTCAAAGGTCTCTGAGCTGTTCATTCTAAACATCTTTAGATATGATGACGGAACGACAAAATGATATAAAATATCAGACTCACGTCACTTAATAATGTCTTTCATTATAACTCATTTATTAATTTTCACATTTTAGCACGTGTAAACAGCTACAGCACACACAGAAAACGCAAATATGCTATTATTTATTTTAGACATTGTTTAATCGTATTGTGGCTACTGGCTGCAAATGTAAACAATTCACATCGTTCCACAACAGCAACACACACACACACACACACACACACACACACACACACACAGTACCCCAAGTTTATTTTTAACTTAGCCATGAATAGATACAATTACATAAATGTTCAACAAAATGAAAACAGTGAATATAAAAGCATTTAGAAGCATTTAGAAGATGAATTAGCAAAACCTTTTCACACCTAAAAACTGTTGATATTAAACATGCAGTGTTGTACTCTCCACAGAAATCTCCTGAGAGTAATAACCTAAAGTCGGTCATGTTCCGACAGTAACCTCCCAAACAGACTCCTTTCATGTTGCCTGGACTTGTGACATGGACGCCCTGTCCTCCAGGATGTCGGTGAAGGGCCAGTCTTCCTCGCGGGGCAGCGCCGGGATAGCCCGGGGTCGACTGTGGTGAAGGGGGACGGTGAAGGACTGGGCCACGCCCTCGAACAGGGCCGAGTGTGCCTTGCTGCCCGGCGTGCAGGCACCCTCCCCCCGAGGGTGCCGGCACGCCTGCAGCTCCGGGCCGTGGTTCCGGTGGCCGGGGGAGGCGGGAAGCGGCTGCTGCTGCTCCACGGCGAGCTGGGCTGTGCTCAGACTGTCTTGGTTCTGTCTCTGCGTCACCTCCCAATCGTCCTCGCGCATGTACTCGCAGGCGTCGCCATGCGAGCGCCCGCCATCAAACACAATCTCGCCCGGATTTTCGGTCAAACTGTCCAAAAAGTCGGCGAGTCCGAACTCGGTGGATTCCACGTCTTGCCCGTCGCCCCTGCAGGCACAGATGCTTTCCAAATAGGCCTCCACCTCTGCGTAGGCCCTGTCGGGACTGCCCGCGCCCAGGAGATCCACGATCTCGGACCACTGGCTCTCTGGGGAGCCGGCGGAGGCGTCAGAGAACATCCAGACCGAGAGGTCGCAGGCTTCCGGGGACAGCGGGCCCGGTCCCGGGGACCCCACAGGGGAGGTGTCCACAGTCTGGGTGAGCCAGGTGTGACCCGAGTCAGGCGGAGCGATCTGAGCGTCGGAGGCGTCGCTGGCGGTGTCAGGCGGCCTGTGGGGAGGGTGGCCCTGGCGCGCCGTCCCAGAGCTGGTCGATGGGGTTTCAGCCGCTTCGTGGCTTTTATTCTCCCGTCGCTGCTCGGCTTGGCTGGTCTGCGGTCTCGGCTGGCCTTTCCAGAGGTTTTCCAGTCCGGGCTGCTGCTCTCCGCTGCTGTCGCCGTCTCCGGGGTTAACAGGGGCCTCGCTGGCCGCGGAGGCCACCGCTTCGGCGTCCCGATCCTCTGGTGACAGGCTGGGCGCGTCCTTGTCTTTTAAATAAAGAGCAGAGGCCAGACGGTGGTTTGCTGCTTCTATATCTGCAAACTTCCTGTTAAAAGGCACAAACAGACACTTTGATAAGTGGGTCACCAAGTCTGAGGAGGTTCTATTTATTTATTTATTTACTGTTTTAAGACCAAAAAATCGATGTAAAGTGAAGCCAAACGCGTGAAATTGTTCCCTAAAGCTACACACTGGTGCACATTTCTGCTTCATCCAAAATTTTCCAACGGCAGAGCTCCCCGACGCTTCACACACACGCACACACACACACACACACGCACACACACACACACACACACACCTCTGGATCATGTTGTGCAGAAAGCGTCGGTGGTTGACCTGACGCTTGGACGGCCGGTTCTTCCGGGGTTTCTGCAGGGTCCTCATCATGTGACCTGCCGCCGAGGTGACAAACGTGTAGAGGTCGCAGCCCCACGGGACGCCCCGATCCAGGCCGGGTTCCAGGTTAACAGAGAAGGACGGATGCATGGCTGAAGAGCCAAAGACGAAGCGGATCAATCCCCCTGTTCTTTAGACATTGATTTTATGATCTATACTCTCCACAGTGAAAACATAGTGTTAAAAATGATCTTAACCTTGGAAATAAAGATGGACCAAATGTAAATTTGCATTAAAAGTTGTCCCACCATGAACCAGCCAACAAAATTAGAACCTTCTTACCTGGTTTGGTCCTCAGGCAGCTGCGTGTCTCCTCATATCTTTGTTTAAACTGCTGCAAGACGGACGCAGCCTGCTTTTGGAGAGAGAGAGAGAGAGAGAGAGAGAGAGAGAGAGAGAGAGAGAGAGAGAGAGAGAGAGAGAGAGAGAGAGAGAGAGAGAGAGAGAGAGAGGGAGAGAGAGGGGGGGGTGTATAATTGTACAAAAAAAAAAAAAATAAAAAAAAAGAAAAATTATAAAATATTAAAATAATAAAAAAAAAAAAAATAATATATTTTAAATAAAAAAAAAAAATAAATAAAAAAAAAAAAAAAAAATATAAAAAAAAAAAGAAAAAAAAAAATAAAAATTTTATAAATTTATATAAAAATATGAAAAAAAATAAATAAAAAAAAAAAAAAAAAAAAAAAAAAAATGTATTTTAATAATATAATTTTAAAATAAAAATAAATAAAAAAAAAAAAAAAAAAAAAAAGGAGAAAAAGAGAATATGTATATTTTTGTATATTTCTCCCTCTCTCTCTCCCTCTCCCTCTCTCTCTGCAGCTGTATGAATGCAAACCACCTCCACAAATTGATGGCGGGAGAGGAAGTGAGACACGATGAAGGGCGCTGAAAAGAAAGGAGCAATTATGGCAGAAGTCAAGCGCTCCTGGAGGTGTGAGCGCACGTCTCCATTGTGCGGCGCACCAAAGGCAGCTGGCTGAATACTGGGAGACACGAGCGCACCAGTCGAGCCAGTTAACAAGCCCTTAATTCATCCGCTTTAAACGGGGCCCTAATTATCACATTCTCAGAGGGAAGAGCTAAGATGGTTGCTAGTGCCTTTAATTGACCTTTACAATTCAATAGAACGTGTGGAGGGTCAAGAGTTTTGCATGTTTGAGCCTGAATAAACAGAGACTGTGACAAAGGCCAGAGAAACGAGGAGACCCACAGGGACAGCCGGTAAATCTAGATTCATCTGCATCTTTACCTTTTTGCTTCTTTTTGTTTTTGCATCTTTCTGCCTCTAAATGGCTAAAATAAAAGGGTTTTGGTGTCTTTTTTTGGCTGGAAAGTGCTGCAGAGTTGGGATCTATTAATAGTTCCAACGCACGTGCTTCCGCGACTCTGCTGCCAACTTCCAGCAGGAGCCTGGACCCTCGACTGGAAATCTGCGGTAGGTCCCGGCACCAGTCTGAGGGCTGTTTCTGCACTTCCGCCGTCGGTCGGGAACGATAGCACCAGATCGTAAACTCTGGCCTGCGTAGATCAGTGCATGCTGTCGCTCCGCACGTGGTTTTCCTCCCCCGGCGAGGCCGAACTTTGACCCGGGGAGATCTCCCTCGCATGCAGATTAATTTCAGCTCCTCAACCCACAACACCCGCTGGAAAAGAGTGTGTCTCCTTTTTGTTTTAGAAGTCAAGAAGAAGGTGAGAAAAGCTTTCACTGTAAGCAGATTTCACTCCTTATTGGGTGAAAATAAAAACCTTCCATTTAAATGATTCAAAACCTTTAGATTCCTTATGATTTTTTTCTCAAGATGGTGCTGAAAGAGTGGCAGCGAGTTTCAGTGGCTCTTCCCTCAGAGTCCTTTTCTGTTGCGTCTTCTGTTTATTTATTTCTATTCTCGTTTCCTTTCTGCTGAACTCGTGCGTGGCCAAGGGTTCAAACCGTGTCATGGCTGCACTACTGCTGACACTGTTTTGGGGGGGGCTCTTTGAGACCGTAGAGGGTGGGGGGTTAAACGCCTGGGGAGGGCACGCCGGTGCAAGCCATGTTTAACCGGCCATCCAACAAGTATCGAGAAAGCAGCATTATGTGCTTTAGGGGTTGTGGTTCCATGAAAACTGGCTAAAAGAAGAGGTGGGGGTCTGGTGGCGTATCAACAGGTGGTGCAACTCGAGCCGGAAGGGCTGTTGTTTGATTTCTCCAGTGTCTTCGACACCATCAAGCCTCCACTGCTCAGGTGGAAGATAGAGGAGCAGCAGGGGTGGACCAGCAGCTGGTGGCGTGGACGACTGACTACCTCCCCAGCAGACCACAGGATGTGAGGTTGCACGACTGTGCACCTGAGCTGGTGGTCTGCAGCACGGAGGGCTCCACAGGGGACCGTGCTCTCACCATTCCTCTTCTAACGGTTCACTTCGGACTGCAGACACATCTCTGAACAGTGCCATCTCCAAAAGTTCCCTGATTGACACCGCCATCTAGGGCAGTCAAAATCTTTACAATAATCGTCACTCGCGATTATTTATTTTTTTTTAATCGCGTTTATTTTTATAATCGCGATTACCGCCAATTAATTATTTTATTCACAAGGTTGCGCAAAAAGTGAAGCCGGTGTGACGTCATCACACCGCGCCACAGCAGCGACACCGTCGCAGCCACCTACGTCATTGTTTACCTCTCAGCGAGCTATGGCTAGCATAATAACAACACAGATGAGGCTGAGATTCTGGTTCTAAAGCCACGTACGTGGGACCGCTGTGGCTCTATTGTGGTTTTAGGCCTAAGAATAAAGGAAAGCCCAGTAATGTAGAGAAAGCGATCTGTAAAATTTGCCGTAAAAAGTGCCAGTCAAAACCGCTTATGTTTGGACCGATCCTAGCGTCTCGATAAATGCTAAAACTGGGCATCGTGAACATGTCCCCCCAGTCAAAATTCTTCTTTCAGAGGCTTCGCGCACTGAAGACAAAGAGCAGAAACCCGAGAAAGAAACGAAAAGTTGTGTCTGAGGTGGATGTTAACAGGGACATCCTGTTTGAAAGCATGAAAATGGTGTTAAAGGAGCCCAGAAATTCATAGATTTTCTTTCAATTACCACGAAAAACTGTAACCAAAAAAAAAAAATCGAAAAAAACACAAGATAACAAGAAAGAAAACAAACTAAAAGAAGAAAAAAAAGGTCAGAAAAACAAATAAAAACACCGAAAAAAAGCCAAACGTGAATTTCTCAGGAAAAACGTAGTTTTTTTTAACCAGGTAATCGCAAAACACCTTTGGATTATTTTTATTTTATTCAATGATATTTGTTTGTCTTTTTAATCTGTGTTTTTAATCTGTGTGGGATACTTGGCTGTCTGTTCTCAAAGACCAGTTTGAAGTTTGTTTAATTATTATATACAGTACAGTAAAAAATAAATATCCCTATTGTGGAATAAAGAAACATTCTATTCTATTAATGCATACTGTTTTAACTGAATTATCTTTGTGTGTGTGTGTCATGAAGGCCTTCAATCAACCAGGCTGACCATGAAAAGGGCCTGGGCTGTGTTCAAAGCTCATCCTTACATCAGCAACGTTCTTGGATACACCACACTCTTTGCCACGGCTGACCTTGTCCAGCAGAGTCTGTTTGGCAAGAACCGGTCAGAAAGAAGGTTATCGGAAGGACGAGGTGACCATCGACCTGCGTCAGACGGCGCGAGTGGCCACTGTAGGCTTCTGTTTCCATGCCAACTTTAACTACCACTGGCTGAGATGGCTGGACAGGATGCTGCCAGGAAGTGGATTCAGGGCCGTGGCAGGAAGGTGGTGGTGGATCAGCTGATCGCTGCTCCTCTCACTATCAGCGCCTTTTACATTGGTGAGTGCATTTAAACACACTGGGAAAGCTTAAAGTAATAATAAAAAAAAATCCAAAACATCTTCTGTTAAAAAAGAGATTTCATTATCTCAGGTTTGAGTTTACTTGAAAACAAGGAAGACCTTTTTCAAGACTGGAGGCAAAAGTTTTGGACATCTTATAAAGTATGTATATGTACACAAATGCTTCCCAAGCACGGCTAAATTTATGATATAGCTGTGAAATGTTCATGTTTTTTTGTTTTGTTTAGACTGGAGTAGTGTTTTTTTCAACAATGCAGGTAAAATTCTGTACACGCATGTACACACAGAAACAAAATTCTAGGGGGAAAAAACAATGGTTTTTTTCATTTCTTCGCTTCAGGCGGTGAACTTTGCCCTGATACCTCCTGTGGCACGGACAACATTTTTGGGAGGAATTGCGCTGACCTTCACTATCTACCTGTGTCACCTAAGACAGCAGCCTGGACACAAATTTGAATAAACTTAAAATGCTCTATTCCAGAACACTGTAATTATTCATTTATTTATATCTCTGAACTTCAATGACACACTGATAATGTTAGATAAGCGCAAATTCAAATTGTAACAATCCAAAAGTGTTGGATTTGTTGAAAAAATGTCAAAACTCTGTAGCTTCTAAAATACATGGACACTTAAAAATGGAATAAATAAAAAAACATAAATAATTCAATAAAATACATAGATTATGTCAGATAATCCTTTGCCTGCCAAAATTACGACTTTTGCGATGCGCCTCTCTGCCGCTAGGGGCGGTATCGTAATGAGTCCGTTGTTTCATACAGGAAGTGCGCTGTCTGTAACCAATCAGAGACCTGATACTTCAGCGCGTTGTTTATCGCGAGATTTCGCCTCTTCCTTTTCCCTTTTCGTTCTGAGTCCAAGATGGTAGGTGCTGCTAGCTAAAGTTACAATTACTGTTTCATTATTATCCACTAACATCGACTCAATTAAAGCATTCCACTTGTTTGTGCCAACATGTACCAACTCTACATTTACGTTGAATTGAATTCAAATCCGGATTTTTTCATTTTCATTATAGGAAAACGTTCTATCCTAACGCCAGTAAAGCCGAACTGCACCGAGCCGCTTTACACATTGTAATGTGTTAGGGACGACCTTTAAATGTTGTTTTTTATTCGGAATATTATACCGAGTGCGTTTGTATGCCTCGAATTAGTCTTGCGTTATTCAGTTAAATTCTGCCTCATTGTACGAGTTTGAAGTTTCTGACCGCAGCTAGCTTGGAAACGTCAACGTGTGAGCTGGCCAGCTCTGTAACAATTCATGTTTTAATCTCCGTGTTTTCTGTAAAGATTTAACCAGTAAGCTTTCAAATGGAGTATTTTTTTTCTTTCAGTGTTTATTGTGTTTGACAATACAGGCTACGCTAATACATGTACACTCATTTAGTTAATATAACTTGAATCTAAGGTTTCAGGTTTTTTCAAAATAATGGTTCCTATTTTTAAAAACTAACTGCAAATTAAACTAATTCTGTTTTGTCGATGTTTCCAGGGAATCGACATCAGACACAACAAGGACCGTAAGGTCCACAGGAAAGAACCAAAGAGCCAGGATATCTATTTGAGGCTCCTGGTCAAGGTAAATACTTCATCTTATTAACATGCACCTTTAGTGGTTTGATACCACCATATTTGAGTTAATTGCGCAATTTCCTGTAATTCTGGTGTGTTCAGCTGTACAGGTTCTTGGCCCGTCGCTCCAATGCTCCCTTCAACAAGGTTGTGCTGAAAAGGCTCTTCATGAGCAGAACCAACAGGCCCCCCATGGCCATCTCTCGTCTGGTGAGTGCTCGTGCATTCTTGATCATTTTTTTTATCGCTCCATGTATACTCTTGGTCAAATTAAAAGTATTTTGGCCTCTCCTGGTTTGGTTTCTGGTAGAAATGTTGTTTTTGGTGTAGCACAATGTTTATGGCTGGTAGGATTTCGGGCAGCTGAATATAATGATTTCCTCTTTACAGAATTGATGTTAAAATGTTTTATAAAGTGTCATTTAGTTTGAAATGTAGTGTCTGATGTGTTTCCCTACAGCGTAGCTGTCAGGACCTTAAATCACGCATTCCTGTTTCAGATACAATAGAAGATATTGGGAGTTTTTTGTCTCTTCACCGTCCTTCATATCACTGAGTAGGTGTGCAGAATTACCTAAGCTTCCTTTTTGTAAACTCTTAGATCCGTAAGATGAAGCTGGCTGGCCGTGAGAACAAAACCGCCGTTGTTGTGGGAACCGTTACTGATGACGTCAGGCTTCAGAACATCCCCAAGCTCAAGGTGAGACCTCACCTTTTTTGCCACAGTGTAATTTAGTTGTCAGGTTCTGATGTTGTCGGGTGTTTTTGGTTTTTTTTTTAATATTATTTTTTAATTTCCAACAGATCTGTGCTTTGAGGTTCACTGATGGTGCCCGCCGCAGGATCCTGAAGGCAGGTGGTCAGGTGATGACCTTTGACCAACTGGCTCTGGCCTCTCCCAAAGGCCACGGCACAGTGCTGCTGTCAGGTAAAAGCTCCATTTCATCAGACCCATGACTGATATAGATCTAACGCCGTCTTTCTGAAATCATGGCTTTGATTTAAATCTGCATCATGGCTTTGTCTTCCAGGACCCCGTAAAAGCAGAGAGGTGTACAGGCACTTTGGAAAAGCCCCTGGAACTCCTCACAGCCACACCAAGTATGTGTCAGGGGTTGAGAAATTGTGACCATACACCACAGAGCTCATTGCTCAATGACTGAAAATATTGTCCAAAATGAACATAATGTAGCGGTTTCATGCTTTAATGCTGATTTATTTCTCTTCTAGGCCCTATGTCCGCTCCAAGGGCAGGAAGTTTGAGAGGGCCCGTGGTCGCAGACCCAGCTGTGGCTACAAGAACTAGTCTGTTTTGGATGCAATCTGACATAAATAAAAGATTGACTGTAATAAACAAATGGTCCTGTTTTATTGGAGGGCTTGTGCATCATTTTTTGGAGGACTACCATAACAGGAACGGCACGTTGCCACGTCATGAAAAGGAATTTAAAACTTGTTTTTGTGGCATTTTCTTTTCATTTGTCACATATCCCCTAAGCAGGTGCGTCATAGTACCCAGAGGTCAGGATTCCTTTGTTTTAGCGGCGCTGGTGGAGGAAAAGCGAGCTGGCCTGCCGGTGATTGGAGCGCGGCTCTGGCTGCTGCGCCTTCCTCCTTATCGCCATTGGGTTTCCCGTCCGCCGCTCAGAGCCGCTGCGGCTGCGTCTCCAGGCTTTTCCGGCACACACGGCAGTTTTCCACGCAAGCCACTCGTCGTGAGAGGGGCACACAAGATGAGGTATTTGCTCTGAAACTCGTTACTGGTGTCATGGTTTCTTTTTTTATTAGCGGAGGGTCTCTTACGTGTCTAGTTCTGCGTCATTGGCCGCAGTAAAACGGGGGTCGTAGCGCTTGTTGCTAACGTCTAATGCGACCACTCGTGTGGCTGCAAAGACCACAAATCGCGACCAGCAAGTTATCTGAGAACGGCCAGTGTTTCGTAGACTTTGGCAACAAACTTTACCAGGGTTGAAATATGGCCACAACGTGAGCTTTTAGGATGAGAGGCAAACGACTAGCCGCGGCTAACTGTCGCTATGTTGCGCTTGTCCAGCAGCAGTTTACAGTAGCTAATGAATTCATAACATTAGCCTGCGTTTGCTAGCATCTCTAACACCTGCAGCCGTAAATCTGTGTTTAACTACATGTTTTACAAACACCGATGGGGTTTTCAAAGAACCTCACACACCAGTGCACAGTCATTTGTAGTTAATGTCCAGTTTTGCCAGCTGACGCGCAGCTTGTCAACCTGCTAGCAAACGCTGGGTCGAAGCCGCCGTTAAAGTTTAATGCTTAAACGCAATTTTTGCTTTAGCACTTTAAAGTACGTCAGTGCGCTAGTTAAGCCCACGCCTCGTTGAAGCGCATTTATATGGAAAATATTGCGTATTTACTGTGTTTTCTGACTCAATTTTGCCCCAAATAGCTCAAAGCCATTCAACAGCAGCCTCATTGTGTGTGTGAGTGTGTGTGTGTGAGTGTGTGTGGTGGACAAATTTAGCGTATTATTTCTGGGTGTACCCGCCCAGCATTTCAAGGACGTGAGGTGCAACAATGGGCATCACTCTGGTCCCTTTTTGTGTGCTTTATCAAGAATGGCCATCAGCCAGGTATTGATTTTTGTCTGCATCACTTCTTGCATAATATTTCTCCACTCTGAAATATTAAAGATATAACCGTCCGTGGAAATAATCCAGTTGGTCTGGATTGTATCCTCTGTAGTGGTCATCCATCTGTCTACAGCGATTCTAATACTAAAATGTCGTCGAGACAATGTTTCTTATTTATATGTACTTATTTATAAGTACTGAGCATCGTTTTGGACTGAGCATTGCTAAATGTCCTTAAACCTCCAATATCTTGATGATGAATTTGCAGATTCTAGATTCTGTATTTCGATTGTGAAAGAGGGAGACCATTCCCCTCCTGCTGTGTGAGTCAGTGAATCAACTCTCAGTGGTCACTGTTGCGCGACCTTTCCGTGGACACAATTCAGCATCTCAGCAGTTTAACGGATACGTGACCCTGAGTCACTGGGCACAAAGACGCGATCCAGTTGAAAGGGCCGGGTATATCTTGTGTTGCTTCACTCTGTAATGATAATCCGCCTCTTATCAACGCTGTTCCACGTGTCCAGTTGTAAAGAGGTGTTGTGGTGTGATGTTCACCTTTGCACAGTCTGAGATTTCGTTTGTGCATCTAACTTGCCATTCTGTGAAGCGTCTTCTTTTTCTGCCCCAATAATCTTGTTTTGTTTTTTTGTATCCTCTTGTTCAGGAACACTAGTCTCTGGGAGGGGATGTGAGACTTGTACCAAGAGTGTTATTACCGTGACATTAACCAAGGACCCTCTGGAACTCTCACTGTTGTTGTCTTAACCTTTAAGCTTTTTGTTGTGTATCTTATCTGTGGTGGTGTTTTCGGGGTTAGAGGTGAACAGATTCTGAATGTTGCCCGTCTGCTGCACGGATGAACCACACTACCCTCTGACCCTCACGTTTCAGTGACATCAAAGCGTTCAGCTGTCAAAGGCTTTGATAAAAGCCAACCATTGTGCATATCCTTGAGCACTTGAGGAAATGTGCATTTCTTGGCCTCGTGGATTTATTTAAAGTGATACTTTTATCTTGGCATCGCTGCTGTTTTCTCAGAGGCAGCTTTAAGTTGTATTTGTTTTAACTTATGCAATCTTTGTTCATGCATATAATACTATGTATATCTCAAGTGTTGATGTATTGAAGTGCTGACGATCTGCTAGCATTATGGAGAACTATAAGCAGAACATAGACTGACTGAAGTTCTGCCCTCACTGGATAAATAAGCAACTGGAAGTACCGGAAGGAGTTTACGTTTCAAATGTAGTGACAGAAACTCTGATTCTTTGTCGTTATAATTTCATGTGTTCATCCACTGAAAAGGGAAAAAAGGTTTCCGGGAAGCTTCAGGATTATAGTTCTTCTATTGCTCGAGGTGACTTGGAGAATGCTCGTCAGAGTGACTTTTCCTGCCGACACTACACCCGTTTGAGCTGTTAGGATGCGCTCACCGGAACCGTCTTCACCCTCCACGGCAGAAGCCCTCCTGCACGGCCAGTTTGCCAGCTGGGGCTCCCACAGCAGCAGCAGCAGCAGCAGTAGCAGCAGCAGCAACAACAGCTGCCCCAACAGCCCCGGTCCGGGGTTATCGCCCGCCGCCTCTCCCACCCCCAGCCTGGCCTCCAACTATGCCCTGACCCTCACCCACACCCACATCCACATCCAGCGTCTGTCACCGCGCCCGGGGAAGGAAGCCCGCCTGATGCTGCCACTGGCGGAGCTGGTGGGGTGCAGCTGCCCCCGAGCCCCGGCGCCCCCTCTGCTGGTGTTGTACTGGTACCCGCCGGGGAAACGGCGGAAAGGGGTGTCCCGGCGCCGGCAGGTCAGGGCCTTCCTGGCCGAGAGCAGGGCCGAGGCGGAGCGCTGGGCGGCTGCCGTGCAGTGTCTCCTCAGAGACGTGATCGTGACCTCCGACACAGGTGAGCTCCTCACCGAGGCTTTGCTTGTTCAGTTTAAGGATTCACGTTTTTAATCCAAATGCGAAGAACCTAAAGTTCCCCTGGCCAAAAATGGTGGTCCGAACACGTAACCTTAATGTCACTGTGCACCCGAAGCATTCCCGGAGAGCAGAAAGACATCAGGCAGAGGGCAGAACTCTTCCGGGGTACATTTGACTGACATTTATTTGGTTTTTGACCTTATCTGTTGGGTGCACGCAGTCTGAGACAAAGAGGGTGGAGCGGCCCGGCCTGCCGTGCCTTCCTATGTCCCGCCTATAGCCTTCCTTTCCTCTGCTCTGAAGGATGCAGTTTCAAGTGGCCTCTGCATTCTCACCCTGGTCATGCTTCTTTCCAAGTCTGGTTTCTAAACCACTCTTTTTTTTTTTTTCTTTTTTTTTGACTTTTTACACTTTTTATAGCAATGGTCATTTGGCTTTGCTGTGGGTTTACTGTGGTCTCGGTTACGTAACCCAGGATTATCATTTCATCTTCTTCCCTGAGTCACTGGGCTCCATCTACCCCCACACAGATTATAATTTTACATTTATTCAAAGCTTCAGAACCAAATAGTTAGATGTGAATGTAAAAAAACTGCTGCCTCATTCTGAAAAAATGTGCTGACTCCGCACAATTCACACTATCAGCTTTGCCTGGTATTGTAAACTATTTTATAAACTTCTGGTTTTTAGCTGGTAGCAGTCAGTGTGGAAATCCACCACGTGTGTATAATGCGTAAAACAGGAAGGCCTTCAAAGGTCCAATGACCAAAAAAGATCAAATATATTCTAAACGTAACATCCGTTTACTTCCCTGTTGACAGAAGACGCTGTTTTCTGAAATGTGAACTGTGAGATTTCTCCTCCTTCCAGAATTTTCCAGACGTTTGCTACCTCGTCCCCGGCGACTACTGTTATTAGTGAACCCCTTCAGTGGGCGAGGGCAGGCCATGCAGTGGTGCCAGACCCAGATCCTTCCCATGATCAAGGAGGCCAACATCAGCTACAACCTCATCCAGACAGGTAACCCAGAGCCAGTCGGCCTCAGGTAGTTGGTATTTCTCCAGAACATCCCCGTCTCACCTGTCCGATAATTCTGTGCGTCTCAGAACGACAAAACCATGCCCGGGAGCTGATCCGAGAGATCTCGCTGCCGGAGTGGGACGGCATCGTTATTGTCTCCGGAGACGGCCTACTGCACGAGGTGGGCCAAATGCAGGCTGGCTCAAAAGTGGAAGCGTGCTTGGACATGTGCGTTAACGGGTCTTTTTTGGTCGCTAGGTGATTAATGGCCTGATGGAGCGTCCCGACTGGGAACAAGCAATAAAAATACCTGTAGGTATTCTGCCCTGCGGATCTGGGAACGCACTGGCCGGCTCAATCAACCACAACGCAGGGTAAAAAATGGCAGGAGTGTTTTGTGTTTGTTACCGAGGATTCGAGCAGCTTAGTCCTATAATTTATGCAGTTTTTTTCCCCTGACATCTTGTCTATTGTTTGAATGACCCTTTTTATCTGCTCTTTCTTCCCCTCTTCCTCAGGTATGACATGTGCCTTCGGGAGTCCCTCCTTTTGAACTGCTGCTTTTTGCTCTGCCGAGGCGGCGTGCGGCCCATGGACGTGGTATCCGTGACAACCAGCCCTCCTCCTTCCAGCAACAATCATACCGCACCGCCTAGAAGACTGTTCTCTTTCCTTTCGGTCGCCTGGGGTTTTGTGTCCGACGTAGACATCGAGAGCGAGAGGTACCTTTGCTCGGTTTTCTGAAGCTTGGCTAAAATCCGGTGGTTGTTTTTGCTTGATTCGCTTTTCCGTTTCAGGTATCGCGGCCTGGGCTCGGCTCGTTTCACGCTGGGCACTCTGGTGCGCATCGCTTCCCTCCGATCCTACAAGGGTCGCCTGTCGTTCTTGCCTCCCACAAGCTGCACCTCGTCCCCGGACGCCACGCCGCCTCCACCACGGAGGACCATCTCCCGAAGTATCACAGAAGGCCTGGAGGGCCTTTGCCACACGCCCATCCACCGCACGTGCTCCGACATGGGCATCAGCGAACAACGAAGCCTGCGCCGGGGCGAAGGCGAGCGGGAGAGAGAGGAGCGGCAGAGGGAAAGGGAGAGGAGGAGGGAGAGGGCTCGCGGCGGAGGAACCGGTGTGGTGAGGGCAAGCAGCCTGGCGGAGGACCGAGAGAAGGAGGTGGAGATGGAGATGGAAGCGGAGGAGGAGAGGTCTGGCACCAGTTCAGAGTCCAACGAAAGGGAGGACGGCAGTTTGGGAGGAGCGGAAAGGTTGGCGGTGATCAGGGATGAATGGGAAAATAAGGGAAACGGGGAGGGGCACCACAAGGCCAGGAGCAAGGGTGGAGAAGGCAGGGTCCCATCTGAGGAGGAAGAAGGAGCACACTCCCCTCTCCAGCTGAGGAGGAGCCGCGAGGCTGACACGGGGAAGGAGGCGGAGGAAGAGGCGGAGAGCCCTTACGGAGGCGCTCTTCAGGATGTCAGACGGGCCCTGAGGAAAAACTCGGCCCCTTCCAGTCAGATCAGCAGCGCGCTCTTCGGCCAGCCGCTCAGTCAGGTGAGCAGCCCGGACTCCAACGCCTCGTATGCGGTGGAGGACATGGACCTGAACGGAAGCTACTACCAGAAGGAGCCCTACCAGCTGGACGTGGCCCGTGAGCGAGCGCTCACCATCTCCTCTCCTTTTCGCCACTCTCCCTTCTCCTACAAGCCCAAGTCCCTGGACCAAAACCAGAACACGCGGCCAAGGCCCCTCTCCCTCCTCCAGCACTCGCACTCAAACTCCCTGCCCCCTAAACTCTCCTCCCTCTCGCTGTCTCTCTCTCCGACCCCCCCATCCTCTCCCTCCTGCGCCTCCCCACACTCCTCGTCCTACCTCCTGCCCCGTCCCAACACCCCAGGGTCCACCTCGCCCTCGCCCTCCGTGCGCAGCTCCTCCTCGTTTAACTTTGACATCGCCGAGCCAGCAGGACCCCAAAGGCACCGTCAGTTCTGCCTGCCTTTAAATCTCCCTAAAGATGACTTGTTGCCCCCTCTCGACCAGCCCCTCCCCACCAGGGACTGGGTCACCATCGAAGGCGACTTTGTCCTGGTTCTCGCCCTTTACCAGTCCCACCTCGGGGCCGATCTTTTTGCTGCACCCCAGGCCCGATTTGACGACGGCTTAATCCACCTGACCTTCGTGAGGGCGGGCATCTCCAGGGCCACTCTGCTGAGGCTTTTCTTTGCCATGGAGAGGGGAACTCATCACTCCGTCAGCTCGCCGTACGTGAGCCATGTCACTTGCAAGGCCTTCAGGCTGCAGCCCCTGTCCACCCGGGGGACCCTCACCGTGGACGGAGAGCTGGTACCTACGGGCCACTTCAGGCACAGGTCAGAACGGCGTCGACAGCTTCTTATACGACTCTTAAATCATCAGATGAGTTCTATCCTGAATGAAGTTCCTATATGTTGTAATATAACTGTGTGTTGGTGAGTACCGATACTGGAATTAACTCTGATGGCTTTTTTTTTCCCCCTCTGCTGCTCAGGTTCACCCGTCCTTGGCTCGTCTCATCGTTGGCGACTCAGGAGTGAGGATTACTAGATTCTAGTCAGGGATTGGCTGAGCTGGCTGACACAGACAGAATTCAGAGTTGTGTAATCTCTGATTTCATCTATAGTCTAAAGGGAGGGGTCGGGATTGCAGACGCTGCAGTTTAATGAAAGGGATAATGCATCGAGCCAGGCGTCACTGGAGCAGGGATTAATGGTGAATTTGAAAATGGAGTTAAAACGAGCCTCATTGCACAGCTGTTGGACAGCGCCACGCGTAGCCTGAGAAGCATGAACACTGCACAGCCTTGGGTAATCAGAGGGAAGAACAACTGAATGTTTCTGGAGCTTCTTGTGCAGATAGTGCATGCGTGGATGTATACGTAGCTGTATGCATGCAGTGAAGCACTACCTGGTTGTTGCCTTTTGATGAAATGTAACTAATAGAAATTCAGCTTTAGATATCCAGATTCGCTTTTGCAAACATTCACTTTTAGTGTTTATCTATCTCCAATCCCCACCCTAGATATCAAATCTTCCGTCCCCGATTGCCTTATCTGACACTGAATAGTACAAGTTTACCTTCGCCCTTTCTTAACTTATGTAAGAAACCCAGAACTTTGTTACATGTGTCCATCTATCACCGTATCCGTCCGACACGTGAACTCTGACCTTCTGAGCGTCATCTTTGAGCACATTACTCTTGTTTTAGGCATCAGCGGGGGAATATGTGGCAAAAACTGCACTTTAACAACTGTTTGTCTTTTTTTTTTTTTAATATAGAACAGCACATTAAGAGCAAGCCCACCGTTGAACGGTGACCATTACTGACGTTGTAAACTAATCTGCCAGGTTTGCTTTGCCAGTGAACGCACCTCGTCACTACAAGACTTCAGTTGTCTGTGTTTTTGGAATCAACATTTTACAATAGCATTTTGAAAGTACACTCGCGTGTTTGCAGCATTATTTTATGTCTGTAGCTTTCTGGATTTTGGATTTTAGAAAAAGCATAAAAGCAATACAGAGAAATTAGAATATTAAAATTTCTGGAAACTTGTCTGATGTCTGATTTGAACTCAAGTTGATTTAGGGTTATTGTCTGAAAGCAAGTGCACTAGTATTGATATTTTCATCAGTATATTTCTTCTGTAGGAGGGGGGATCACATTGCATTATCAGTCACAGATTCAATTAGAGTAGAATTGTCTGTTTTTACATGAAAGTCAGGAATAATTGATTACGTCAGCGTGAGAACAACAAACTGGATCGGCTCCATTCATCTAATCAGACTCTATGGAGATAAGTCAGACTGGCCACGTTTATTGTGGGAGCGCTTCCGTTGACTTAAGCAGTAGAAATGCTTTTATATTTCAATGCGGTAAACCTACATACATGCAGACCTTTGCATATTTATATGTCTTAATCAGGAAATTTTATTGCTAAAACCTGCAGATATAACGTCCTCGGTCTGGACAAAGGATGTGCATATCGTTACAATCGTGCCAACGTCACCTCATTTCATGCAGCCTGTTGTGTGTCTGTCATGCCTGATCAGATTGATGCCTTTGTAAAATAAGCCTGTAGAGTCTGTCTCTTGATCACGGACTGTTCAAACCTGACTGCTGAAAGTGGAGTAAAAACTTTTGCTCACCAAGAATTGTTTTCTCTCCTGTTTTTTTAAACCTCTTTTTTTGGCAAACCACATTTTCTCACTATTAAGTTTTAGAATAAATGTTTTAACAATTCAAAAATAGCACTTTGGGGGTACAATATATCGCACAAACCCATTGTATCATAACTTATTGTTAATCAGTGGTGGTTCCACAGAGCAATTTAGACAGCTCACATGTCCTAAAATATTTATTCATATATTTAACTACTAGACAAACGTTATATGAAGACAATCTGGTACAATTTTAAATTGAGCAAGATTGATTTTTTTGCCACACAAGCTTTACTTTAACTTGAGCTTAAGCTGTAAAATACCGACTAAGTTAAACTATTCTTAGCATCGATGTTTGTGTGTGAATAAAATATTTGGCTTTTATTTCAGTGATAAAATACTGCTTTTACTTTGAAAGGACTAGTGACCATTAAATTCTGGCGTCAGTTCCGGTGTCGCCACCTTCTTTGTTTCCCGGCCCAGTCCATCGATAACAGTTGTTTTTACCTCACATTTGAAGGATATATTCTTACATATATCCACATTTTCTGATATTGAATGACAGTCGACTCTGAAATATTTATGCCTAAAAGTAAAGCCCCAAAAATGGATGACTTGGACTACAGTAAGTAGACTTAGTAGCCTAGGCCACCGTTAGCTCACCGCGGCTAGTTAGCTTGTTGGATCGGTTCATTAGCTCAATTCTAACTCGTTCTAACAGTTACTTAATAATTGCTTGTCCTTGCGTTTTTTTCCATATTATACGTGGTCTCTGCATATGTAAACCGCATTTGTGTCAGAACAAGATATGGGGCGGAGTTTGTGAAGCTAGATGAAAACCGGACTTTGACCGATTCTCTGCGCTTTCGGGGCTAAATACCCGCCCTTCGGTGCCAGTCGCTGTGTAGAACCCCCAAACGCCACATTCAGATCAGATCTGCATTCTACATTGTATCTAATCTCTTAATTCCTGCCTGTTTTTACTGTAGTTTGCGCACAATATTAGAATTAATGGAGGCTGTGGGCGTGGCGGGTTTACTTGGGAAAAACCCAGCGTTTTCGGATTTTTGGTGTCAAAATCGATGGTCGGCGTCAGTGTGCTCCAAAATATCAGATATCACCCTGTCCTGCATGAGAAAAATGAAAATGGTGTTTAACAACACCACAACCTAACATCGGCATTTAAAGGGATCAACCTTGAAATCGCAACTCTGTAACGTTATTAGGACATTTTTGTGCCACACCTCCCCGAGCAGATCTTTAGGCAGATTATTACACCTTCATTTCATATGTTATCCAGACAGAAATGTGGTTGATTGGATGTGTATTTTTTAAGTCATGGGATGCCTTGCTGTCAAAAGCTGTCTTGGGTTTTTAGGTGCATTTGGGGCTTTTTAATTAGCTACACTTGCAGATTTTTTGTTTCTCTGGTTGCAGTCCCAGTAGACCTGAGCCCCGAGGAGCGCTCAGAGCTGGAAGACATCCGCAGGAGGAAGGGTGTCCTCTTACAGGAGATCCAGAGGCTCAGAGAGGAATTACGTGAAGCCATCCTGGAGGTGGAGGGACTGGAGGCAAGCACGGAGGGCAGGTAATTATATCAGTGCTTGGCAAAAAAGGCTTCAACTTTTCCTCCTCTGGAAGTAATTTTGTCACTGTGGAAGAACAGGGATAGTTATTCAGAGCTCATCGTCTTTTTTAGTTAAAAATTCTTTGTACATTACTACAAAAAAGAAACCTCAGTTGATTAGACAACTTGATGTAAACTGTTTTTTTTTCTTTTTGTGTTTTGCAGCAAAACACTGCAGAAAAGTCGACATGTGGCAATGGGAAGGAAAAAGTTTAACATGGATCCCAAAAAGGTGTGTTTCTTTGATATTTATAGTGGGAAATATTCAGAATCCTTGGTTTTACGAGGGGCCGTTTCTTTCTGCAGGGCATCGTGTTTCTGGTGGAGAATGAGCTGCTCAGACACACTCCAGAAGATATTGCTCAGTTCCTCTACAAAGGAGAAGGGCTCAACAAGACGGCCATCGGAGATTACCTTGGAGAAAGGTGCGCGCCCCCAGAATACCTTCAGAATGCTTTCTTCTCCTCTTTTGTCAACATGTAAGATGAACCCATCTGCTTCTGGTCCACAGGGATGATTTCAACATCAAAGTTCTTCAGGCCTTTGTGGACCTCCACGAGTTCACGGACCTGAACCTCGTCCAGGCCCTCAGGTGATCCCCGGCGTGGTTTGACATATTTGACAGGAAAGCCTTTGAGTCTTCTGGAAAACAAATGAATCTGTCCCTTTATGGAGTTGTGGATTTGCAGGGGTTGGGGGTTAGACGCCACCTAAACCTCAGCCTGCTTCTTTGCAGACAGTTCCTGTGGAGTTTTCGTTTGCCCGGCGAAGCACAGAAGATCGACAGAATGATGGAGGCTTTTGCTCAGAGATACTGCCACTGCAACCCCGGCGTCTTTCAAAGCACCGGTAGCCTGTCTTTTATGATATTCAGCACCCACCCGCAGCAGTTTTTCTGGACTCAACCGTGACCTGAGCATGTGTCCCGTTCACAGACACGTGTTACGTGCTGTCCTTTGCTATTATTATGCTGAACACGAGTCTCCACAACCCAAACGTGAGGGACAAACCCGGCGTGGACCGTTTCATCTCCATGAACCGCGGCATCAACGAGGGGGGGGACCTGCCCGAGGAGCTGCTCAGAGTGTGTGAACTCTTCGGTCTTTTTTAGATGATGGTTACACGACTGTCCTAAGATCCGACTCTCATATCCCGACTGGTTTTTTTCCAGAATCTGTATGAGAGTATTAAAAACGAGCCCTTTAAAATTCCCGAGGATGATGGCAATGACCTGACGCACACCTTCTTCAACCCGGACCGGGAGGGCTGGCTTCTGAAGCTCGGTGAGACGTCCGTCCTTCTGCCTGGTTGTACGGAAACAGAATCAGCTCTCTCGGACTGTGTTGTGATGGATCTGACCTCTGTCTGACACTGGCTTCCTAACTCCACTCGATTTGTCCGTTCACCGTGTTGGAAACGTAAAACACACGAGGAGAAAGAGCCTTTCTTGTGACACCACAGACTAAAATTCTGATTGTTTTCCTCTGCATGGCGAGGCCTTTGACCTGAGTTACTAATAAAACCTTTCTCCTCTTCCTCCCCCTCTTCCTCTTCCTCTCTGCTTCTTCCCTGTGATTCCCACCCTCTGCTGCTGCTTGTTTTCTCAGGAGGTATGTACCAAGATGGAGAAAACCAAAAACGGTTACAAAGCAGAAGTGGTACGTTCAGAGTTGTGAGCTGTGGGTAAATGGATGTCTCCTCTGATGGTTCAGGAGGACGTGTGAAAACCTGGAAACGGCGGTGGTTCATTCTCACAGACAACTGCCTCTATTACTTCGAGTACACCACAGTAAGTGCTTGTTCAGGTCCGCCGGTCGTGTCGGATCGTTAATATTGCCTCCTGAGTGCAAAGCAGCTACAGACTAACAGGTTATTTTTCTGAATAATTGGTTTTAAATAGCGCCGATAACCATTTTCATTATGAATTCATTTATTATTTATTCCAGGATAAGGAACCACGAGGTATTATTCCTTTAGAAAACCTGAGTATCCGTGAGGTCGAAGACCCGAGGAAACCCGTAAGACTATTCTTGGAAGCTGCGTTGACAAACTGCGTTGTACATTTAGCATTTATAGGTGATTAACGAGCTTCTTTTGTTCCAAGAACTGTTTTGAGTTGTACATCCCCAACAACCGCGGTCAGCTGATAAAAGCGTGCAAGACAGAGGCGGACGGGCGCGTGGTGGAAGGAAACCACATGGTGTATCGCATCTCTGCTCCCACGCCTGAAGAAAAGGACGAGTGGATCCACAGCATCAAGTACGTGAGGAGGGAAGAGCGGACCCGAGGCAGCTCTTCGCGGAGCCTCACCGGTGTGTGTCTGTCCCCTCTCCAGATCAGCTGTCAGCGTGGACCCTTTCTACGAGATGCTCGCTGCCAGGAAGAAGCGTATATCCCTGAAGAAGAAGGAGGAGCAACCGTAGTCTTCCTCCCTCGCGTTCCACGGCTTCTTCCAGCACAGAATACTTCCTGTCCACGAAGATCGGTATTCCTTTTCCCTCCTACCAAAAGCTCTGCCTATTGAGTTTCTTGCCTTTACGTTTTCGGGCTTCGTGAAAGACACACTGAGAGCGAGGAGCCCCCTACCCGCTGCGGCTGCCGCCTCCTCTTCCTCCTCCTCTTCCTCTTCTCGTCTGTCTTTTTGCTAACGCTACCTTGTTGCGTTACAGTCAGAGCACACCGTCGCTCCGGGTTTCTCTGCACATTCCCGGGTCTAAGACCATAGTCACACTAATGTCGCTCCTTCCTGAAACCCAGCTTCCCTCTTTTTTATCCACATTTATTTAAATTTGTATGCTGCTCACTGAATGTGGATTTAAACAGAAATGCCAGTAAAACTAAAGAGAAATGATTGTCACGGTCCTCCATCTGAACTCCTTCACCCATTAGTGTGAGTATGGTCATCCTGGAAGTCTCCTTTCACTTCTCTTCGTGCTGCCTAAATAAGCTCTTCTTGATTTCTGCTTGTTCTCAACAAAATGTGAACTGAGGATCCCGGTGCCGTTAACACTCCTTCCAAGGTGTCGGTTTCTGAGATCTGCGTGTGGCCTGCGCTTTTCCCATTGCTGCTAAACATTGACACACAAATAACGGTATGAAGAAACCGTCTGGCACCGGAGTTTACCGCCAGGGTTCCCTGAGGTGGGAAAGGACCGTTGCTCTCGGAGGTTCCACTGATGGTTGTGGTTTTTTATTCTCCAGCATGAGTCTAGAATCACGTTTCAAACCATCGGCCGTCGTCCTCGGCCATCATCAGCACCGTTTCCACGCGTTTTAACTGTCAACACCGACCGGCTCTGTCCGCGCCACTGAGTTTAAACAGAATCACAAAGGCAGCTGGTTAAACAGTTTTTTCCTTTCGTTTTTTTTTCTCTTGTAAATAGATGGCACATTGGTTCACAGTTTACATAGAAATTTAATTTATTCTTTTGTTAAACTCCGATTTTTGTACGAGCTACTGTAGAACTGCATGTTGAGGAACGGAGACGCCGGTCGGGCGTCTCTGATCATGCTAGTGCACTAATTTAAAAAAAAAAAACCAAGTGTTAGTGATTCCTGTTGAGTTGGAAGTTGATTTGTGTGTAGAACTTTAAAAAGTAATTGGAGTTTCTTTAACTAGGAGGCTAAGGATATGTTTACACATCTGATTTATGACTCTTTCTCGCACACATTTAACAAACTAGAGCAGAAAATGTCCGTCGTTCCAAATACGGGACAAGAGATAAGAACAAAGAAACACTAACAAACGGCAAAAATCGCCTGCAGTAACGAATCGGTGATACCTTTAGTTTTAGTAGATATGCTCAGAAACAGATGTTTATGAAAGTTTTTAATTAAATTGGCAGTTTTAGATGGTAGTTTAAGTATTTTTTCTCCTGCACTTTATCACATTTGGCATTTGAGACAAAATGCTGTTGTTTAGACTGACGCCACTCGCTAGCGCCCCCGTACCGGTCGCCCCAGCGCAGCCCAGGAGGCGCTGAGGGTGGGACCACCAACTGTGTACAAATACTGTGAAAAACAGCCGGAGCGCCGTCGGCTCCTGACAAACACGGACTGTTTTGTGCCTCGTCTGCTCACATCCTGAGTCGGGTCGTCTGAAACCGAAGGAGGCGTTTGTCTTCATCGGGTCAGAACTCGGTACACGAGATGGCTCCCCGCGTCGACGTGAGAGGACTTTAGTTCCGTATTTGTGCTTCTACACATCGCATGGACTCTGTGTACACTGAGTTTTCTTGAAGTGCATAGTTGCCAAAGGTTGTTGGGACAACTAATGTTTCCACTGGAAAAACGCTCCGTCTGCAGCCGGGAGCGTTTCCGATTCCTGTCCGCTCCCCTGGTCACCTCCTGCTTATTTTATATTTATTTTACTTGCTGTGAGGTGGAGATGGGTCTGTAAATGTAGCAAAATCAAAACCACAATGCATCGATGCCAGTAAACGACTGTAACAATAAAAAGTCAAGAGTTTGTTGGGTTTGTGGTATATATTTTCTTATCTTGCGGTGTGTAACAGTCAGAAATATTTATATATTCTCATAACAGTTTATTTGTCAGTAAAAATATTTGTTTGAAAAGAAAAGGTGCATTTTTAACACATTTATTATAACCCTTTAAAGGAAAAAAGGAATAGACTAATTTATCCTTTTAATACAACAGAAAGCTAGATGACTAGTTCAAAATTAAAAAGCCACAGTGCATTGGTTTAATTTAATACGCCGTTTTTAAAAGCTAAATAACTGAAGACATTTGGTAAATCAGTTAAAATCTGATGCTTTTTTAGAAAAACCATAAAAACCTATATACAATTGCTGAATTGCAGCAGTACAGCTAACTTTGTCTTCCCACTGACACTAAAGTACAGTTCTAGGTTCTCTTTGGTAAGCTAGCTGTTTCTCAGGGGACCCTTTTTTCACTTTGGTGTCGGCACATCGTTCAGCCTACCTGCACACGCGCTACCACCTCACCACAGTAATGCTTCACTATTATTCACAGTATGACAATATGTCACATACAAGGCTCTGACGCTGGGGGGGGTTTGCCATGTGTGGGGGGGGGGGGGGGGAATGACCCAGAACAGGTTACACTGGTCTTGGTCTCCCCATGCCCTCCCTCCCGAGCTCCGCCCCTTTTTTCAGTGACAGGGCTCGAAGGGGTAGCTGGAGACGCCTCCGTGGAGCTCCACCTCCTCCTCGGACCAGGCGAGGACGTCGCCCTGGAGGTGGCTGCCGCAGGACGCCAGGCTGTGGATGTCGCCGGCGGTCAGGACCCGCGACCACAGGTGGAGGTCCGACATCTCCCCCACGAAGGACTGCGAGGCGTCGAAGCGTCCCCCCAGGGCGTCCTGAGGAAGACGGAGCAAAGTCGGGTGAGTTCCAGAGCCGGAGCAGCCGGCGGTGGAGGTGGGGGCCCCATTTACCTGTTCCTGCCCCAGAATGAAGACGCCTCCGGGTTTGACGGGGTGCCACGGCGACAGGTTGTTCCCAGACCCCCTCTGCACGCCGTCCTGGTAGGCCTCCCACTGTCCGTCGCGCGTCGACCACGTCACGCAGACGTGGTGCCACTTCCCGTCGCTCAGAGACAAGGGCAGCGCCACCGCCTGGTGGAGGTGGGCGGGTTAGAAACGCCGAAGCTCCTGCGCGTCGGTGAAAGCGAGCGCCCGGGTTTCGGCCGTCCTCCTCACCTTGTCGTTGACCAGCAGCTCCATGGGGTTGCTGCCCCACTCGATGAGCACCAGCTCGTTGGCCTGTCCGGGCGCCGAGTAGGAAAACGGCGTCCCCATGCCGGGCGCCGCGCCTGCTTTGATCCACAGGCACAAAGTCAAGGCGAAGATCTCCTGCAGCAGCGTCTTCCTCAGGCGCCCGTGCATGTAGTCGCTCCTCACGGGGAAGCTGATCTGGAAGGCCTCGGGGCTCTGCGGTTTCCTCTTGCTGTAAGCTGAAGAGGCGTTGCATTTAGCTGAATATCCAAGTTTCTGTCGCGCGCGCGTGTGTGTGTGTGTGTGCGTGTGTGTGTGTGTGTGTGTTTGTACCTGCCAGGTGCAGCTGGTTGAGCATGGAGTCCAGTTTGGTTGAGTGGAACCCGGTTTTTCCTGCCACCCTGTAGCCGGTGTGTGAAACCAAACCGTGGCCCTCGGCCTCGTTCCCGTGGTCACCGCCCTCCTCGTGATGGTCCTGGGGGCCCGGGTGGTTGTCGGCGTCCCTGGCCTCCTCGTGGTCGCTCTCGTGGCCGTCATGGTGGTGGTGGTGCTCCTTCTCGTCCAGGCTGTGGTGCAGCTGCTGCTCCAGCGTGCTGATCTTCCTCTGAAGCAGCTCCTTCAGAGAGTTGGAGTAGGTGAGCGAGGTGTTCCTCTTCTGGAGGAGAGGAGAGGAGAGGAGAAACACACTCTTAGTCACGGCTCCATCTACATCTGCTCCATTAAAACCCTGTTTTTGTTGCCAGCTAATCTCTGCGCTCTTCCTGCCTCCTCGCAGGTAATCCGGCCTTTGTCCCGGTGCGTGCCCTGATTAGCAGCCTGTCAGGGGAGATCGCGGTAATCAGGGCTGATGCTGGAGCCGTGGCCCCCCCCCACACACACACACACACACACACACGCTCTGACATCTGTCCGAGGGGCCGAAACGACAGCAGGTAAACGTGTCAGCTGAGCGTAAACTAGGGCGCTCGCGCCTGTGGCTGCTCTGGAAGCAGGGGGACCTAACCGGTGGTTTGATGTGACGAAATGATTCACTGTTCTGTTCTTTAACGTGCTCAGCTCACACACACACATACACACACACCACTTTGGGGCTTTGTTATTGGCTTTGTTATTTGATTACCGGTCCTCTGTGTCCAAGGAGGAGAGGAAGGATACGCCTCCGCGGCGCACCGAGCCGCCAGCCTCGCTCACCTGCATGTTGTCCAGCCTCTCCTTCAGCGCCTGCAGCATCCTCTCCATCTGCTCTGGGGACGAAGTCACGTCCCCCTGGGCCCCGTGTTTGCCTCCAGGTCCCACGGACGGGTAGTGGGGTGAGTCCGGTACGAAGTTGGTGTTTCCGTGGTGACTTTGCTGGTTGCCATAGTGCCAGTTGTCGGTGTAGGCGTGATGCTCCGGCGCCCCTGCGTGATAGGGGTGAGCGGCGGCGCTGTGGTGCTCGTCGTGCGACGCCGGGCCCCGCCCGAGGCCCTCGCACACCGTCAGCTTGGCCATCAGCTCTCTGATGGTCTCCCTCTGGTCCAGGATCATCTCCTTCTGCTGGACCAGGCTCTCCCTCAGGTGAAGGATGGTGGCTTTGGCCTCTTCGCTCGCCCCCCACCAGCCAGCAGGGGGCGCGCTTTGGTGGCCCGGTCCACCGGGACCCCCCGGCCCCGCGGCTGGACCTGCTGCCGGGGAGCAGGCCGGGTCTGCGTCCACGGGGACAGGGTAGCAAACGAAGCGCGGGTGGCCCCCGTGCTCGTAGTCGGGGCCGAAGGTGGCGGATGCAGGAGAGAAGAGGAGCCAAAGCAGGAACCAGGCGGAGGGATGGAGAACCAGGTCGGGAGAGCCAGAGTTGCTCATGGCGACCATTCGGAAGCTTGGCCTCGCTTCTGAGGGTGTGTCGAGGGAAGGCTGGAGTTTAGGCCGGGCCCCTGAAGCCTGGACATGAGGGAGAGCAGGAACACACACCTTGGTCATCCGGTTACCTGCCAGGGACAAACACAAGCCTTGCTTTGATTGACTCCAACAAAAGAAGACACGTTAATCCCTCCAGGATGATAAACCCTGGAAAGAGAAGACTAGTAGATGGAGAGAGCTTATGAGGCGCAGATGGTCGCGCCACGGCGCCACGTCACACCCAATCTCCACAGTTTAGCACCTCACACATGTCGCTAATTAACCTAATTGCCAGCGCTCCCAGTGGCACCTTAGCCGCAGATAAGTGGGTCTCCTCACACACGCGTGCACCGTGTTTGTGTGTGCACACGCGCACGATAATCCGCACCGGGGTCGCGCTCCGTCCCTGCGCCATATGGTCAAAGTAGGTATTTAAGTCGTAGCTAATTAATTTAAAAAAGCGTGTAGGTAGAAAACAGTTGGTGCTGAATTAAAATACGCTTATTTGCAAACAAACAAGCCGCTTTCTGACCTCAAAGTCCGGCTGACTCCTCCTGCATCTGAGGCTTCTGAACAGCACAGGTCAATGGTCAGAGGAAGAGTTCATCAGAACAGCTATAAAATGGCATTTTACATCCACCCAAGCGGAGTTTGTGCTGAAAAACCTTTATTTTGGTCAATCGTTCAACACCATCGCTGTTTTACGAGCTTTTCAGATGTCCTCGAATGCATCAGATGTGACTGTAAACGCATCATCGGGACTCTGCTTCTGTTATTTTACAGCAAAGTAAGTTGGGTTAGTCAACTTTCCCGATTTCCCCGGATTAACTAACTATTCTGATTCTGATTACCAGGATTTTTCTTTCTTTTTTCAGACTAAAATCCACGAAGGCAGCTGAATGGTCCTTACCTCGCCATGTCTGGTTGCCGTTGTTTCGTTCTCAGTCCTGAGCAGATTGAGAGATTTACTCCAGAGGTGATCTCGTCTCTTTACATCCCTCCTTCACGGCCCCCGTCTTTTCTACGCCTCTCTCGCTCCTCCCTCCTTCAGTCTTGTGGTGTTGTTCTTGGAAGGCCACTCCTCCTCTTCCTCTCGCATCCTGTCTCACCTTTTGTCTGAACCATCTTCCTCCTGTTGGCCCTGGTCCTGCTGAAGGACGTCACACAGCTCACCTAGATTTCAGCAGCAGAGTAATTGGCCCCGTTAAATCCTCCTCTCTTCCTGGTCAGGGTTGGCGCCCAGACAGCAGATGGTTGGGGTTGGACTCTGACATCAGCAACACCTTAGTTCCAACCCAAACCCCTCTGGAAATGAAATGTTGTTGTTGATCGGGGTGTTTGGACGGAACGATTTCACATTCAATGAGTCAACACATCAAGATTTATAGAAAAATGATGAATATTTCGAGTTGGTGCCCAGTCCAAAGCTGCTCGTAGCCCCTCTATTGTTGCCATAATCTCAGAGTGCATGACAAACATGCTCATCTTTGAAATCTGAGTTAAAAATCAGTAATAGTGAAAAGGTTAGGAGCCTAAATGGCGATGTCTGAACGACGGCGCTGGCGTTCAGAGGCCGTTTGTCACGTCGTCTGCGGTCAGGACATTAACCTGGACTCTCGTCTGAGTTTAGCGGGTCAGCGTCTGCAGACATCCACAAGCTCTTTATTACAGGTGACTTAAGCAGGAAGAAGCAACGCAGAGCTTTGGAGCTCGGATCAAAGGGTCAAAGGTCACGAGACCGTTCAGAGATAAACAGGCAAGAGTTGAACAGTAGTATGTACAAACAACATAAATCAGTAATAGGAATATAAAAGTAATATATAGTAATGATAATAGTAATATAAAGACCGAGTATAGTTTTGGACACAGCATTCATGCTAAAGACAGAAGTTGTAGAATATAGACGTATACTTTGATTGATTCTTCGAACTTTTAGTTTTCTGTACGTAAATGTTTAATAAGAGAGAGATCAGAGTTTCATTGAGCAGGAACCGGAACCGGAACCGGAACCAGCGCCGCTTAGGCGGTGCATCAGCGCCACCAGCTGGAAAAGACGGAAACTGCAGGAAAAGTTCAACTTTAGTGTTACTTTATTTGCCAAAGACAGAGCAGTCACTTATATGGATGTCGCCTCTGCAAAAAGAATAAAAGGGAGCGTATCCATAGATATTTGTATATAATATTAGAGGTTTTTTTTGCCCTGCAAACAACAAATTTGTAGAAATAAACTAAAACACCTGCCAGATGGTGAAAATTCAAGGATATTATAATCACAACGATATTCGATGACTTTTTAAATTTCCTTTTCATTTTTTTTTCTTTTCTAGGAGCGTCTGGACGTATGTAGGCCAGAGATGGACCTTTATCTGCTGTATAGCTCCGAAAGTTCAGGTCATTATTCTCCTGCTCCTATTCAGAGGAGCTCCTGTTGGCTCATTATTATTCTGGCCGAGTGACGGACACACACACACACACACACACACACACACACACACACACACACACACACACACACACACACAGAATGCCTCTGCAACGGCACCGAGCCGCTCGTCCTGGGGGGGTTTGACGCCGGTGGTGGCCGGGAGATTGTTCCTCTCTCTCCCTCCACAGTAATGAGGAGAGGTACTGGACGGCACCAAACATCTGACCCGGATTCTTGGGAAAGGGGGAGGAGGGGAAGAGAGGGAGTAGGAAAGGAGAAAGAGAGAGAGAGCCATGTGAAAAGGGGTGGAGGAGCGCAGAGATTTAGTGCGCTGCTGGATGGAACAACCCCCCACTAACCACCAGAGAGGGAAAGTGGTCTAGGAGGAAGAAAAGAGGGGGTGTTCTACCGTTCATTTCACACTCGGGAAGCCTTTATCGTCCCCACAATGAGATCTGAAAAGGTAGGTCACTTTTCTTCTATCAAGTTGCGTTTTTTGGTGGGGTTTTTTTGATAGTGAGACAAACTGAAGCGGAGCCGAGACCAACAGGTTGCTGCTCATCCTCACGGAGGAGGGTGTTCAGATAAAAGGGTTGTTTCCAGACCCAAAGAGACTTTTGAAACACATTTATAAGAATTTTGCAGCGTTTATGTCGATTAAATCGCTTCATGTTTTATCCTCCTCAGTCGAGAAAAAAAACCCCAAAAACAACACCCAAGCTATTAAAAACTTTGGAAAAGTCGAGAAATGTAAAACCCCTTGCTTTAAAGGTTAGAGGTCTTGCTCAGAATCCTTTTTTTTTTTTTTTTGCCTGGTTGAGCGCACCTTTGAATCCCGTTTACGGCCCTGAACGCATCTTCCGCACCAGTCCTCCAACCACCTGCCGGCTGTTCCTGCTGCATCCTCTAACAAGCAACACTTTAATTCCCAGGATAAAAGGGGCCTGTGCAGAAATCGATCACAATGATTCATTCCAGAACTCCGAAGGGCTTGTGTTCAGTGCCAGAGACCGAGGAAGAGGAGCTGCAGGAGCGAAGGCTCCTGCAGGTCCTCTTGACAAACGACAGACTTGGGCAGGGCAGCCCTGATGAGCAGGAGTCTGTTTTCTCTGTCGTCCACCATTAGCTGATCTGGGTCAACATTTTCTTTGTAATCTCACAGTGATAACAAAGCAGAGCTGCTCTGGGAAAACACCAAACCTTCTGACATTAAATCCAGCCTGACCCCGGATCCGGTCGGCCCTCGAGCGCCCCGTCCGCTGTGGAAACCTCGTTGTCGTGTGTTTCCTCAGAAGCCTGACAGCTTCCACTCCGGCTGGAGAACCTCATTGTTCCCATCTGAAACGCTGTAACTCGCCTGGCGCTTCGATCCAGGAGAAATATTTGGATTTGCCATAATGCTGCAAGGTGATCGTGTGGAATCGTGCCACGAGCAGCTGAGATCCCTGAGAACGCAGCACATACACACACACACACACACACACACACACACACACAGACCGCCCTCCCAGACACAAGTCAAGGCTGCCTGGCCTCCCGGCCTTTGAATGTGCCTTAAATCTGGCTTTTTTTAGGGTGCTGCAGACGGATCAAGCAAAAGCAGGAATATCTGTCATATTCTGTTTATTCCCTGCTGGTGGACTAATCCCGTTATGGGTTTAGGTGCAGATGAAAGCTCTGGAAGGGATTTGGAACTCTGGAACCAGAGAGAAAGTGGCTGAAAGTTTGGTTTCTCCTCCAGTTCTGATGGTTTGACTGCGTTTTCTTCCAGGTTGACTGTAGATTTTAGACCTGTGGAAAGGAGGAAGAGAAGAGAGAACGTCACTACTGGCTGGACGGAAGCGAGGAAGACAAAATGTCTCGGACAGAGGAGGTCAACAAAATGACAGAAAACGTCTACAAGGTACGGTTCTGCCTTCAGGGTTGGATCCTGCGATGGATGCGGGTTTATTGGAGCGTCTCTGTTGCCATCAGGGCATCCTGGACCAGTTTAACCCCAGTCTGAAGAACTTTGTGGCCATGGGGAAACACTACGAAAAAGCCCTGACAGGTCAGTCAAAGGTCACTGGCAGATTCACGGGGGAGAGAAGGACAAATCTCGCTTTTCTCTCCTTCTTTTAGGCGTAACCGTGGCGGCTAAAGGCTACTTTGATGCTCTGGTCAAACTGGGGGAACTGGCCAGCGACAGTCAAGGCTCTAAAGAGCTGGGTGAGTGAACGTGGGAGAGAGAAAACAGCTGGACGGAGGCTCCGAACGGCCTGCTGCCGTGTGCCGGCGAGGGAAGGCGATGAAGGCCGGAGGAGTGAGGAAATGGAGGGAGAGAAAGAGAGGGCAAAGCCAGAGAGAGGGGTTATTGTTGGGAGATTAACAACACCACATGATCTCATTGTAATGCCGAAAACAGCGGGGGGGAGGCAGGCAGGAGAGTTGGAGGGAGAGATGCCAGCCACCGCATACTACAGCGCTGGGAGGGAGGGAGAGAGGGAGAGAGGGAGGGAGAGAGAGAGGGAGAGAGAAAGGGAGGGAGAGAGGGGGAGGGAGAGAGAGAGAGGGAGAGAGGGGCCTGCGAGCTGGGAATCAGAGTGTGTTAAAACAGTTTTAGATGCAATTTTATCCACTCTGGCCTTTTTTCCCTGCGGAGCGGCGTCCTCCTCTCCGCTGGTGAGGCTGATGGTGTGTTCACTGTCCCTCACAGGCGACACGCTGTTTCAGATGGCCGAGGTCCACAGACAGATCCAGGTCCAGCTGGAGGACGTGGTGAGACCGGGGAACCCCACAGCAGCGGTTTCTTCCTGCGGGATCTGAGCTTTTCGTTGTTTTTAAAACTGGTTCCGCCTCTAAAACCCTGTTTTTGTTTGGCCCCCAGTTGAAGCTGTTTCACTCGGAGCTGCTCGCCCAGCTGGAGCAGAAGCTGGAACTGGACATTAAATACCTCACAGTGAGCCCACACACACACAGAAGGCGGCCTGGTGGATCCACCCATCCACGCGACCTTCGGGTCCCAGCGAGAAAAGCAGGCGGACGGTAAAAGTGGGCCCTTTGTTTGCTTTTAGGCCACGTTGAAGAAGTACCAGAGCGAGCGGAGGTCCAAATCGGAGTCCATCGAGCGCTGCCAGTCCCAGCTGAAGAAGCTCCGGCGGAAGAGCCAGGGCAGCCGTCACCCCAACAAATACGGAGACCGAGAGATGCAGGCGAGTCAGGTGGCGGGTTGCACCGGGCCCGAGCCCCGCACACCCCCTCACGGGGGATCAGGACACGTTTGGGCCCTTTCAGGCCGTCGCTAATACGATTAAAGGTCGAGCTGCCTCAGCTGATGGTGCAAAACAATAAAAAACAAGCACCTTAGGGTGCGGGGCGGAAGGATTTGCCGGGGCCGCCTGGAGGTTGCCGTTGCCATGTTGTTGCCATGGCGCAGCTTGTGGCGTCGCCCCGACACGTCCCTCGCTTTTATTCCTCAGTTTGTGGAGCTGATGAGCCGGCGCCAAGGAGAGCTGGACGCGCTGGTTGCCACGGGTTACAAGTCGGCGCTGACCGAGGAGAGGCGGCGATACTGCTTCCTGGTGGACCGACAGTGCTGCGTGACCAAGCTGCTCATCAACCATCACTCCAAGGTGACGGGGGTCGGTGACGCGGGGACGCGGTGAAGGCGGCCTCCGGGTTCTCACGCCGCCGCCGTCTTTTCCAGGTGCGGGAGCTTCTGTCCCAGAAGCTGTCGTCGTGGCAACACTCCTGCTCCCAGCCCACCAAACTGCCGGAGCGCGCCTTGAATCTGCTGCGTCACACGGCGCCTCAGACCTCGGGGGCCGCCGGGATCGCCGAGGTTCTCCGCCACACCAAGATCGGCTCCGCCCAGCCGGAGCAGGTCAGAGGTCGTGGATTTGGAGGTCGGAACTTCACTCTTCCTGGCCGCTCCTCTGATTTCTGCCGTGTTCTTTCCAGAGGCTCTCCGTCCAGGAGGTCCCTCCTCTGCTGAACGGAGACTCCGGTCGCTCCCAGCAGCACCGGGGGCTCCCCGCGACCACCCAGGGGTCCCCCCAGGTCTTCCGCTCTCTCGCCCTCGGAGGAGGAGCCGCCGGAGGTTCCTCGCAGGGATCCTCGCCTCAACACGCCAGCGCACCCGCCAGCGCCTCGGCCAGCCCGCTGCCCGACGCCGGGGGCGACGGCGACGGCGGCGGCGCGGAGTCCGATCCCGCCGCATCCGGGAGCCCGTCCCAGCAGCACGCTCTCCTCCTGACCAACACGTCCAACCTCTCCCCCTGCCTCATCCCCTCCACGGTGATGTCGCTGAGTCAGCTCAGCCCCGCCAGCGGCTCCCTGCAGGGCACCACCGTCCCCATCCCCCACAGCGCTCCCCACAGCCCCCCGCTGCCCCACAGCGCCCCCCTCTCCAGGGCCATGACCCCGGTGCAGTTACTGCACCAACAGGTGGGGCCCGGAGGGAGCCACACCCTGTCGGCATCCCATAACCCCTGGTTCCTGAAGACCACGGAGATGAGCGCCACCGCCACGCTTCCGTTGCCTAGGAGACCAGTCAGTGAAATGAGGCCGGGCGGCTTCCAGGGTGGGTGGTCTCTCTCTCTCTCTCTCTTTCCCCCCTTTCCGGTTTCCTCCTTCAGAGTTGCTTCTCTCCTCCGCAGGTTCCAGTCTTCCCAGGATGCTGCCTCTGTCCGGACCCACGCACGTGGAAGCCGTGTTTGCTCACACTCCGGGGGCGTCGCCAGGGGGCGGAGCTTGCCTGCTGCACTTTCTGCCCGGGGACGACATCACCCTGCTCATCTCGGAGCCCAGGGACGGATGGCACTACGGCCAAAACGAGCGAACCGGGAGGTAGGTGAGCCGGAATTCCCGGGCGGCGATTGGGAACGGCCTCGGTTAAACAAACAGTTTATTAGCTACTGCTACCATATGTACGCACCTGCTCCTCCTCTACTGTACCCGGTGTGGTGTGAAAATGCGCCGCCCCCTAGCGTCCGCCACAACATCCACATATTGTGACATGTTCTGTTGCAGGAAAGGCTGGTTCCCTTTTTCCTACACCCAACCGCAACACAGTAGGTTGGACCAGCTGGAGAAGTGAGTAAAAGAGGAGCAGACCGCGAATCATCGACATCGTCCCTCATAAAAACACGTCTTCTAGGTTCCTAGCAGATATCGGTGGCGCGTCGCTCCGCTCATGTTTCTCTTATCTCCTTTTTCTGTGTGTTTTCCTGTCTGCAACCTTCCCTTCAGCTCCCTCTTGTTATCTAAGGCTAACAGCACCAGCACCGGCCAGCTGGACAAGCTGATGATGCCGGCTCTGTCAGGCCTGACGCCCGAATCGGAGGAGGAGCGCTCTCTTCCTCCCCAAAGGGTCAGCACCTTCCGTCCGCGCCCGTACAGCATGGCTGACAGCAACAAGGTCCGAAGCCAGATAGAGAGCAGAATCGGGGTGAAATGTGGAACATGTCCTCATTTTTCCTCCTCTTTGTGTCACAGATCACCTCAGACTTGTCCTCTGCTCCGCCGTCTCCAACCAGGTAACTTTTAGAGGTGATGCCTGTTCTAAAGGGACATTCCACCAGTTTACATTCAGCCAGGAGGGAACTGGTGCTGCTAATGTCTGCCGGATGGACCCGTCTTAGTTTGTCACACAAAAACACGCTTTTCGTCATTTTGGGTGGTTTATCGTTTATTTCATGCTTTCAGGATCAACCCGTTCGCCCACATCCGGCTCAGAAAGACGGTCACCAACGATCGCTCGGCTCCCATCATCGAGTGAGATCCTCAGGATGACCCCAACCCTCAGAGGTCAGGTCGATCATGGAAACCTCACATCGCTTCCAGTTGAATCCTTTACACTTTCACACCTTTTCTTTGCAGTTTTTTGTTTTTAGTTTTGTAAATCAAATAATCCTGATGGTTTTTTTGGGAGCTAGTGAAGGCTTTTAAATCCAAGTTTAAAAAAAAAAAAAGCTTGACAAATAAAGGATGATTCAGTTCCAATGAATGTCAAAATAGTTTATAGCAAAAGAGAGACGCAAACCTGCCTTTGGTAATCCATCTGGAGTGAACAGCAGAAGAGGACGGAGTTATTTTAATCTGTTCTTTGGCATTGACATGCTGAATCCTTCTTTTCCAGATTAACATTTTTTTTTTCCTCTTCTTGTTTTTTATGCTACGTTTCCTTGATTTAACCATTGTTATTTTTGGCTGCTAGTGGGACTGGCTCCTGAACTCTCACTTTTACTGTGGATTTCTCGGAAGAGGACGGGCTCCTGCTTTAGGGACCACACTCCTCCCGCTTTAGCCAGGTTATCTGACAGAAAAGCAGCCTCTTAGTCGCTTGTTAATGATTCTAGTGGAGGTAAAACATTAAATTGGTGGTTAATTGGCTGATGGTTGGTATGTTAATGGTTAAATCTGTTTTTAAAACCATGCTAAATTGGTTGACGCAGCGTATTTTGGTAAAACTGAGGGCGTCCCGATAGTTGCTGCGTCATGCTGCTGTTAAGTTAAAGATGTGCATTTTTTGAATGTAAGTTTTTTGTAACCCAGGTTTCAGACTTGTTCTAAATTTAGCTTAAGTCAGCTGATTGATAAATGAGGTATTAAAACCTAAATTATTGTTTAATATTAAGAGGGTAAAAAGAATGAAGGTTATTGGGATGTTTGGAAGGTTTTCCTGGTAAATGTTAAGAACGAGAACCTGTCACTAAATCTTTCAATTTGATATCATTTGCATTCTTTTTCCCCCCAAATTTAAAGCTAAACAAAATCTAAGCTATTTGTAGAAAACTTTAAAAGACATAAAAAGCTATAACAGGTGATGGGAGTGAATATATGAATGAAGGAAAAGCATCTCGGAAAGTGATGAAGAAGGCAAACGAGAAGTTGGTCAACGCCTGTGCAAGTGTGAACTGATAAAATGGAATATTGTGTAGCTCCGCAGTCACCTGTAGAAGAGGCCAGGGCTGTTTGAAGTGTGTCTGCGGAAACACAAATATGTGTACAACAATATCTGCTGTCGGGGCTACGGCGTCACCCAAACGTTTGAATCATTTCTGGTTGCGTGTTTCATGGAGCAGCATGAGTGTGTTTCAGCTGACGGGTGGAACTAATGAGTGTTTACGCCTGTGAATACAGGTAAAAGTTGTCATTGTTTGACTTGTATATTCAAACTAAGGAGGAAGCGAGAGTTGTGAGACTTATGCAAATGACGGGGTCTGAAGGAGTAAGGTTTTTTTAATATGCTAGAAAACTTAAAAATATAGTGCAATATTGTGAAAGTGACGATGCAGGGATTAATATGCCAGCTACGTAGGAAAAAAGTTAATTTTTTTCAAATTTAAGGCAACAGTTGTATCAGTAAAGAATTGATTATTGGAACTTTTTATGCTCGGCGACTTGGTTCGCCTGTTAAACTTTACTGTTAACTCAGAAATCATGTTGCAGACGTTTCTGAATACCAGTGGGGATATTCTTCACTCCAACATCGATTATTTTGTTGTGAAAATAAAAATCTGTAAAAAAGTGAGTTTCTGTCTACTTTCAGCTGATTTCAACATTAGGTATTCAGTGTTGTGGAAATGAAGCACTTGATGTTTCATAGTGTTTTCTGCCAACTTCTTGTGCAACAAAGCTCTGCTCGTGTGAAAGACGGAATTCATTTCAAATGTTAATCTCATTGCAGCTTTTTTTAAATTTAAGCCTCTTTTGAAAAATCTAGGTTGTGTGAAAGCTTACCTCCCAAACCCAAATAATCCGCTGACAACAATTAAAAAACCAGCCAATAATCTTTGATTAGCACAATTGGAATTTTTACCATTACTAATAGTGTAATGTTGGGATGCAGTCAATATTTATCCATGCACATAGAAAAATTCAACAAACACAAGGATAGAATTAAATAAACTTTATATGTAGACGCACACGAACAAAGGGAACAGCACAAAAACATTAGGTTATAGATTTTTAAGCCATTCCAAGTTGTTTCCTTTAGGCTCAGATGGATGGGAAGGGACGTCAGGCATGTTTCCATCATCCCGGACCGGGACTAGAACAGATGAGAAACGTCAATATTTGACTAAAGAGTGAGTGAAATGAATTAAAGCTGCTGTATGATCAGTGGATGTGCTTACCTGGGTAGCTGAATGGCACTGCTTGGTTGATCATCGCTGTATATTTGGTGAAAGGGCTTAATAGAGGAAGTGTGATGCCTGCAAACAATACAGGCTCAGTGAACTTTGATGCATTTGTCATGCATTTGGTGTGGCGTAATGGTGTAAAGAATACTGACCCAGGAGTCCAATACCACAGGCGGCCAAAATGACAGGTTCTTTATTCCAGGCATTTTTCAGAAACGCTCCGATACCTGCAAGCGAAGAACACAAGCAAGCTAATGTTAGCCGCAGTTAGCAACACCAAGGTCATTCACGCTAAAGGAATAACATTCGTCTAGTTTGGGGGAAAAAAATAGATTAGGATAGCGTAATAATGAAAATCAAAAACAGGTATCAGTGCTATCTAAAAGCCGTAGGTGAGCTCATTTGATAGATGCGCGATAAACCCGGAGAAGGTGAATAAATAGTCGCATACCCGCCATATTGTTTCGTGTAGTTTTAAGTCAGCGGAGACTTGTGGGAAATGTAGTTTTAAAGAGACCTACGTATAATTTCCGCGACGACTGTTCTGGAAACATGAGCTTTGCGACAGACCTTCGTTTTATCGTCATATTTTATCTAAATATGTGTAGCTAATGGACCTTACATTTATGATATTTCGTACATAATACATGGTTGGCGAGTTGAGCTTTGGAAACCACAGACGAAATCGTATCAGGTGAATCATGATCTGCTAAGTATTGGAACCCGAAACACCGTTTAAAATTGTAAATGTAAGTATTTGATTAACTTTATCATAAAGGTTGCTTCATACCTATGCCATTGTTTGTCCCAGTCTTCCGAATCACATTTGTGAGAACGATACCTCAACCTATTGTTGACAGCAATGCAAAACACGAAATCTTCGGTTTTCACTGGTTTTTATACATTTTATTTAGATTTTGTTGACAGTCACCAGTGGCTAGTTATTACTATGCATGATAACGCACAATGTTTAGAACATAAACATCCCTGAAAGTTAAGAAATGAAAAACAAAAGCCTTTTTCCAGTGGTAGTGCTATCCTCAGGGTGGTGGTTTTACTATATAACAGAATCAACCAAAACGTAAGAAACAAGCCGTGTGTGTGCATTTCTGAATGGAAAGGCTGTGGCTTTGCTCTTCCAGATGATGGAGGACTTTTCTGGTCTAGCGCTACCTCCTCTGTTCGGTGAACACATCCTGGAGGCTGAGCTTGAACCAGGCGGCGTGGAGTTGGGGCCAGGAGAGGTACTTTCATCGAATATGGCTCAAATGTTGATGTCAGTGAGAAAGTCTACAATTTGATTCCATTTCTGCTCTCGCCAAGTTACCGGTAACCAGCCTAAAACAAATTCAAGGACCCGTTTTCTTTTATTTATAACTTTGCCGGAGATCTCCCACATATCCCAGATGGATCTAGCATTACTGATGGCACCTTAACTGAAAGACAATCAGAAAGAGGTGTTGTTCTGTCCAGGTGGAGCTGGGTCCAGCCGGGAACGAGCTTCCAGAGGCCGCAGCCCAGGAGGACGAAGAGCGGAGAGCGCTGGATAAGCGGAAATACCTGGCTCTCAGCAGGAGATGTAAAGAAATTGAACAGGTGTGTTTGTGAACTTTGGCTGCTTTGGGGCTGACGTCAGTCCACAGCTGCAAAAGCACACTTCCCTGCTCGGTGACGAAGGTCATTTTTTAAAAAAGAAATCCCTGAAATACCAAAACAACAGTCAAATACAGGAGGAACGCTGTTCATCACTATCTGGGATCAGGTCCCTCCACTTCTAATCAATCTAATCCGTCTGTTTTTCAGGTGAATCAGAAGATTCTTGGCCGGCTGCATCAAGTCCAAAGAATTACCCGTCGCATGAAGAAAGAGAGACGGTGCAGTGTCGTCTTCTGCTGTTTATTTCCGTCCTCCGAGCTCCTTCCTGTCTGGGGCTGGGTGTGAAGATCACCTTTATTTTACAGGTTTCTGATGAAGACTTTGGACACTCATGGGGACGACTACAGAAACGCCCAGCTCACCATTCTCTTAGAAGTGAGTTTAGAAACACACATTGTTTAATACATGTCCAAATAAATGTGAATAATAATCGTTATAGTTAAACTTATCGTTGTACAAAAGTCATTTGAAACGATTTCTATAAAATTCTGTATTACAGTGATATTTCTGCCTCCATTAAAGTTGTGACGTGGTTGTTTCAGGATGAACAGGGGTCCCACCTGGAGCCTGCTGCCGGGGCCCAGAGCGACCCTCTGAACGGGGTCTCTGGGTCTGTGTCCTCGGCAGCTCCGCAGCTCCCTGCTGGACCAAAGAAGCGGAGACACCGCCTGGCCAGGCAAGACAAGGACAAGGACCAACACGTAGGTGCACAACCAGGACACCCAGACTTTGGTCCTCGTCTGTAAAAAATGTGCAGGTTTGCCTGTAGCTGGTAGCACGCGGGCTTGTTTCAAACCCAGAGAGATCTTCTAATTTGTCTTGTTTATTTATTTCCACCACGTGGGAAGCTGGAGTTTGATTTTCGTGTTTGACTTTCCCAGACGGAAGCAGACGTTTCAGCGTTGGCAGAGATACCGTTTGGAGAAATGCCCAGCCCAACTTCTTTGTCCCACTGATGACTGCACAGACCTGCAGGAGGAGAATATCCGCTGCACATATCTGCTGCAACTAGATGGTCCGCGGTGTCGCCTCTTGATATTTTTCTACTTTCAGTTGTAGCTCGTGAACGGATCTTTATGTTTTTCATTAGTGAAGTGTTGTACTAATGCTTTTTCTGTCAGTGAAGGCATTGTTTTGTAAATATGTTAGAATCTAGATTTCCAGAAGATATACAAGTCAATACAAAACTTTATTTAGTTACTGCATTTTTCAGGGTTTTACATTATTTAACAGCACTGCAATATTATTAAATCTTGACAAATTTTCAGTTTTAGACAATTTCCTTATTCCATATTTAAAACTCTTGCAGATATCTGAATAAATTAGAATTAGTTAAGACGAATTCACGAAGAAAACAGACTGGTAGTTAATAAATACTAACCAAATTTAAGGAAATACATAACGAGTACTTATCACGGTTTCAGCGCGGAAGTCTCGGTTGACGGACGTGAGTCTTGTCCAATCACGTCCCGTATATTGGATTTAGGGCGGTGACCGTACGCGGAGGTGGGATTTTAGTTACCGTCCATCTTCAGCTACATTACAGTGAGCGAGCTTTTCGATAAGAAAATACAGTTTGGGAGTAAAGAAGACTTTTTGGAATTAGTTTTGGCTGTATTTGAAAAAAGACAAACGAAAGCCCATACCCTAGGTAACTGTCGTACACAAGTATGAATCTAAATGCTTGGGTTGACCCAGTTTCCCTTTTTTGAAACATTTAGCTAGCTAAGCTCCTAGCTAGCATTTTATGCATTAGCTAGCATGATATTTAGCTATATTAGCTTGCAGGTTAGCGATTATAATTATTATATTTTGTGCCTTTCCACAGTGTAGAACCACCATATAAATGATTGTATAGACGCAAAAATAACGGTGCATGAATGTGAGATACAGCCATCAACGGGCTCCGTGGTTCTTGCGAGCTAGTTAATCAGCGAACGAGTGGACAAGCTAAGAAACTGGCTAGGATTCACGATAGCTCAATAATGCTAGCATAGTAGGTCGCTAATTTTAGCTGACAACCATGTAAGTGCTACTAGTAATGACAAGATCATCTTTATACATAAAAGCACATTGATCAAAACCCCAGCATGTCGTAGTTTTGCATGTGATCGCCAGTAATTTCCGAAGTAGTGACACTAATCCTTGTAGCATATCATATGAGGCGATATAGTAAAGCGTTACCGTGTGTTCCGCTCATGAATCCTTTGTACTGGCTGCTGTGCTAAAAGTATGTGTGTTTTGCTCAGTGTAATGCATCTGTTGCATTTGTTTATTCTTTATTAGTTAACATTGTGACAGACGGAATGTGGACATTGTCGTAGTCAGAGCCATGGCTGACAAGAGAAAACTTCAAGGTAAGACTGATCTTGTAGCTACTATCCAGCATGGCCCCGAAAACCCGAGAGATTACTGTCATCCTAAAGTTCAGGCGATGATATTTGTCCATGTCTCAAATCACCACAGGTGAAATTGATAGATGCTTGAAAAAGGTAGCTGAAGGTGTAGAACAGTTTGAAGACATCTGGCAAAAGGTAACTCGGTTTTGGTTTCTATTTAAAAATACAACCAAAAGTGATCTTTTTACTTAACACTGTGTATTTTGTCTCCGTTTAGCTTCACAATGCAGCCAACGCAAACCAGAAGGAAAAATACGAGGCTGACCTCAAAAAAGAGATTAAAAAACTACAAGTAAGAAAAGTTGCCGAGCGTGTATTTGTATGAACGTTTGAACTTTATCCTCATTAATTTGTTTGCAATTTTTAATTAATATTGCATTTATTATCTGTTTTCAAAGCGATTGCGAGACCAGATAAAAACATGGTTAGCCTCAAACGAAATCAAAGACAAAAGGCAGCTAATCGAGAACCGCAAACTTATAGAGACGGTACGTCTGTCTTTGTATTTCTGATGTTGTATTGTGGTTGCTTTGCACAAAGATTTTTACTGACTTTTTTCTGTCCCCCAGCAAATGGAGCGGTTCAAGGTTGTAGAGCGGGAAACAAAAACAAAAGCGTACTCGAAAGAGGGCTTGGGGCTAGCTCAGAAAGTCGACCCGGCTCAGAGAGAAAAGGAGGAAACGGGACAGTGGCTAACGGTAATAAAACCACCATTGTTGAAATGTGCACGTCACCGGTGGCAAAAGGTTTCCTAATACGCGCCGTCACATATTAGGAATCACGAAACTGCTGTGTGCAACAGTCTGGTTAGAGTTTCCTTTTCCCCCCCAGAATACGATAGACACGCTAAATATGCAGGTGGATCAGTTTGAAAGTGAAGTGGAGTCTCTCTCAGTTCAGACGAGGAAAAAGAAGGGCGATAAAGAGGTGAGCTCCTCCCCTGTTCTCTTTTTTTAAGGTACGGTATTTTTTTTATCCCACAGTAGGAGAAGTCGTTAATATTATACGAACCGAATGTTTTCCACGTCTTCTGCAGAAGCAAGATCGCATTGAGGAGCTGAAGAGGCTCATCGAGAGGCACCGGTTCCACATCCGCATGCTGGAGACCATTTTACGAATGCTGGACAACGACTCCATACCGGTGGACTCCATACAGAAGATCAAAGACGACGTGGAATACTACATCGATTCATCCCAGGACCCCGACTTTGAGGAGAACGAGTTCCTGTACGATGACTTAGATCTGGAAGACATCCGTGAGTTCCCGGCCGGCCGCGTCGATCCTGTTCTTATCCGGACGGCCGACACCAGGGCAACGCCCCCTCATTCCGGCCCGTGTCTCTCTTCCAGCTGCAGCTTTGGTTGCAACCTCTCCCTCAGGTCAGGGTAACATGGAAGATGAGATGTACCTTCACTCCAGCAGCACTCCCACGTCCACCACCTCGTCCTCACCCATCCCTCCATCCCCGGCCACTTGCACTGCGGTGAGTCTGCGTGTGGCGCCGGTGCTCTCCCACAAGAACCTCTGGTACCTTTTTACACACATTCCTGTCTTTGAGATGGCACTGAGTCGCACCCGCAAGGAGACACAGTGCCACAGTCCGTTGAGCCGGTTGCTGAATCACAATTCCCAGCTGGATTGGTCATGTCAAGGTATCTCCTCCTATAGGAGAACTCAGAAGAGGATAAGAAAAGGGGGCGGTCGACAGACAGTGAAGTTAGTCAGGTGAGAGGCTCTCATCTGTGCCGTGCTAGTAGATTAACAGTTTAGTGCAGCTCTCTTCATCCTTGGCCCCGGAGAATGGGTTTGGCCCCTCAGGTCTCTGCGGGACCTCGGTGGGAGACTTGTGATGTAGTTTACGGCGGCTCCTGCGTAGGGAGCCTCAGCCGTCACAGCGGTCCTCTACGTTGAGTCCTGGCGGCCAGCGGGGGGGTGTTTGTTGACGCACGTGTTGCTCTCCTCTCTTTCAGTCACCCGTGAAGAATGGCACGCCCTCCTTGCTTTCTTCTTTCTCTTCCTCCACCACGTCGGGCTCCTCCTCGTCCTCCTCGCTGGTGTCCATGGCCAGCGTGGTGGGAGGCGTGCCCGCCGTCCCCACCAGCAGCAGTCTGATAGGGAGCTTCAGCAGCGCCGTGCAGCAACATCAGCATCCACCTGCACAACAGCCACCCCCCAGTCAACAACCGCAACAGCAGCAGCAACAACAACAACAACAGCAACAACAACAACAACAGCAACAACAACAACCGCAGCCGCAGCCGCAGCAGCAGCCGCAGCCGCAGCAGCAGCCGCCGCCGTCTCAGTCCAAAGCTCCTCCCCAAGCAAACAACACCCCCAGCCCACCGGGCAATCCTCTCCTCACAGCCTCAACTGCCCCGTCTCTACCCACGCCCAGCACACCTGTCTCATCGGCTTCCAGCTCCCAGTCGCAGTCCACACCAGTGCCGACGCCCAGTTTGGGACTGGGTCTGGGCTTGGGCCTGGGCAAAGTCGGCCTGACGGGTACCAGCAGTGCCAACCAGATGGCTGCTTTGGGTCTGGGAGGACACCCGAGTCCGCTCAACACGATGGCGGGGCTGATTTCAGGCTCCACGCCGGCCCCCTACGCTCAGGCAGCCGCGTCGGGGGGCCTGGGTCTGAACAGCAGCACCCAGTCCGCCATTTCATCGGAAAGCAGCACTTCCATCCCCACATCCGGCTCCAGTGGAGCCACCACCAACGGGGCAGGGACGGGCCTGGGCTTACTGGGAACCAGCCCGGCACACAATTCCCTAAGCGGGAGCATTCTGGGTTTGGTTCCGGGACAAAGCGCGGCCCCCGGTGCCGCTCAGGTGGCCCCGAGCTCCGTCAACAGTGCACCTGGAGTGGTGGGCATGCTGGGAAGTAATGGAGGGAACGTGGGCGTCGTCGGAGGAGTCGGGGTGAACGCTGTCCCCGCCAGACCTCCCAGTGGACTCAAACAAAACGGAAGCACGAGTACGTTGGTCTCCGCCTGCCAGACGTACCGGTTGAGCGCCTTCGCCTCCTGACGCTCTCGTGTCCGCCCGTCGTCTAGGTTACAGTGCCGTGGTGGCAGAGAGCTCGGCAGAATCGGCCCTGAGCACCCCAGGCCAGTCCCAGAGCAGCCAGCCCTCGTCTCTCAGCTCTTCGACCAGTCAGCCGTGAGTCGGCCTTTCTGCTCGGTCCCCAACGTCCTCCCGGGCGCTAAACGCTCTCTGTCGCCAGCAGGTTGGACAACGGCCCCAGTCTGATCAGCTCCATCACCCTGCCTCCCAGTTCTCCGTCCCCTTCCTTCTCAGACAGCACACCGGGAGGAGGCAGCCTCCTCAACGGGCCACACTCCTACACTCAGGCCTCGGAGAGCCTCAAGGTGAGTATAAAGGTAATCCAGAGGTTTTCGTTGGGGTCCAACTGGTCCCAGTTTACCTTCGGGTCCTCGTTCCGCTCTTTACTTTTCCACCCAACGGAAAGGGGCCATCGTGCGTCTTCCAAACGGTTTCCTGACCACCGTTTCCCTCCTCAGGCTCCCGAGCCCCTCAGTTCTCTGAAGGCGATGGCTGAGAGAGCAGCGCTGGGATCCGGCCTGGACGGAGAGATCGCCAACCTGCATTTAACGGAGCGAGGTGGGGATGCTCCGGCGGTTGCCCTCGCTGGTCACCAGCCCGGCAACCGTGGTTGAACCAGTTCCCGCTCTGTCCTCAGATATCTTCTCTGGATCGTCTGCGGCCCCGGGCACGCCCGCCGCCCCTCAGCCGTCCGTGTCGGAGGTCAGCATCCCCCCCTCGCTCGGGGTGTGTCCACTGGGCCCCACCCCTCTGCCCAAAGACCAGCTGTACCAGCAGGCCATGCAGGAGTCGGCGTGGACACACATGCCCCACCCCTCTGACTCCGAGAGGATCAGGTGAGCGCGCCGCCAGCGGCCGGGACCCATTCTGCTGGTCCTGCGGGCTGACGAGCCTCTGCTCCCCCCCTCCAGGCAATACCTGATGAGGAACCCGTGCCCCACCCTGCCCTTCCATCACAAGGTACCACCGTTCCACTCTGACTCCATAGAGTTCTACCAGAGACTGTCCACAGAAACACTGTTCTTCATCTTCTACTACCTGGAGGTAAGCTCCCCGTCTTCCCCTCCGCCTCCCAGCTGTGTAAACCCGGTCTGATGGGTTGCCGTCTCCTCCGTTCAGGGCACCAAGGCTCAGTATCTGTCCGCCAAGGCTCTGAAGAAGCAATCGTGGAGGTTTCACACCAAGTACATGATGTGGTTCCAGAGGCACGAGGAGCCCAAGACGATCACGGATGAGTTTGAGCAGGTGCGGACGCCAGTTTCTCCTCCTCCTCTCCTGCCCTTTCAGACCGAGCTTTTCAGGTTGACTGCTCTTCTACTCTCCCCCCAGGGCACTTACATTTACTTTGACTACGAGAAATGGGGCCAGAGGAAGAAGGAGGGCTTTACTTTTGAGTACAGGTACCTGGAAGACCGAGACCTGCAGTGACGGACGGAAAAGGCGGACGGACGGCGAAAGGACAGAGACAAAACGTGCTGCTGTTGACATTCCGAGACTGAACTTCAAACTGTGGATAGAGATCGTGATGTGTTGTAGAAACCCTCTCCTGACGTGGAGACCGGTGTCTGTATAGGCTGCATCTTGAGGGGAGGCCCTTGTTCCTCACGCAGCGCCCTGCCGACGACTAAAAGGCCCCGTGGGCCCGAAGGGACGCTCGGCGCTGCCTGAGCTGGGAGGGCTCTCCTTAGAGAGCTGCGTTCGTGCCTGTCTGTGTGCACACTGTATGTGGCATTAGGAAAGCCTACCCCATGCATGTTTCTCATGGTTTTTTTTTTTTGTTTTCTTTTTCCGTTTCAACGAGATCCTCTGTACCTCGTACCCGACATGAGCCTGGAAGCCTTCGACTTGACACAAAACCAACCTGGATCCGATTGTTGAGTAAACTGCCCTTCTTATATTACTGTAATTTGGTGGACTGGGGAGAGTCAGGGTGTGTAGGACTGGCTTCTTTTAAGACCCTACAATGCCTGTTGAATATGGTCACTATAGGAGATAGTGAGCGTTTATCAATAGTTTTATTGATATTGTCGACTAAAACGCAGATCAAGTGACCGCAGGGCCTCTCCCTGTGACAGGGAAAGAGTCCTTATTGGACATGGATTAAATTGCTATGCAATTGAACTGGTCTCCGACTCCCTCTCTTTACAAGTGTTTTTAAGTTAACTTGTCGAAGAAAATGCATTATTATGACACATTCATGTTTGTGGCAAATTATTAAACTTGTAAAATAAAAAAAAAAACAAAACAAAAACATTAGGGTGGAGAGGTCAGTGCACTTGTTTGGTTCTTACACGGTCGAGCTCGGGCCGCCTGGGAGTTGGATCATGAGGTTCGTCCAACCGTGGAGGGTTGGTTTTGTTCTGGTTAAGTTATTTCACGCTCGGTTTTCAGTGGTTGAGACGTTTACATGTGGAGGAAAAGCGCAGGAAGGATGAGTTCGCTGCACAGTTAGAAGCGTCTTATCGGTGCCCACGCCCCTGGAAGACTGACTGTGGATCGGGAGCCGGCCGGACACACCGCTGCCGTTTTTAGGAAGGGGGGGGGGATGGAAGGATGGGGAAGGTGTGTCTCGCTTTTTATAGATTCTATTTTGTGGGGAGGATTTAAAGGTTACCGGGAAGGGAAGTTCCTGGAAATAAAAATTTTCCAGGATTTTTAGTTTGTGTTTCCTCATCACCGCTCTGCACGGGAGACAAAACGAGATTAAAACCGGGATTGTAAAATTTCAATAAATCCTTTTGAGAAGTTACACGTGGACTGTTGTGATGATCCCACGCGTACAGATTCCTACCTCTGCGAAGCAGGAGCAGCAAAGAATTGTTGACATTTTAATAAAACGGCAAATAAAAAAGGAAAACATACAGATTGAGACACTTGTACAGTGTTGATGCCCTGTGGAGGAGGAGGATCACATCTTGGACTCCTTCTTGACTTTGAGGAACTCGGCCATGTTGGAAAAGTACTTCTGGTTGGCTTCAGCCACCTTCTTCTCTGCAGCCTGTGGATTCACGATCTCCAGTCCCTGCAGAACATGAGCATGATCACTGGAGATCATCTGGAGATACCAGAAACACGTCACAATCCCTTCTTCTCTTACCTGTAGAGGAGTGAAGGCCACGCTGGAGCTGGTTCCGGAGGAGCGGTCTCGGACCGTGGACTTGCCTCCGTACGTCATGCTCTGCTTCTGCAGCGTCCGCTGACGCGTGAAACACCACAAAGCCGAGTCACGCTGCTGCAGCGACGGCGGTCACTGACAGCAGGAGGGGAAAGTGCAGCGGTTACCTGCAGCGATTTGGAGATCCTGGCCTTGGTGGCGTCATTGACCTGAGCCTGCCGGACGCGCCCGCTGCCGCTCTTCCCCAGCTGACCCAGGCTGAAGCCCAGGTCCTCCTGGTAGGCATCGTCTTCGATCTGCAGCAGAGAAATGCATCGGGCGGGACTGAAAATTCCACACCTAACAGGTGTAAACATGGCATTCCGATACGCTTTAACCGTCAGATCTCATCAGATCCGGAACCGACCTCTGCAAAGGTCATCCTGTTGGCATGTTTCCTGATCTCCGTCAGCCCCAGACGCTCCTTCATCTTTCGGTACCTTCGGGGACACAGACACAGACGGGTTGATTACACTTTGACACCAACGAAACAGACTTGGCACGTGTAGGTAGGCAGGCACCTCCGTCCACCTCTCTTCTTCCTCTGTCCATCCAGCGGGGCGGGCAGAGGCTTGACCTGTTTCACTGGAGGGGGCTCCTGCCACTTATCGAACTTCCTCTCAATTTCCTCCTTTAGGTCGTAACCAACCTATTCAAACACACCCGTCAGCCATTTTGTTTTTCTTTTCAGATCAGGAATCCGCCCCGACGCTCACCTTGCCGTCTGAACTCTCGTGGAAACTGTCCACCCGGCTGGCCAGCGTACACTTTGCCGCCACCAGTCGCGCCGCCTTCCGCCTGAGGTCCTGAAAAGCAGAGGGCAGAGAGCAGCTTCAGCCGCGGGTTCCTCCGCCCGGCTACGCCGTGAACACGTGCGGTGCGGACCGGGGGCAGCGTCTGCACCACGTCGCAGTGGTAGATGAAGCCCGTGTGGGGCAGCAGGGAGGTGCTGCTGAAGCCAGACAGGGTTCTTCTCTGAGCTCCCAGCAGCATCAGGTTACACGCCGGCATCTTGGACAGGTTGGTCAGGCCTCCGGCGATACCTGCCCACCGCACAGAGGGACGGAATCAAGCCGCTGGAGAGCACGGAGGACACCGCCCCGCCGGGAAACCGCGCCCTCACCCATTAACTTGGCGGCTGTTGACGCCCCGACAATGATGGAGAGGTTTGGGGCGATGAAGGACATTCTGGACTCGACGTATTCATAGATCCTGTGTTTGGACTGGTTCAGCTCCAGAGCCATGTCGCACGCTTCCACAAGCTGGTTCAGCTCCTCCTCACTCAGAAGGGACCTGAAATGATCCAAACACACACAGTCTGGACTTCAGGGTGCTCCCCTTCTCCCTCAGGAGCAACAATAAAGTCTGTTCAGGACTTTAGAGGCGCTTTTATTGTCCTAGAACCATTTTTTATGAATGGTTTTAGTAACAGAAAAGCAAAAAAAAGCTTCCGCTTGTGATATCTGGATTTAAACTGGGCAGGAAAGTGTTGGCTCACCCTTGTGTGGTTGAGGCTGTGACACTGACCACCATAATAGTGGCATTGGTGAGGATCTGCTGCAGCGTCTCGTTGTTCTTGCATTTCTCCAGATTATTTCCCAATTCCTGAGATCAGGAGCAGAGCACAGAGCAGGTCGCACCACCAACTTTGAGCTGCTCTAAAAGAAAAGTAAACAACACCTGAACTCACCTTGACTGTCCGGATGTAATCGAGAGAATCCGGGACCAGCGATTCGAGCTCTGGGAACCTTTTGGAGTATTTGTCTCTGGTAAATTTATGAATAATATCTGAAAGCAGACAGTGGCCATTAGGACCTTCAACACCGGTGGCAGAAATGTTTCAGCAAGAGTCTTTAAACTCACTGAGCTCATTGTCGATCTCCACCGTCAGATTATTGGCCGCTACGATGAGTCTGTATTCTGGGTCGGCCTCGACCGGACCAGAAACTAAGAGAAAACAAAGATTGTTTAGTAAAGCTTGACGATTGTTGACCATCTTTAAAAAGAACAGTAGGATGGTGGATATGAATGTTACACTCACTATCTGAGTTTTTACGTTGCTTCCCGATATAGTCCGAAATTTTGTCCATAATGTCTGAAAACTAAAGGCAAAAGCCAGCATGAAGGAAAGTTAGGTGCACGGCTGAGGACCTAGGTCAGTACTCTGATTTCTGGATACCTGTTTGCTATTACGGAGCTTAGCGATGGAGGTTACACTCTCCGCCTTGCTGTAGTCCACCTCCATCTCCTCTGGGATGTCCTCCAGCCTGTCTGTCCGTCCCTGGGTTGCCTCGCCATCACTGTCAATGTCCTCCCCCTCTGGATACAAGCCATCCTCTCCTTCATCACCAGCCTCCTCCAGGTCGGCCAGGAGCTCGTCCGCCAGCGACATCTGAAATTAGAGGACGGCAAATTTCCTCTTCAACGGAAAGAAATTTAAACTCAGTTTTAGTGGTTCTGTCAAGCAAATATTTTTTGGGGCTTGATATGATTACAATGAATACCTAAACTTAAGAAAAAGCCGATATTTTGTTGAGACAGAAGAGGAAAATAATAGAATAAAATAGAAAATGTTTATTTATCCCACAACGGGGAAATTGCAATCTCCAGACATCTTCTCCAGCTAAAGCCTATGTCTTTTAAGTTGCTATTAAATTCAAAAACTACGACTAAGTGCCTTTCCTGCTCTTTTTGTTGGTCAGAATCTTAAAAAAGCACCTTGGTATTGTCCCTAAATGTACTAGCTTGTGCAGTGATTTCAGGGTACCGCAACCTTCAGTCATCATTAATAAAAGGAGGCAAATATTAATGAGGAGGCAAATATAAATATGAATGCAATCCATTACCCAATTTGTTTTTTGTGCATGTTTGTTAGCTAAAGTAGCTGGCGTTGTTAGAGGGTAGCCAAAACCGAGAACTTAGCGCTTTAGAAATAAGACGAACTTACCTCTGCGATTTATGTGTAGACAGCCAAAACACGCAGGTGGAATGAAATTTATTTAAATCTGTCTTCAACGCACTTCATAAGAATGAAAAACGAATATTTCCACGCAATTCTGCCGCAAAGTTTTCCTATAGAGGCTAAAGAAAACGTTTGTCGCAGACTAAATACGTAGAACATTCATTCTTCTTCTTCTTTTTCCGGGTGACAGTGAGACGCGACTGCGGCGCGCATATCGCCCCCTTCAGGTTGCAAGTCACAACTGCAGCCAAACCACGACGACGGACGACAACAACAACAACAACAACAACAATTTTTTTTTTTTTTTGGACATTTTGGAGTGTTTATTTCCTTTCTTTATACATTATCCCTTGAATCCCACTCTGGCAACAATACAGGATTTAAACCAACACTGAAACAGACTAAATCAATGGACCAATTGAAACTTGACTGCATAATGATCAAGTGATATTGGTACAAAATAGGAGGAAAAAATGAACATACACAAAGGAAGGGAGCTATTTACTAATGAGAAATGCTGATCTCTCATGCTAAGCTACGCTATCGGTCAATAAACATGGTAAAAGATCGACACGACTGCTAGGAGTTCAAAGACATTGGAAAATAATGACACATTACAGGACATAGTTCCATACAGAACTGGCATATATTAACAAGTAAAATTATACAAAATACTTTGTTAGCAATTAAGACGTTTGGGAAAATATTTTTTGTTTTATTTGTTAAAGATCTTAGAGAAGATAGAACCTAAATGCCTTCAGTCCCAAGTATAAGCTACGCTGATATATGTTAACTGCAGAAAAGCAAAAAAATAAATAATTCCGTTCATAAATAATACAATAAATAACCAAATAAATAAAATATTGCATGGAACCTGTCTTTAAATAAATGAATCGAAAATATAATAAATATATAAATTAATGGAAGTAACGGGAAATCCTTTGAGAAGTGGTGTAAAGAAGCATAAGCTGTTTCATTTTTCCGTGCAATCTAAGAATAAATCGAAAATTAAACAGCTCTAAACCAATATTGTACACATTTGTAGTATGACATTTGTACAAATGAGCTATTCTTGATTACAGAGTCGAGTGAGCGTTTCAAACGGCTGCCTACAAGAACAAGTGACTGCAAGGTAAAATGCTTGGTGATGGAGAGAGGCCTGGTGCCCTAGCCTTAACACGAACCCACTAAAAACAAAAGAAACAGCGTCCCCCTCGCACCTGGAGGGGCCTAAACTGGAAAAGGAACCAGAAGAAGAGAAAGGTAAGCTTGGGTATTACAGCCAAGACTCCCCACTTGCATTAGCGGTCAAAATGGTTTCAGAATTTCTCCAAAGCTTCCGGGCCTCCATTTTCTCCCACACATAACCCCGTTTTTTTTCTCCAAAGCCATGAAACGAAACTCTGTAAATAGTGCCAGGCGGGAGCAAAACTACACTTGTCATACAAAATCCTGTCGCTGGTAAAACCCGGAAATGTGTCCAGCTTGTTGAACGGGGAGTCTTTCAGTTGCCTCATTCAATAAAAAAATAGCCTCTGGGCGAAGGGCTGGTAATGGTGGTCAGATCAGAGGGGATCACACCTCGGACGGTTCCCCGTGACGCTGCTCGACTCACACCAAGTGGGGGTCGTTGGCGGGGCTGACGGTGAAGCGCGATGACGTCACTGGGTTCGATCCGACGTGAGACCTCGGCTTGAGGGATAAATCCTCTTTCCTCTTCGCTTCTTTACTCCTGGCGTTCGTCCCTGATGGAAACAGAATCAGGTTGGTGAAACAAGCAGATCGTTAGCCGATGTTTGCAGTCGAAATGTATTTATCTGTGTACGTGTGTATTTAATGGCACTGACATATTCAGCAAAATATTGGGGGGGGGGGGGGGGAGTACAGGATAAAAAATAAATATTCCATGTCTATTAATACAGTCACACTCAAGAAAAACTGTAGTTAAAAATAGCTGGAGACAACAGGGACTCTTTCAACATTTTGAAGTGTAAGGGCTACAAAAGATCATGATGGCATCTAATTTTAGTGTTTCTTCTGCTCTGCCCAGCCTCCAGGCACGTCTGAGCTCAAACACTCCTTACTTTGTGAAATGAGGTGATCCGTGGAGCCTACGGAGCGAAGGAGCCAAGCGAGCCGACAGAAAGTGTGTTAGGGAACCCGGCTTAGGCCTGCATTGTTGAACACGGGATTTATGTCCCCGCTCGGTTCCACTTGTCAGAGTGCGGAGAGGGATAATTATAGAAGATTAACTCTGCCCGCATGTTTGAAGAGGAGATGCTGAACTGGGTGCTTTTCATCTGGCTGAGGAGGACTTGGAAACGGCCTTCCTCCATATAGGTTCAGAAGGAAAACGCTAAGGATTTGCCAACTGGCAGCTTAGATGAGGAGAGAAGCGTCGGTGCTGAAAGGTGTTTGGCCTGAAAGTCTGGGTAAATCATTAACCTGACGCTGGAAGACATAAACGGCCTAGGAAAACACCAAATTAAAGGTTTGATCGATGATAAAACCGCGTCAATAGGCACCGAAACGACAGCGTTCGTTTCGGAAGAAATGAACATCGTTGGTTTATTCAGATGATCGGAAACACAAACATCAAAGCCGGGTCTCACCGCGGAAATCCAGCTTGCTGTTCTTGCCGGAGCCCGGGGACGGAGTCGTAGGTGCGGAGGAGCTCAGCTCGTTGGTCGGAGTTTCCTGGGATGCCCCAACAAAAACATGACGTTGCATTTTTCTTTTTTCAAAAAGCATTTTTTAAAATTGACGACGTGGAAAATACCTGATCAAACAGGTAGATGGTGACGTCGTCGAAAAAGGAGACATTTCGCCCTCTGTCCCTCTCTCTGTCCATTGGCTCCTTGGGCGATTTCAGCAGACTCCGAAGCCCCACCCGCTTGTCCACGTCGGTCTCCGTCACCACGATCACTCTCCTGGAGCTCTCATCCTCTTGTTCCTCGTCCTCCTCCTCATCGGGGTCGCTTCCGGGGGACAGACCTCTCCGTCTCCCGATCCGGTTTCCGATGGCTCCGTCCCCGAACCCTCCTTTCCCAGCGGGGGGGATAGTCATAGCCAGAGGAGGCAGGGCGAGCGACAGACGGGCGATTTTTGCTGTAAGAGACAGAAACACGGTTTTGGGCTCCCAGAGATGTTAACACCATGTTAACAAAAACAACCCCTGGGTGACGGCAGGCACCTTTCATTGCCTGGCTCGCCGTGGCGGCGGCAGGCGGAGGGCTGGCAACCTCGTCTTGTTCGATCACAGTGAGCGGTTCAGGCGTTTCATCGGGTTGGGGCTCCTCGCTGGGACAGCATTCCTGCTCCACGTTGCTACGGAAACCCCCAAACAGATGACAACAACCAAAACAGACTTTAACAGCAGTTCCGACTCGGAGAACGGAACTGCCGAAGCCGTGAGTTCCACATCTCTGTCCGCCTTTCCGTACCTTTCCTCCTGATTTTCCTCGTCCTCCGTGACCGCCTCGGCGCTGTTCTCTTTGATCTGCTCCCCCCACGGCCGCAGCGTCACCGTGTCTTTGATGGTCGAGCCCCAAAGCACGTTGGTTTTCACGTTTTCACTGAGAGAGAACTGCAGCCTCTCCTCGCACACCTGACGCAACAGAACGAGGGGAGGAATGAGCGACGGTACCCTGGTCACACCTTCTCCCACCTCCACGAGAACCCGCTCACCTGCATCATCAGGCCGTTCTTGGTGGTCATCTTTGAGAAGGAGCCCTGGTCTTTGATCTCCGGCGGTTGTCCTGGAGACCTCTGGCCGTCGTTGCTCTGCTCCCGATGTGACGACACATGTTGAGGCTCCACGATCAGGTACGGCTGGGATTCTTCCAGCTCGTCGGAGCGTTCGCCCGCCCCCTCCTCCGGCGTGCTTCCCTCCTCATCTTCGCCGCCGCTTTTCTGATCGGGCGTTTTCTTCAGAGATTCCAGGAGTTCCAGGTTCTCCAGGAAGAGGTCACCCAGAGAATCCTCCTCATCTCCGGAGATGCAGCAGAGTTTCTCCAGCTTTTCAAAGTCCTCCAGGGGCTCCTCATCCAGATCTTTCCACTCGGAAATCAACAATCCCGGGAGACTGTTGAGGGGAACTTGGGCTGGTGCTGATGCCGGCGTGTTCTGGACTGGAGCGTCTACTTTCTCCTGGTCCGGTGTGTCAAGAGCCAGGTTCTCATCATCGATTGTTATGTGCACAGAGGGGACGTCTAGATCGGCTGGGATTCCTTGGCTCCGAGTCGTGGCGGGAGGCTCGGAGACGTCCGCAGCCTCAGTAAAAAACTGGTCTAGATGAAAGTCGCTAACGCACCCTTCTGGCGGCGGGCTGGGGAAGGAGTCCTCAAAGCTCTCCAGTTTATCATCCTGCACATCCAGGTCGAGGCTCGTCGGAGGGCTGGGAAAATCCACCGAACTGAAACTGTCCCCCTGTGGACGCGGCTGATGTGCGTCCTGGTCGACGGTGGAGGAGACGGGCTCAGGCAGGAACGCCGCCTCGCCGACGCCCTCTCTGTTGGCTGGACTGGAGATTCGCGTCTCCGAAGGTTCGCTGACGCAGTCATCGGGGGTGGTGCAGAGGTGATTTGGGGGCCAGCTGTTAAAGTCTTCATTCTCCTGTGTCTCGGTGGCGTCCCACGGGGATTCGCTGTCTCCCTCTGAACTCCTTCTGAGCTCCAACGACTCCTTCTCCGGGTTTTCTACGTTCTCTACCTCCGCCTCCGTTTCTCCATCCTTCAAATTTTGATCGGTGATGCACGTTTCTCCGAGGTTTTCCTGATTCTCCTCCTGTTGCACATTCCCATCCTGGATGACCTGTTGATCATCGCCATCTTTCAGGTTTGGTTTGGAGTCCATGGCACCATCCCCTGTCCCTTGCGTTTCATCGTTCCAGGGCTCCTCGTAGCCCTCCAGGATGGCCGGGTGAGGTTCACTCCCGGCGCACTCGTCGTTTTCCTCCGTCTCCCAGAACTCCTGGCCCACGATCAGCCTCTCCCCCACCTCCCAGGCTTTGTGACTGAACCCGGAGAAGAACTCAGATCTCAGCTCGGTGTCTCGGCACCTCCTCTCCGGGGACGCCCACTGGTCGTTTTCTTCAGGCCACAGGTGTAGATCCCCGGCCTGTGAGAAACGCTGACAGTGGAGCTCTCCTCTCAGCACAGCGGACCCCGAACTCTCGTCATCCTCCTGCAGGGCCAGCCACACGTCCTCAACCGTCACACCTAAACCCTGGCTGGAGTTCTGGCCCCCGCTGTTATCAGAGCCGCCAGGACTGGCGACTCCTCTTAGGGGGGACTTCTCCTTGGCCGCGTTCCTCAGCTCTGCAGCAGCCAGCTGCTTCTCAGTCTCGCATGTGGCCTTTTTGCCCTCGAGGCCATCGGGGCAGCCCAGGTTTCTCAGGCCCAGCTCGTTGCGGTCGAGAACGGGACTCTCCTTATCGCTCTGGAACTCCTCGACACCGGTTCCAGCCCATGACGTCACAACACCCAGTTTGGACAACCCGTCGTCAGTTGGCGTTTCACTGCCAACTCTGCCACCGTTGGCTGGAACGGGAGCGAGATCTTCCAAATCTGACTGTTTTGCAGATTCGCCTCTCTCGTTTTCACATTTAATTGAGTTCAGATCCAGCAAAGCAGAAACTTTCTCGTCGCTTTCGATCTGAACATCGAACTCCTTCTCCGGAGACTCCTGGTGTTTGAGGCCTGTTAGCTGAGAGATGATGCCCTGCGTCAGGTGGTTGTCCATCGTGTGCTGGAGACCTTTCAGTGGCTCCTCATCCAAACCTGAGAACAGCCTGTCAATCAGGTCAGCGCAGTCCTTGGCCTGCAGACCATCGAGCAACTCAGACTTCCTGCTCTCCTTTGGGAATATGCCAGAATCTTCCCTGTGTGCCGACTCCAGCCTCTTTCCAGGAACATCGCTGTTCTCACTTAAACAGGCGGCGTCAGTTTCTGGGATGCTTACTTCCTGGCCCATTTCCACTGTGATCTTTTCTCCGTTTTCGCCTCTGTTGGCCAACATCTGCCCACTCTTCTTCATCGGGCTCTTTTCTCCCACCTCGGCCTCCTCCTCTATCCCTGTCAGAGTCCCTCGGTCGCCTCCTCGGCCGCTGCTGGGCCTGGGCGGGACGTGTCCGTCACCGCTCCTTCTGTTCGCCCCTTCGCCCTCCCACTCGCTGTCTGAGAAATAGGCAGAGTCTCGGTGAGGTGTTTCATTTCCTAGGGCTCGCCACCCGCCATTTCCCACTCCTCCTCCTCCACTGCTTATCCAGGAGTCACTGGGCGTGAGGCAGTCAGCTGAGTTGGAAGTCATGGGCGACAGGACCGAGTCAGTGGGGGTGATGACGGAGATCTCTGAGGATGGATCCCAGTCCGGAGTCACGGGGTCATCAGCGCGAGGAGATACTGCTCGCTTTTCCTCGCCTGTGTCACTTTGTCGAAGAAGCGGATCTCTTTCGCTCATTTCCAGGCTTTTATTATCACTTTGAGGATCGTCGTCGTCTGCTGTGATGTTTTCAGATGAGTCCCCTGCAGGAGGGTTACCGTGGTGATACGTTTGAACTTCAGGTTTTAACAAAGTTATTTCAGCCTTTTCAAATAACGGAGCTGCTCTCCTGGGGCTGCAGACCGCTGGGGACTCTTTCAGGATGTCGCCGTTGCCTATGAGCCCAACCTTTTGACCACCTGTTTGGGGTTCGTTCCCACGCTGGAGGCCGAACTCCTCGACGCCGTCCCCGGACTCACAGGGAGGCCGCTCCAGGAGATCTGTTTGGTCTCCTCTAGCTGGTAACGCAGGACCCTCGGAACAATCCTCCGCCTCTGTCTGGTGGAGCAGAAGGCCGTTTTTGGGCATGATTTCCGAGAACACAAAGTTGCCGCTCTGGTCAGCATCTTCCCCCTGGCCGACCACTGTGGGACATTGTTTATTTATCCCGATATGAAGAACTGGAATTTCGGGTCTCATAGAAACCTTGATCTCGCTCTTCTTAGCACGCTTGGTCACTTGAGCGTAAATGGCCTCTGTTTGCGGGCCGTCTTTGCCCTTTGCTTTCTCGGACTGAAAGGTGATGGTCTGAGCAGAGTTTGGGTCGATGCATATGGACTCGTACTCGGGAGACAATGGAGTAGGAGAATGCGCCGAATCCTGTTCCTTTTTGCTTGTGACAGCATTTTGTCTGGATATGATTTCAGTGAGGAACGTCTCTGCTGACTGGATCTCCTTCAGGAACTCCTCTCTGGTCATTCCTGCACTCCGGGGTTCCGTGTGCCGCTGGTCGGGTTCCTTCTTTCCAGTGGCAATCTCACAGAGGAGCGAGCGCGACCTCTGCATGCCCTTCGAATAGGCCTCCTCGGCTTGTGCGTACGAGGGCAGGCCCGGAGCATAAACGTACGGCCGCAGCCTGGATCTGGCTGGATAGAGGTACTTAACCGGATCGCTGGATCGCTCCTCGTGATCGGAGTCCATCCTCCCTGTGTCGATTTCTGTGAGAAAAAGATCTCTCTGCAAGGACTCTTCCTCTGTTCGCTCTTCCTCCGGACCTGTCCTGTTGTACTTCTCCGGCCCACACGAGGATCCCGAGGATCCCAGCTCCGTGATGAGCGACTGAGAGCGGCGCATTCCTCTGTTGGGAAGCACGAAGCTTCCCCACTTCTCTTCCTCTTTTTTCTCCTTCTTCTCTTTGTCCCACGAAAACTCCGGCGCCGGCTTGCTCGACCCCGTCACGCTGGATATTTCTGTCAGAAAAAGATGCATGGGCGACTTCTTTGCTGCGGCCAAGTGTTTAGCCTGAAGTTCAGCGTCTTCCTTCCAAATGGTGGGCAGGATGGTGTCGAGACGCGACTGGGTCCTCTTCATCCCTCTGGAGAAGAGGTCCGTGCAGGTCGGGTCTGCATCTTCGGACAGACTGGAGTGTGTTATTGTCGTCCCCGTGCTGGGTCTTTCCGGGGACATGAACGGAGAGTCTTCCTCATCAGAATACGTGGGGCTCGATGAAGACTGCCCGTCCGTCTGGAGGTTTGTGGGCTGAGGGCGGGGCAGGCTGCGATAAATGGGGCGTAAGGGGTTTTCTCGACGAATGGGGGAGTCAAAGACTTTGGCGTGAGAATGAGAAGTTTCCTTGGGGTTGTGCGACGGTGCTGGGTGTCTGGCACCGTTGTCGGGCGCCTCACAGGACAGCGGGTCTCTGTATTTCGAAAACATGTCCGACCCGATGAAGGCTTTTTGCGGTTTGGAGTGGGGAGGGAGTGGTGGAGGGCAGGTCTGAGGGGGCTGGGGGTAAACCGGGTGGCTGGATGGGGGCAGTGAGGGGGATAGGGACGGGGACGGGGGCAGGGTCTGCCGGGACCGATGCAGTCCCAGGTGATCGAAGGTAGACGACGGGCAGCTGCCCATGTGATGGGGGTCTGTTTCGATTTTTCCAGCTGCGGTGTACTGAGGAAGTCCTCTACAGCCAACCGGGGGAGCCGGGAGGGGGCGTGAGTGAAGGTGGTTAGCGGACGACATGGACATGGAACGAGGTTTCGGAGGAAGGAGCGGGGCTTGGACCGTTGTGGACGTTTTTGCATCTGCGTCACAGCCCTTGGTTTTCTCCTCATCGTCATCTCCTAAATCGACCACGGAGAAGTCCGTCACTCTGCTGGAAGCGTCCCTGAATTCGGCCAGGCCTGTGACAGGCACCTGGATCTGCGCCTCGCTCGACCTGGCCGTCGGGAGACCCTTTCCACACTTCTCCGAGCAATAAGGGACACGCTCTTTTCCCAGCATGCCACTGCGAATCTCCACCAGCTCCACATCTCCCGGGCAACTCAAATTTGTACGGAAAGACGGACGTGTTTTCCCCTTGAGAGTCGGGGACTTGTCCTGCGGAGTGTGCTCCTCCAATCTGATGTAGTACTCGCTGGCCAGGGAGGGACTCCGGGCACTAATAACAGGGACCACGGTCGGAGTGTCCAAAGATTGTCTGTGGTTATTGTTCACAGTCGGAATTGGCTGAGGAGGAGGAAGAGGCTTGTATCCCCGTCTGGCGTGGGCCTTTTCCCAGAAATACTCAAAATTTAGACCTTTGCTTGTTTCTGTTACGGTCAGAATGTCGTCCAGTTCCGACGAGGACGTTGTGATACAGTTCATCACAGGGTCCAGTAGGGGGTAGGAGTGGTCTCGCTCCTCCTTTGCGTACTCTCTCTCCCTCAGTCGCTCGTTTGCTGCGGTCTGGAAGGCAGGGGGGCGAAGTAGATCCCAGCGTCTTTCAAACGACTCCTCGCTCTCCCCTCTCCGTCCCCTGCCCTCCTCATACTCTTCATCTTCTTCATCTTCTTCCCCAACGCTTCCCCTGGCCAAGCCCCGCTCCGCAGCCAGGAGGGAGGAGAGCAGGAGAAAGACCTCTGCTACAGAAGGTCGTTGGGATGGAGGCAACCAGCAGGACTGCATGATCTCGTACCTGCAGGTGGGACAATAAATACAGATTAAACACGTCCAGACGGACCAAATAAAGACTTCTGATGACCATACTGACCAGTAGTCAGCGTGGGAGAGTTTGAGTCGGGGCTGGGCCAGGGTGATCTGTCTCTCCCTGATCACGAAGGTCAACACTTCATCGTCGCTCAGGTGTCTGTGGGGCTGTGAGCCAAACTCAAACAGCTCCCATATGACCACACCCAGAGACCTAGAGAGAGACAGAGATGGTGAGAAATGGACTGTTTTCCACGCTGCAACACTTAGCAAATAATGTGGTGTGTGTGTGTGTGTGTGTGTGTGTTACAAAACAGCAACATAACAGTTGCATTGATACAGTTCAATGACTTTATCGATTATGTGGCAGCGTTGGGTGGTATTAGCATGCAAACACAGACGTACCACACGTTGCTGGTCTTAGTTTGGTCTGTAACAATCAGAGATCCTCTGTACTCCTCCAGCAGCTCTGGAGCAATCCAGCGCAGCGGAATCCACAGTTTATCCGGGGTCAGATAATAGTCCTCCTGTAAACAAAAATAATTTTAAAAAAAGAGAGAACATTTTTTTATCAATATAAAATTCACAGGACTGCTGCCTAAATATTTTTCTACAAACTTTAGATGCTCTCAAGCATTTACCTTATAGTGGTTGTGGGAAAGGCCATAATCCCCTATCCTAACGGTGAGGTCAGAGGTCAGCAGGCAGTTCCTTAAAGCCAGATCGCTGCAGAGATTTTGAGAAACCGATTTCATTCATACATTTCAGTCAAAGTTGTTGTCTCTTGGGGGCCAGACTGGGGCTCCTGCCTGAGGGAGGGACGGACCTGTGGATGTAGTTGTTCTCGTGGAGGTGCAGCAGACCCGAGGTGATCTCAAAAGCCATCCTCTGGAGGGTCAAAAGGTCCCGCGTTGGCAGGTCAGGGGTCATCCCGTCCGACTTCCGCTGGGCTCTCAGGTACCTCTTCAGGTCACCCTGTAAGGGAACATGAGCAGGTCTGACTGGTACTGATTGGGACTTCATGAAAATGCCTATTTTTGGATCACGACAGAAAAACTGAGCAGCTTTCACTCCTCGACGTGAACTGTTCACCCACCAGTTGACAGAATTCCATGACCAGTAGGAAGGGGATGCTCTCGCTGCACTGGCCCAGACACTGGAGGATGTTTGGGTGCTTGAGGCTCCTGCAGAAAATGCAGAAAACAGACCGATTTGTTGCGGTTTGATCGTCGACGGTGTCGTAGATTCTGGCGCTTTCTCCCACCTGTAGGGTTCAGATTCGGCCAAGAACTTCCTCTGCTCCAGCGGGCTGGCGCTGATGCGCAGCTCCTTCACCACAGCCTGAGAGGAGCTGCAGTCACATAACACCTCAGCCAGGATCACCTGGGACAGACCAGCGGACAACATGAGGGAATTCCCCGAAGGAGACGCTCTACTGGTTAAATCCTGAGTTATTTTAAATGTGCCAGAGGGCGGAAATGTGTGTCACCTTTCCAAACCAACCATTGCCGATCTCCTGAAGGTAGTTCAGAGTGTGTCTTTTGAAGCACTGACTCTTGGACTCTTAAAGAAGAGGAATAAAGCGTAACGAGTTTAAAAAAAAGGAAAATAAATACCCACAAACGACTAACAAATCAGAACTATCAAAGGAGATTTGAGGTTTAATACAGGTTGTCTGTGGGAAGCATATAAATATTCAAATACGTTATATCTGAAAAAGACAGAGGAAAAGAACTCCTTGGATTTGCACTAACATTTAAATGCAAACATTTATCGATTAGCAAAACCAAAAGCGTTTGTCCAGCTTCCAGCACAGACGCACCGTCGCCTCCCATCATCAGCTGTGGTGATGAAATCTGAAAGGACAAGATCTGCTGGGTACCTGCTCCCTTCTTCAGGTCAGGACAGTCGGGCCTGTCTCTGACTGGCAGGGTGTAGACCTCAGGGAGGGAGGGGCAGGAGGACAGGCTGTCCTCCTGAATGGGACTGGACCCCCCGGAGCAGTCCTCTCCATCGGCATTGTCAAATTCCTGGTTGAGCCACGAAAACAGGTTAAAAAAAGAGATTTGGCCAAAGATTCTGCCGACCGCATCACCAGCCTGTCCAATTCGAACACACGCAGGTCGGAGGAGGTTCGCTTGACCTTTCTGTCCCCTAATTACTGACCGTTTCTATATGATTAGCCGTTTTTGGGTAGACTTTTCCAGAGTAAACATGCCTGGTGAATCAGAGGCGAGTGAATCTCTTACATGTTGCAGACTTACATTGAATCCCACTCCTCCTCTCTTACAGCACAGGCAGGTCAGGAGCAGCAGAACGAAGGAGACGAGCCCCGAGCAAGAGATGAGGATGACCACGTAGGGCGAAGGAGAGAGGGACACCGCCCTGGACTGAGAAACTGCAAACAGCACAGGGAGAAAGCACAGGCCGGGCCAGGGTTTAATGCACATTTGAGCCTCCTAATGTGTGTGTGTGCACGCCACTGTGTGAGCCAGGAGATGAAAGAGGCTAAATCAGAAAAGTGGGAAACTGTAACATAGGTGTTTTGTTTACAGGAAGACCATTGGAGCGGTTTTTTTTTGTCTTTTAGCAGCAGGATTTAGACACAGTGGAGAACCCCAATGGAGAGCTTACACCAGGGATTTAGGGAAGGGACAAAAAGCAGGGGAGAGAAGTTAAAGATTATAGACGAGTGTCTGATCCATTCAAGGAAAACAGACTGGAAGTTTGAAAACGGGATATTTTACCACTGCAGTAAGGACAAAAGCATGGGGGGGGTATCAGAAATGGCATTCCACTGAGGAAACACAGTCAAGAAGCAGGGGGTGGGGGGCGTGCTGTCTTTCAGGTAAAAGGTTGGAAACTGGAAAAGAACGGCTAAAATTAAAAAGGTTTACTAGTCGGGGGAAAGATGGGGGGGGGGGGGGAATCGGGACATTTGATATTTGTACCTCAACTTGGTCG
>CAAE01014543.1:953677-1004341 GCA_000180735.1 Tetraodon nigroviridis
TTATCAAAACACAATAGCACGACTGCACACAAACACAACACTGGCAGGTCTGGTGGAGGAGGACATCTTCTGGCTGAGGCACCAGCAGCCAGATCTGCTGTTTGGAGATGACCGATCTCCCCCTGTTCGGCGGAAATGGTCTAAAAATATCGCCGTGGCGGACGGTTGTAGGCTGCTGGGGAGAAGGTGCCGTTTTCAAATGTCACCGTCGTGAGGTCGAAGCCCTCGAATGCCGTCGCCTGTTTTGGTGAACGCGCTCTACGCTCTGCAACAATATTCCGCGTCAGGCAACAAATATCTGGTGATACAGAATCCTCCTCCACGGAGAGGCCTTTTCCCATCCCTCTCTGCCTCTCATCCTTTCATCAGCATCACTGACAGGTTTCCGACCACCTCCACCTCCACCGACTCGGCTCACCTTCCCTCTGCGGGACTCCGAGGGCTCTCTCCGGGCTGAGGTACGCCATCATCACCGCCAGCACCACCGTCATCCAGCAGTGCGGCCGCATCGTCGGAGCGCCGCCACCATCCGCGCAGCCGCCGAGCGTCGGTGTCCTCCGCCGCCGTCTCACCGCCCCCCCCCCCCCGTCTGTCCTCCCTCTTCCCCCGCTAATAAAAGCGCGTCTCCTCGCCTTCCTCGTCGTGTGGCCCCCGCTGGCCCCCCTCCGCTCCGAGGCGCAGTCGGCGCCGGAGAGATGCTCTATTGTTACGCGGACGCTCCGTCTGCGCTCAGACGCGCCTCCGCGCACACACGCACATATTTCCGTCTCCGCCGGTGTTGGAGGCTCTGGTGTTGTTCTTCTTCTCCGCCAGCCTACGTCAGACCTTCTCGGAGCGCATTGTCATGCTCCAGGTTCACCAACACAACTCCACAAGCGAAGGAGACGGAATATTCGAATATTCCCACCGGGAGTCGGTGGGGAGGTACCGGGATCCTCAGAGTGGGTTTGAAATCTCCTAATTGATAAAGATATTTGTATTGTTAATTTAAAAAAAAAAAAAAAAGGTCTAAACTGCAGCTTTGGTTTTCCCGGAGCGACCGTGGATAAACGCGGAGGCTGGTTTTTATCAGCTGGCTTCGTCAGTCCCTTAAATCCAACCAGGTGTGGCGGACTTCTGGACACACATCTGGGGGGGAAAAGGAGCAGATTTTAGTTTTAGTTTGCAAATGAATCGCAATTATTAGGACCCAAGAATAAACGAGGCGCTCCGGTGGTTGTTAAAATGACCACGTGATTCGTTTTTTTTAGAGCTGGAACGTTTATTATTTTATTAGGGAGGAAAAAAGGAACAAATCACAACATTGAATCACAGCAACACTTACTTTCCTTCATTTTTGGGCAGCAGAGAGGGACGGTGGCAGCAGTTGGCTCCGCGTTTCTGAGGGTTCTCTCCGGCCCCCCGCGGGGCGGCCATCTGCCCGGATGAAGGGACGATGAGCAAAACGGCGGCTGAACCCGACCTTTGACCTCATCTGTCAGCAATAAACATCTCAGTAGCTTTATTAGCCCGATCGCGCCCCCAAAAGCCGCCTCCACATCTGTCCACATCTGTCTTTCAGGTGTCCCGGCACAGACACCCCCCCCCCACCCTCAGGATTTCAGGATTTCGTCCCTCCAGCTCTCTCGGTCCCGTCTCTGGCGCTTCCTGGCCAGTTCTGGGAAGTATGCGCTGTTGTAGGGTCGCTCCCTCTCGTTCAGCTCCCTGCCCGACTCCTTCCCTCTGTTGTTTCTCTGCTCCAGCAGGGCGGCGGCTCGCCTCCGCTCTTCGGCCTCCCTCTGCAAACGCTCGGCGCGCAGGCGTTCCATGGAACTGGAGAAGACACCCGTCCGTCAGGAAAACAGGATTATTGTGGTTTGCAGGAATGAGTTCCCTCCTTACCTCTCCCCGCCGCTCTTGTCCTTTTTCTCTCTTTTCTTGCCCTTGGGGGCCCCGGTCTCCTTCACACCCATCCCTTTCTTCATCTCCTTCAGTGGGTCCAGACTATCTTTCAGTCTGCGGTCTTTCCTCTCTTTCTCTTCTTCGCTGATTCCCACCTTCTTCTCTTTAGCCTCTTCCTCTCCTTTGCCGGTTTTCATGTACCAGGGAGTGACCTCGGTCCCCGGCTGGGGTCCGAGGGACACCAGCAGCCCGATAGCCCGTTCCTGCTTCTCCTGGAGGAACCGGGGGAAAAGCGAAAGCGTTTCAAAGCTGCCGGATAAAAGCGGGACCGCGTCAAAGGAAGAGCAAACCCCGCTGACACCTTTTCATCTTTCTTTTCCTTGAGATACTCCTCGTTGCCCTTCTTCTCGGACGACTCCTCCAGAGGGAACAGGTTCAGGTGTTCCAGAGCTGCGCTTCCGGCCGTAGGTTCAGCATCGTCCGCTGTTCCGTCCTGAAGAGCAGAGCGAGCTTTTCTCCTCAGGAACTCCGTACGCGCCTGGAAACAAAGCAGAACGCTGGTCAACACCTCTTTTTTGTGTGTATTCTGACGTTCTGCAGTGTTTAGTGAGCATGACAACGTCACCTCTTGTTCAGCACGCTCCACGCGACGCTTGGCCTCGCGCTCCTTCTCAGCTGCTTCCGCCTCGTCCTTCCGCACGCGCGCGACGTTGTCTTTATTCCGCACGTGCCAGCTCTTCTTCGGAAGAATGTTCATGTTGTTGCCTTTGCAGTTGTTTTTAGTCAATTAAATGGAAGCTGATTTGAACGAGGTGATTATAAACGCAAAAACTGCACGCCAGCCGTCCTAATAAAACCGCTGTTTGATTCTAAAAAAAAAAGTTTAGATTAGAAAACAGGTAAAATCACAGCTGTTGTTATTAATAGGGATAAAGTTAGCCGAACGGACCAGCTAAATGCTACACTATAAAGTTAACACCAGAAATATTAAAGGTTGAACAACAAACTAAGAATGTAATCCGTCCATTACTACATCTGAAAGTTTATACATATGGTCACTAAAAGGAAAAACCCCCAAAATATTACCGATGTTGCTTTTTGTTATTGCCTGAGTACCACCCGGAACACGAACTGCCTCCTATCGCTTCTGCGCATGCGCACAGATTACCGCATGCGCAGAAGTGATATAGCTTTTTTTCATTTCTATCAAAACAATGACTGAGAACCTACACTAGATATCAAAACAATGAGCAAAAAATAGACAGTATCTAGACCTATTACTAATTTTTGTTCTACTGCATTTACTGTCATCTTCGAGCACTATTACTGAGGTCCGATTCTACTGCATATATTGCCAAATTCGTGCACTATTTTTGTCGTTGGAGGCCACCTGTTATATGGCTGTGGAAACCGTTGGTAGCAAGTGATTAATTTTATATTTTATTGTGAGTAACAATTTGAAAGTGGTCATTATCCCCGAGAAGAGTTGTCCATCTACCGTTTACATCTGAGTGACGCTCAATTGTATTACCTTTAGTGTCTCCTTGTGAAATAGCGACCCCTGCAGGCCCTCAACGCTACTACAGGACTGGCACATTTGACTGTTTGCCGATTTCGGCACTAGGGGGCGCTAAACTCTCTCAATTTTGTCATTAACGCGTCAATTAATTAATCATAAATTTATAGATACGCAAGTGCTTCAAAAATAAATGCATATTTGCTTTTGCATTTTACTAACTACAGGATTATGTTTAAAAAAGTTTTTTTCATTGAGAAATCTATTTATTTGAATATTATTTTCTCTATTATCTCAAGTTCAGTCAGGGTTAGAATAAAACAGTAGCTCTACACACGAATATATACAGTGCATATAATTCTTTTCAGTGCGTTAGTGAATATATGGAGTAATAAAAGTGATAGAGAAAGTGTGCTCATTCTTGTGCTTCTTCTCTGTGTGTCGGTATCTGAAGGTGTTTGCTCAGTGCGTCAATCTGTTTGACCAAGAACTGCTTGTCACGCCCCTCCTATAAACCAAACCATTAGCATTAGTGGTGCTAAAGAAAAATATGAGGACGGCTTATTTTAACTCACCAGTTTTAGCTGAGTTCTTAGCAGGCGAACAGTTTTCCCGTAGACAGAGGCTAAAGCTATGAAATAACACAGCACCACGCTGCCACAGAAGAGAAACAATGGTTATAAAGCAGCACAAACACCAAGAAACACATTCATATATCTATAGAGTCAATAAGTTACCATAATAAGATGAATAAAGGGATGGAGAATGCTTGGGAACCAATGAAGAACAGAAAATCTCGAGAAGTGTCAGAGAGGCTGTACAAAGTAGCCGGAACGATCAGCCACATGTTGTCGAAGAAACGGAAAGGCCCGCAACTCATAGATGGATGGATCCTGGGTACAGTAAATAGAAAAACAGATTTCATTATAAAGCATACGAGACAGTTTGTTTGAAAAGAAAACGACTACTGTCAGCCGTTTCACAGGGTCGACCTTCTGACCTGCGTATCAATCTCAGCCTTTCCTTTCACTGCTGACATCATCAGCGGCTAAAGGGCATTTCTGTAATTGAGGAGGAGAAAGATGCTCACGCGGTGACGCTGTAAACCATGACGGTAGTGGCCAGACCCCAACCAAACAGGAGGACCACCAGGAAGAAGAAGGTGGAGGTGGTGGAGCGAAAGGTTCTCAGCGCCGGCCGGCAGTTATGGAAGAGCGTGATCTGAGGAAGAACACAGCCATGGAGACGAGGAGCGGCGTGAGCGACACGAAACAAAGGCACAGGGTCGATCCCGTTGCCGCGGTGACGCTTTCACCTTCTTGCAGTAGAAGAGGATGATAAATTTGACGGTGTTGATGAGCGGAAGCAGGGGGCAAAAGAGAGCCCCCGTCCAAACCACGGTCTGACCGTAGACCAGCACCAGAACGTTGGAGGGGATGACAAACTCCTGCCGTCCCAGCTTCTGCACCAGCGCGTTGGACGAGTGGTCCACCACCATCCTGCCTCACACACACACACACACACACACGAACACAGTACAGTCACACCGCACATCAGCCCACAGATGTTTTGTGTACCTGCGCGGGAACTCCACCAGCACCAGCGTAGCAACGGCGATGAGCAGGTCGAACACGGTCAGCTTGTACATCTCCTGGCCCACGCGCGTTTCCCAGCACTGACTCACACAAGAAGAAGAGGAGGAGGATGAAGACGAACTGGTCTCTGATACAGACGCTGTCAAAGACAACGTCTCTGGAAGAAGGAGCAGATTCACCTGGTAAAGTTTATAGTTGTACTGACACAGGCGACAGTCGTCCTCCTCTGGGTTCCCGCCGCAGGTGACCTGAGTCCACAGGGTGAAGAGGAGAACACCGAGACCCACCAGACGAAGAACCACAGCCCTGCACACACAGGACAGAAATGGAGGAACGGCTGGAGGCACGCGGCCTCGATCAGGAAAAGCTGGGCTAAAAACACCTGAAACCTTTCCTAATTACCAGGTACTGTTTGGTACTATGTTTTGTCCTGAGATGTCCTGGTGCAAACCTCATGAGTGCGAGGATGATGGTCACGCTCGGACTGTATCGCTCCAGCAGGGCGATCTGGTCACACAGCAGCGGCACCACAAAGTTTCCAGCGGTGATGACGATGGATGGAAGGTACTGGATGAGCAAACCCACGATTCCCTCCCGCCCGCTCATTTTCTGAGCAGAGGGAGAGGGAGATTAAAAACGGAGGAGAAATCACCACATCGCAGCGTGGCTCCGCGTTGCCGCGGTTTACCTGGCTGAACTGAGTTGCCTGGAAGATGCCGAACAAGGCGGCGGCGATGAGCCCCAGCGCAAGAAAAAGCAGTAGAACGCGGAGGGAGTACAGAAAAACCTTCTGTTTCAGCGTCAGAGCGGCTGCCTGGTTCTTTAGCCGCTCCTCCTCCAGGTCCACCTGGCAGGAGGACACGAAGACGTGAAGAAAACGGCTCCAGGACCCGCTGGAGCTGAGGGGGGACAGGGACCGTCTGACCTGCAGCCGGTAGAGGATGTTCTTCTGCTTCAGCTTGGTCTCCTTGTCCCCCAGAGAGCCGTAGTCCCAGCCCGCGAAGGCTATCATGCTGTATTCGCCCCCGGTCTGGCCTCCCGTCGCCACGGCAACCCGAGCCGCATATCCCAGCCTGTGTGTGTGTGTGAACGGCGGGTCGGGGTGAGGTTATTCCATAACGTACAACTGACACAAAATCCCACATTCGTTCATCCCAGACTGACCGCACCACGATGCAAATGAGGCAAAAGGCGAAGTAGAAGGCCGCCGTTAGGAGGTAGGCCAGAGGGATGTTGTAGAAGTTCCTGTCCTCCACCACTGTGTTCTCGTAGAAGCCATAGAACAGGTAGGAGAGCTCCACAAACCCCTGAGGACAGACGAGGGATTTAATCCACAGCGACCTTCTGCAGGGCCAGAGAGGTCAAGCATCACCGGGAAACTACCGACGATGCTGTTGCTACGGTAACGAGCTGCCGACCGTAGCCTCATATTCACCACAGGGATGAGAGTGATGTCAGCGTTTTAGCCGAGTGTGTTTGAGGGCCCAGAAACAAGGAAAATTAATGATCTCGGGGGGGAAATGTTGCAGTTACTCACCGTTCCCAGAAGAACGTCGAGAATGTAGGTGTAGAACGGCACCAAGCCTTGAGGATTAGGGTTGTAATTCATGCATTCCAGAAGAACTGGCAAAAAAAAAGAGAAGGAAAGCTTTTGGAGAAAAGAAGACACAAAGTCCCACCGTCACATGGGCCCCCCACCCCACATCCTGAGCCCGGGTGTTACCAGTCAGGTTGGGGAAGCCGGTCCCTTCGGAGCCCCTGAAGACGATGCTGGGGACCAGGACGAATCCGGCGATCAGCAGGACAAAAGTCCTCTTTTTACCGACCGACCGCATGGCGAAAAGGAAGAAAAGAGGATTGACCTGCAGAGCGGGTCCAGGACTCACCTCCAATCAACTGCAACGCTTTTCTCCACGGTGAGAAAAAATAGAGGATTTCCTTGAGGGCCTCTTTGCCTTCACGCAGGAGTTTGGCGTTCTTGCGTCTCCAGGACTCCCCCTTGGAAACCACGGGCACCTTCTTTTGCTGCTCCTGCCTGCAGGAGGACAGGAGGACAGGAGGACAGGAGGACTCCTGAAACTTCATTTCTCCGCTCAGAGCTTTCAACATTTCTACGGAAGCGTGTCAGAAGGTTCCCCTGGGGGCTTCGTACCACAGGGCTCTCCTCTGAGACATGGGCAGAGGGCGACTCCGGAGGTCCTGAGGGGGGCCGTCGTCCTCATCGTCCCCCGTCAGCGCCGACCCCCAGTTGAGCTGGGGAGGACTCTGGCTGGACAGTCGCGACGAAGGCCGCCGTGACCTCAGCGACTGCTGGTCGCCGAGGCGACCATTGCCCGTGACTGTTCAAACGACGGACAGAAACAAAGGAACTGGTAAAAGAGAGTTTACCAAAGGCGGAAGAGCTCCACCGGTGATGGAAGCGGTGCGTTCAGGCTCGACACACCTGCAGCAGGACCACCGGTCTCAGTCGGGCCTTGACCCGCGGCTCGGTCCATCTCCGTAGCAACCAAACACAAGCACTTTGAAAGGTTTTCTCCTGCTGCTTTAACAACAAAGCCAGAGTAAACAAATCCTAAACCAGGTCGTCATGAGGAAATACTCCCAGCCCTTCCGTGTTGTCGTCTCACGGACTTTAATCCCTCTGATGAATGACCACGCCATCACTTCCTGGTGTGATTTAACCCGTTATTGACAGGGCGGAACATTTGCTGCAGAAGCCTCTTCACGTAACACTTTTATTTTTCACTTTTTATTTGCGAGTGAGCGGATGTAGCGGTGTGTTCAAGTGTCGCGACATGTTTTATCCAAACTGCATCAAGAAAATACTCAGCTGATCACATCAAAAATGCAAAAAAGCAAACAGAAATGCTTGGAGAAATAAATAACTTGAGCATTTTCAAGCAAAGTATGAAATCAAGACCTTTGAATTCAGTCTCACTCATATTTTTTATGGGTTTTTTATGAAAATGTTAGTTTCTGGGTAAACTCGGGTGATTTCCAACCAGAGGAAGGATTTCATTAAAACAGTCACATTTGTGGTAGTAACGCTGGAGGTTGTGAGTGTTTTTGGTCCCAGCCGTTAGCTGAAGGCAGTGATGCTTTTCTATCACGCAAAAAGTGCATCCAACCATGTTGTGGATACGATCTGAAACGCATCCACTTACAGGCAAAAAGCTCTGAAATGACAAGGAAAAGAGGCTGAAATTGACGGGACCTGGAGGGAGAACGTCCGAGGCTGGCAGCGGAACGGCGTGGACCGAGCCCAACGCCGCGACTGGAGGACTCGGCTGCTCCCACAGCCGTCTGTTCGGTCTGCTCCTCCAGCAGACTTGCAAATACTGATGCTTGAGCCTAGAGTGAATCCCAGGATGACTGCGTGAAACAACCCAGAACTCAGTTTTCACTCCCAAAAATATCAACGGAGCTCAAACATTCCACCGTTTCCAGCTTTAAAAAATCATTTTCTCTGCTTCTTTTTAGTCTCTTTTTTCTCCGTTGCTCGTGTTTTCGATCTTCTCTCCCTCTCTTTTTCCCGCCTCATCCCTTGCCTTCCCTTTGCCTTTGCCCGCCTTCAACGCCGCGCCGGCCACGATGCAGCAGACGGCGATGGCGTGGATGTTAAAGTAGACGGAGGCCCAGTAGTCGATGGTGTCGGAGGCCTTCAGCAGCACGAAGCCCATGCACATGTAGTCGTAGGCTCTCATCTTCAGGAACCAGTGCACCCAGTCGAAGACCGCCTGCCCCCGGGGGCCCAGTTTGGCTCGTACGGACGCCTCCATGGCCGACTCGGCGGCCATGCACAGGGGGATGGTGAGGAAGGACAGGTAGTAGCCAGCGTGCAGCCCGTGCCAGTAGGCGCTGATCAGCATGGTCCAGCCCGCCCTGAGAGCCCCAATCAGGAGAGGAGGAGTCAAGGCCAGGGCTCCGGGAGGAGGAGGAGAAGGAGGAGGAAGGGGCGGAGGCCTCACCTGAGAGTGTAGGACCTGAAGGGGGCGTTGGCGTAGACGTAGTGATGTAACCACCACTGCACCGTCATGTTCCAGTAGCGCATGCCGTGGCGGACCTTCACGCAGAAGTCGGTGTTGTAGCAGTCGATGTTCTGGATGGTTCTGAAGTCATACTTGTGGTCAGCGGCGGGGTCCGGGCTGGAAACGAGACGAGAGGTCAGCACCAGTGTTGGCCGATGCGGTGGAGGCAACAGCCGAAGCACCTGTAGTTGACGGAGGGTCCTCCTCCCGGTTTGGACACAGCCTTCTCCGGGTAGCAGCCCAGGCCCGCGCTGATGCAGGCGGCCTCGGCGCCGCACCACGCTGCGTAGAAGCGCATCCGAAACACGAAGAACACGGCAACCATGTAGAAGTACCTGGAGACAGAGAACGGAGGAAATCTTCAGCCGTGACGGCACAATCTGACGGAGAGAACGTCTCATATTCTTCAGCTTTGTTTCCACCTTTAAATACTCAAAATGCTAGCAGAAGAGGTGAGATGATACCCTGGAAGGTACTGACTTTGTCATGATTGGTTCAAAGGAGCAAAGCAACACGGGCGCTGACATTACCGGAAAAAAAAGGTGCGATCCAGAAAGGCGTCGGTGCGGACGTAATCCAGCGGGAACTGGGAGTTGACGACCAGGAACAGAGCGCCGAAGACGGGCACCGGCTTCAAACGCTGCAGGCACGGCTCCCAGCCGGGCAGCGCCGCCGCGGCTGGGCTGCTGCAGCCAGTCGGAGAATGTTTTGAAACGGAAGAATGGTCCTTTGGGGGAGGGGGGGAAGGCATGAGATAGAGAGGTGGTGATGAACCAGACAGCCGTAGACGGGGATGGAAGATTGGGATCGTTTGGGCGGATGGATGTGGGACGGTGCGGTTGGATCGGGAGGAGAAGGTAAGAAGACGACAAGAGCTGTTCACAGTAAAAACCATCTTAACTTGGAACGGCACAGAAGACGATGTGGACTCACACAATATCGGGCAAGAGGCCGAGAGTGCGACAAAGAGAGACAACAGTTAGGATTCATGCAGGAGCAGATGCCACAACAACACACCAGATGCACCAACGCGGGGACGTCAGACACGTTCGGACTTACCGGTCATGATACCGATGTAACAGTAGCTGTAGGAGAGGAGGTCGTAGAGGGACGGCTCCCGAGACAGCCCCCCCGCGGCAGGAGACGCCCCAAAAGAGCTCACCTCCTTCTTCTTCTCCACGTGGAAGCTGTGCACGTCGTTGGCCAAGCTCACCATCTGCCGAGAAGCAGCAGATCTGTTGGATCTGCAGTTGCGTTCGTCCGCCGGTCACGTTTCCCCACCTTGAGCGTGAGGAGGAGCTGGATGGCGTTTGCAAACGGGGTCGGCGAGGGCAGACCGCACCGATCGGCCAGGCGGAAGAAAAGAAGGTAGAGGAAGGTCCAGGCGAGACTCAGCGTCGGAGCAAAGCTTTTTTTGGGACGGAGAAACGCTGCGGGTGACTTTGGGAGAACTATTGAGTGTTGTAACATTTGTCTTACACAAACTCAAACTTACACAAGAAAAAACCTTCCTCTTTCTACTTTGTTTGCCGAGAAAACGGCTCGAGGGCAAAACAAAGAAATCTCTACAGAAATGAACCAAAACTGGGCGAGTCAAAGCAAAACAACGCGGAGAAATATACGAGCAACGTTCTCTGGACATCCCGTAGGCGTCCGCGTACACGTCGAAGAGGATAACGGTTAGCCTCTCACCGCCAGCAGCTCTTGATGATAACCCATGTTCCAATCACTGTCACGAGAGAGTGGAGTGTGTGGACCTGACAGGTGGCGACTGTAAAAAGGAGGCCAAGAAGAAGAGCTGCCCCCTGCTTCCCACCGGGACCTGGAACAGGATGGAGAGGCAGAATGATCCGTCCATCACCACCCACCATGAAAGACTGAACACGTTTTAATGACACGCTCGCAACTGAGCAGATTTTTGGTTTAAAGTTTCTGAAATACTCACTGAAGTACCGGAAGAGGAATCCAACAGGGATGGAGGCAGCAAGGATGGTCAGATACACCAGCTCTTCTGGAGTCATCGCTAAAACCTGAGGATACAGCTGCTGCACATCTGGCGAAAAGACTTGAAAAAGAGAACTCGGATCTAAAAACACTCCCCAACCCTGTTGGGTCACAGTAAATTCCTAATAAACCTGGGAAGACGCCATTGCTGACAAGAAATGACATGTGAACATTCCCCATTGGCTTGTTGGAACAGATCCGGTGCCTTTGAGTAATACTTTTAGCAAAACTTTATAATCGAAAAGATTTAAAAAGAAAAGAAAATCAAGGCAACACCTGCTGCTTTCGTGAGCTTTTATCAGGTTTAAGGATGGCTATCTGCATTAGCAATTTCCCAAAAGAGAAACGATCTGGATTAAAATGAACTGATCATTTAGTCAATACAAAGACAGGGTGAGAATTAAGTAAAATATAAATATATAAAAAGATTACTTACATTTAATGTGCTTCTTTCTGACGGACGCCTTCCTCAAATCCAGTCAACCCGACCCACTTCCGCCTACGTCACGTGGGCGTGGCCGGAGCGTACCATTCTTGAGGGAAATGGGGCATACCATTAACAACCAGGCACGTTTGAGCAGGTAGAAGGAAACGCCTTTAAAGCTGCAATTCCTACAATTACCACTAATATAAACTAATACACAGCATAACAATAACAAGACAAGATTCCAGGTTAGACCATATATTTTTTTATTGAAAATTAGGATAGTACAGGAAGCGTCAACTCTTCCTGGACAACATCCTTCTTAATCTTCCTCCTCGTCATCAGCTCCTCCGGAGCCACCCTGGCCCTTCTTGGCGTTCTTTCTCTTGACGCGGCCTGGTCGTCCACCACCGTATGGAGACCTCAGGGAGAAGTCGATGTGCTTCTGGCTGTCCAGGCGAACCACGAAGGAGGGGATGTTGACCACCTGCTTGCGCACACTGCCGAGAGAGCAAACACCACATTCAGTCTCAACGCAACCCGCCACCCTTTGACCGGACCGGTGCCAGTCACTTCAGGCAGGCTTCATTGACGAGGAATTCTTGACACCACAGACAATCTGAACGTAGCATTTTAAATCATCAGCCTGGCTGTTGGTTCTATAAAACCCCAGAAAGCGGTGAAGCACAATTGCCCGAGGTGCAATCCCCCATACCTTACCTGGCACCCACAACCCCAGTGGCAGACTGGGCCCTCAGTGGCAGGATTGTCTCTGGGCAATGTCTAATGACAAGGTATACGGTTTGATACCGAATTGACCTTGCTGAAAGGTTTTAACTGCTCTCAGTGGACCGCATGACAAGTTGATCCTCTACAGGAGGAAGCATTAAGACATTTTCATGAGTCCCTCCAAACACCTGAGCCCTCAAATGTTTCACATTTAGTCCAGGCGCTTACCGAATGTGCCTCTGGCGGATGAGGACACGGGCATGGTGGATACGCTTGAAGCAGAGGCCAGAGCTTGAAGACCTGGCGTCTGCAGCGCACGGCCGTCCAGGAAGCATCCTCAAGGCGCAGACCCAGCGATGCAATCGAGGCTTCATCTTACCCTCATCCAGCACACCGATTCTCACCAGACGTCTCAGCAAGGCATTGCCTGGGTACAAAAGGACCGTTGCTGATGCTCCTTAATCTCAACTCTGGGGGACAAACGTGTGCGAAGTTTCACACATGGGCTGGGACGGATCTAAAATCACAGCAGGGAAAAAACCACAGTGATGGAGGAGGAGGGCAGCGTGTCGGCCAAAAAGCTGAAGAGATCGTTCAGTTTGTTGATTTATTATGTATAGGGTTAGTTAGGTAATATGGTTTTAGCACTTTAGGAGCATTGGAACCACCTTGACCTTTGACCTGCAGTAATAATTCATAAATACCTGACGTTGGGGTCACATCTATCTACATTCTGTAGAGTGTGTGTGTGTGTGTGTGTGTGCTGGTGACAGACAGCTACAGATGACCACAGCTGGGGTGCCTCCCTCGTTCTTTTTCATCTGGCGGAGGTTGGTTGCGATTGGTGGAGGAGTAGAGCTTATGGCGCAGTAGGCGGGTGGCCAGCCGGCACTAAAGCATGCCGCAGCTGCTGGACGATGCTTCAGAGAGCCAGGCATGCGCTGGAGGGGTAAGAGAACGCTTGAAACTCTCCTTTTCCCAGGATCGGTCGTGTCTCTGCTTGTCTGTTATGGTTCCTGCAGAACCTGGAGCGTTTTGGTTTTTGACTGGGAATTGCAGTCCTCGTTCCCACACTGCTGCAGCTGTTCATTCGTTTCAGTTATTAAGATGGCAAATCTAAAGATCATTGTCGGTCTTTTGTGGTCATGAATGGCTGCTTGATGTTATCAGCAGGCTGTTGCTTTTACTCACAGCTAGGGAAAACTTTTGTTTAGTAGAGGAAATCTGAGGTTCTAAAGTGGTCGATAAAAACGGTAAAAGAGACAATCTGAGATATAAATGTCACCTTTGTTCTTGTGTCTCTGCTACTTTATTGAATCCACGCAAAACTTTATCAAAACTGACACCCTGACAAAACTGCGTTCTGGTGTAATAAAGTTTTTCTTTTCTACATGTTTATGTTTCTATATGTTCTATGTGTCAGAGACGTGTAAATAAAGACTTAAACACAGCTGAAACTAGCTGAGGATGCTAAACAGACACTTTTCTTTCGCCTGCGCCTCTGACGTAGCTGATGCTCTCCTCTCCTCGTCAGGGTGGCCCCGCGCAGGAGGCGGGCCCCGGCGGCGGCGGCGACCCCGCCCTACCGCAGTCTACGCCCCTCCGGCCTCCTACGCCCAGCAAGGTCAAGGCCCGTCCACACCTGTAGGCAGGCTGCCGCCTCTAGATTTACACTCTGCGCACGCGGGCTCGGAGTACTCCGAGCACCCCCAGCTCAGAGTCTACCAGGGCCCTCAGCTCGAGGGGGCGGAGCTCTGAACTCCGGCAGCACGGTGAGTCCACGGCTGGGGTTGCCATGGCGACCAGAGGTACACGCCCCGGTAAAATAAGACGCCGTACAGCTGCAAGGTGCTATCAGGAGCAGATAGAGTTTCCTTCTATATTTAGAGGTCCACTGTTGTGTCCATGTACGGGAATGCTGCTCACACACACTCACACACACACACACACACACACGCACACACACACACACACACACACACACTACTACAGCGTGTGGGGGGAGAAATCCACCGTTTCCTGCCTCCGTGAGGTTACGATCCTCTTAGACAGCCCGAGCCAGTTCACTAAAGATGGTGGATCTGGTCACACACAGGATACACACAGACAGAGGCCACACACACACACACACACACACACAGCAGACACACACACACACACACACACACACACAGCAGACACACACCAACCTGAAGGAAGTGTGTTCTGTCTCTAAAGCTTGGTTCAAATTCACCTCAGTAAGGAATAAAGGTACTTTTTATCCTCAGGTGGACCCTGAATGTCGTCTCTTGTTTTCTCTGCTTTTTCTGCAGATTCCTTTGATTCGATTGATTTATTGATTTATTGGTTGATTTTTACCTTTTGAAGAGTGTTTCTCATTTGCAGCGCTGACACACACGTAGGCAGGAGATTCTGCGTATTTTAGGACTAGAGCTCCACGACATGCTGGGGGCGCCGGGGAGGGGGGCGGGGGGGGGGGGAGGCTGACCGGACCCTCTTTCCCCCCCTCTGAAATATCGCTCAGGTCCAGAATTATATTTCTGCATCGTGGCACAGCACCACCATCTCTCCACCCCTCCACCCCTCTGTAGACCCCGTCTGTCCTCTCTGAGTGTGTGTGTGTGTGTGCGTGTGTGTGTGTGTGTGTTGGTGCCCTACTCTGCTCAGACAGATGTGTAATCCAGTGGTCCGTGAGCGGCACCTTATGTGTGTATCCCCTGTGTGTATCCTTTCTTCTATCATCCCAGACCTATTAATTACACCCCCTCTCCTCCCCCTTTCTTCCCCCCCCCCAAAACGACCTTTAACCCTTGGCAGAAAGCAGCACCGTGACCTCACCTTTGTGGAAACTTCCGATTTGACCTCTGACCTTCTCATCTCCCTTTCCCCCCTCCTCCCCCCGAGCTTTTTGCGCACCTTGTTGTTTAAAAATAATCCCCACTGCTGCACTGAGGCCTTTTCCTGGTGCTGGAACGCTAATACGTCTGCGGGATCCGTCACACACCTCCGTGTCTCAGCCTTTTGCTCTCCAATCGTAACGACCCGACTCCTCACACTCTGCCGCTAAAGCTGGCCTTATTTTGGTCATTCCCCTCACTTGGTGTGTTCATTCTTAGTACTTTTCCCCCCATAAATACAAACAACACATGCACAAATTAGCATCATGGTGCATTGTGGGACATTGAGTGTTGTTTTTGGCACTGTAGGCCTTGGTGTTTGTGCATGGGGCGACTATAATACCAATAATGGAGATGTATCTGTATTCCTCTAGATGTTAGGTTATCTGTTGATCAGCTTTAACTCCTGTTACAGCTTGACTGCTTAAACAGCAGGCCGACCTTCTGATCTTCTCTAAACGGCGCTAGGCCGCCAGCCCTCCCACAGGCATGTTTCCAAAGACGCCTGACTAAACTGGAGCTCTCTCACCTTTGCCTGAGAAGGATCACTGGTTGCTGAATGCTCGTTGGACTTTGGTTTGAATCACTTCCTGGTGCTGCGATGACGCTTCCGCAACTGAGTCTTCACAGTTTTCTAGAAGCCGCTGCTGAATTTGCCTCCTGACCTGATGACGTTCTTCCTTTCTCCCTCTCTCTTTATCTCCTTCGACGTTCTCGCTCCTTTCGCCTTCTCTTTCTTTCCACTCCTCTCCCTCCTCCGCGCTTTCAGGAGGAGACGCTGGCCCCCGTGACCTCCGACCCCCAGGCCCTGAGCGTGTCCGTGTCGTCGGCGGGCGGGGCCGGGAGCGGCAGTGACGAGGAGGGGGCGAACAAACCTCAACCAAAGCGCCTCCACGTCTCCAACATCCCGTTCCGCTTCCGGGACCCGGACCTGCGTCAGATGTTCGGGGTGGGAATCTCTCCTCTCAGAGCCGCCAGCGCCAACAGAGGCTTTTTATTCACACTCAAACTCATTCTTTTCACATTTTTAGCAATTTGGGAAGATCCTGGATGTTGAGATTATCTTTAACGAGAGGGGGTCAAAGGTGAGCAGGAAGTAAAGGGCTGCTTTCAAAGGTTCACCCGACTTATTGAAGGAAGATTTCCACCTCTCCAACCTGCAGGGGTTTGGGTTCGTGACCTTCGAGAACGCCACCGAGGCCGACCGGGCCAGAGAAAAGCTGAACGGAACCATCGTGGAAGGCAGGAAGATCGAAGGTGAGGGGCCCCGGCCAGCGGAGGCCAGGGAGCCTCCGCCCGCCTCACCCCACCCTCTGCTCTGCCTTCAGGTCAACAACGCCACGGCCAGAGTCGTCACCAAGAAGCCGCAGACGCCGCTCGTCAACGGCGAACTCTCAGGTGAGACGGCTCCGGGTTCCTCCTGACTTCCGCTGGACTCAGCTGGAACCTTCCTTTAATCCCCAGCCTCTGGATGGAAGATCAACCCGGTGATGGGGGCCATGTACGCGCCTGAGCTGTACACAGGTACCGCCTCCCCTCTCATGAACGCCTCTCTCCTCATCGACTGGCTCCTAGCTGGTATTTTCCTGCTCCCCAGTGGCCAGTTTCCCATATCCTGTAGCAGCTCCCACCCTGGCGTACCGGAGCTCCGCCCTACGCGGTCGGGGTCGAGCCGTCTACAACGCCATCCGCTCCGCAGCCGCGCCCGCTGCCGTCCCAGCGTTCCCTGGGTAGGAGCCCGCTGTCCAGCTCCAGCGTCTGGCCTCGCTCCTTTCTGATTTGTGTCCTTTTCTTCCCCAGCGTGGTGTATCAGGACGGCCTGTACGGAGCCGAAGTCTACGTGAGACCGCTTTTCGCACCGTTTTCATGCAAAACCTCAGATGTTGTGCTTTATTCATCTGATTCTTCTGGTTCAGGGGGGATACCCTGCTGCCTATAGAGTGGCTCAGTCAGCTTCTGCAGCTGCTGCTGCAGCAGCGACCTACAGTGACGGGTAGGTGGCCGAACCCACCCAAGCAAGAACCACAGCAGTCTAAACCTGGAAAAACAGACGCAGGATTGGCTTCAGATGAACAATGTTACCAAATACAGCAAAGACAAGAGATGTTAGGAGAAAAACCTTTTGTTTAGAGCTAACCACCCCCTGACAGGATACATTTGTGGCCACCGTGGAAAAAGTTGAACATGTTTGTTGTTGAAAACAGCGACGCCCTCTGCCGTGTTTTGGTACTACACCCGCTACTTGTTTTAAGGACATCCAACAAGACATTTTTCTCAGTCTTTTTCAATCTTTTTCTTATTTTTAGGATTGGTTATGCATTGGAGACCCACGTAGATCAACAGTTCTCAAAACTATCATCAATAGTTTTGTGTTTAAAGTCACTTAAGTCTAATTTCTTGTCCATTCATCATCTGACTAGTGCCAGTGTGAAGAAAGAGTAGGAGTAAAACATTTTAAAAAAAGTAAATATTACAGCTAGGTGGTTGGGACCTGCTTCAAAATGGCTGAATGGAAGCTTGGGTGCTTTGTGCTCAGGTACGGGCGGGTGTACGCCACAGCTGCAGATCCCTACCACCACTCTGTTGGACCAACTACAACCTATGGAGTTGGCACAGTGGTGAGCTGTCTCACACACACACACACACACACACACACATGCAGATGCACGTTCAAGCCTGGCATACCTTCCCTCAACAGGCCAGTTTGTACCGGGGAGGATACAACCGCTTCACCCCCTACTGAGACGCCTCCTGGGGCCCAGCACAGATGAGGAGACGGTTTTAAAAGTGTGTGTTCAGCATCCTCCCTGCAGAGGCCAAACACACTCCTGTTGTAAATAGTGGGACTCATCTGCTGAACGAAGAGCTTCTGTAATAGTACCAAGCTTCTGTGAGACTTGATGGACAGTACCTGAGATTGAGTTTCTTCTTTTTTTTGTCTTCCACGGGTCAAAACTGTACAAAACCAGCCTTTTGTGCGACGTTAAGCGGCTTTTTGTCGACGCTCGTCCCTGTGTGCGTGCCTGGGGGACATCTGGACACCCTATGGTCACCACCACCACCACGGGGGTGGACGTGGGGGCAAGTCCTGCCTTTCTAACAATCTACCTCCTCTACTTTTTGAGTTTTGTTTGCCGACGACGACACTGGTTCTTTTTTCTATCACAGAATTTTCCTTTTTTGGTTTATTTTTCCGTCCGTAGCTTTTCCACGGGGCAGGGCTGGGCAGTAACTCTTGTTTTACTCATATTTTAACGGCAATTATGTAGTGTTCTCTCTAAACACAGGCGGTTTGCGGCGGCCAAGCTGGGTAGTCTGGTTCAAGGTGTAGAGGAGCTCTCTGGGAGTTCCTGAGTCTTATTCCTGCTACGACAGATGTTGTTTGGGGCTGTTGTCTCAGCTTCAGCGTCAAACCACCAGAACATCTGGAACAGACTTGTGTTTTTCCTTGTGATTTCCTCTGTCGCTCTTCAGCTGTGTGTGATTTTTACTCTGAAATAAAAGCTGTTTTCTCTTTTCTTTTAACCCTTTCTCTTCTTCCTGCGAGTCTTTTATTCAGCGTCTTTTGCTTTTGTTGATTCCTGTTACCTTCTAATTTAACACACAACCTGGAGAACATATCAGCTTTTCTTCTTAGTCTTTCCATTTTCATCACTTTTCTCTTCTTTGCTTTGTGAAAAACTTCTCAAGTGTTTTAACTGATATTTATTTTCTTCTTGTATTGTTTTTCTTTTGCACAACCATTTCTAACCTACTATTTCCCCTTGCATGTGCTCCTTTGTAGTAGCTTTAATTATTAGCAGTCTTTACACTTCTTTCTTTCCCTTCCAGTTCTTTAGTGATTTATTCTTGGACACACCTTCACGAGGGCTGATCACGCTGTAAGAACACACCAGCAGCTTTAAAACCAGATTTTTGACATCCAAAATAACTTTATGCTGTCACAGGTGCTTCTTTGATGGATTTCAAAATAAACTGGATATTTCACTCCTCCCTGTGCTTCAGTGTGTCATTATTCTGGAAAAAGGGGAAAAAAAACTGCTCAACATAAGAAGACAGGCAGAAAATGCCAGAGGATAGAGTGGTCAGGGGAATTTTCAGGGGAAACTGGGACCTATTCTTTCCCTGAGGATCTTTGACTTCATGACAGAACAAAAAGTAGCTCAAATAAAGACAGGAGGGAAAAAAACAGCTGATCCGAAGGAAACGTTGCCAATGTTAAATAAAAACTCAGCAACAGCAGCGTCAGGGCTGTGATGATGTGCGCCACAGATGGTTTCCTCTTAAAGCCAACGTTTGTTTCAAAAAAGACCTTAAATGTGGGTCATGAACTCAAGCGTTTCTGTAGATTTTAGCAAGAAAGTAGGATTTTCAGCACTTCCCAGGCACATTTTTCCTGTTTTTAATTACATGCCAAAACAAACAAAACCCCTGACTACAGTTATTGGTTCATACCTTTTATTGTTTTTTGTAACCTTAATATTTACACAATTTACAAATTGGCAGTTAATCATTTGGATGAGATTTTGAAAAGGGAAAAATGCTGTAAAACCTTCAGCTTTGTTAATTAGCTGCAACATAAATGATTAACGTATTTCAGGGGCAAAATAGTTACACACAGAATGGTCACAAACATGGGGCACATGAAAGGAAAATAGAAGAGAGAATAAAGAGCGGCAGAGAGACTGTCGGGGAGGAGGAGGGCAGGACACCAAGAACAAGAAATCAGGAAGTGGAATGAAGACGAAACGGGAAAAGAAAGGGAACCGCTGATCAGAAGGGAGCACGTTGCCATCGGATATCAGGGGAGGGCTGGAGGACTGAAAGGATACACGGATGTGAGCAACGAAAGCAAAATAGTGAAACCACAAGAAAAAAAAAAAAAAAAAAGAGTATTGTTAGAGGTCTGAGGCGACGTCTCCTGGGGGGATACAATCATTGAGCCTTGTTGTTTTAAATGCTCAACATGGGAACATCTAAACACACTTGATTCCTTTTTCTAATAAAGTAAAGAAAATAAGCATCAAAATGAAGAACATTCTCATCGTGGGAGGAACACACCAGCAAGTCAAAGGACAAATACCTAAAAACTGAGGAGTGGGGAGGGCAAAGGAAAAGAAAACCTAGCAACGTCATCTTCTGTGTCTCCAGACACATTTCAGATAACAGATGTTTAACCTCGTCTGTGTGGGCCTTCTAAGCCTGTCGCGGAAAATAAGTGTCTATATAACGTCAGATTTGACCTGTCACAGCAAAAAGACCAAAAAGTAAAAAAAAAAAAACGAAACAAAACTGTACGAATGCATCTGAACACACAGAAGATTTCTTCTCGTTTAAAACCTAAAAGTCTGGTTTGCAGGAAAGTGAGACTGGAATCTGAAATCTCCCGTTCCCATGTTTGAGGGGGCGTTAGCGCCAAGGCTCTGAGACGCTGCCGGCTCACAGCGGCCCCGTCCGGCAGGCGTCAGGAGGCCCCGCTGCTCCCGCACCGGTGCCAGCTGAAGAACCAGGGCTCTGGGGGCGTGTGACAGGAGGGGGGGAGCGAAGGAGACAGGGGAGCAGGTCAATGGAGGGAGGAAAAACAACAACACTTGTTGAGGTCAGGAGAACTGAGAGTTCCTCACATAGCTTGAATCCAAACGGGGTTTGAAACGCGTTTGCCAAAGCAGTTGCAGAATATACAATATATTATATATACCAGTTGTCTGTTTGCCTCTGAGGAAATAGGTCTGGAAATTGGGGGGGGAAAGGCCGTTTTTGCCCAATTGGTGTTCCAATCACAGATAAATAAGCAGAACAATAGTGGATCTAGAAACATTTCTAATTGTTGCAGCTTGCACTGGGGTACGGCGGCGTCACGCCCTGGCTATTGTGACCACTCTAGCCAGGGTAAGCCGTATCTGAGTGATTCTCACAAAAAAAGGGGCCGTTTGGTGACCCGGGTGGGGATGGAGAAGGATCCGGGTTGGGGAAACTCACACTTACCAACGTACAAGAGAAAATGGTTAAAAAGCCTTCCATTTGCATTATCTGAAGTCACATCGAGACACAATATTTACAAATATCCTGCTAATGAGCCGCCAAGCCTGCATGTCGCGTTTGGGTCTATTACACCTCCAGCTCCACGTTCCCACGTTCCCCAATACTGCTGGAGCTGATCTGGCCCGAGTAAAACTTACAATCTGGGGACTTTTGACGCTGAAACGTCTAAACCGGCCTGGAAAGGCGCCCTTCCTGTCGAGCTGTGCAATACTTTTTGGGCCTCCAGATGCAAACATTTTAGTTTCAAGCCAATGTACATCGCTAGGAAACCTTTGCAACAAGGTCAATTTACTTAAATGTGTCAAAATGGAAGGTTAACTAGTTTTACAAAAAAGTCCATTTGATAGAATACCGCTAACATACAGCAGCGAAGGGTTTTATTCCTCTTTTAGGGATTTTAGGTTAGTGGCTTGTGAATTTTGATCATTTCCATGTTTGTTGTGGGTTGTTTTTTTTTTTTTAAACAGCTCAATACTGCTGCCCAAATAAAAGGGGACAGGCGGAGGCGACATCCTGGTTACGGCATCATCCGCCTCTTTGGAGAGAAGTCCCGTTTTGCTTACCAGCTGTGTTGAACCGAGGAAGAGGATACAAACCACCTGTTACTCCTGTCTGACTCTTCGCCCATCAGAATCCACCTTCTGCTGGGTTTGATGGCTCTTCTTCGGCTGATCCTGATGAAGACGGCTTCTTTGCGATCACGACGTCTTCTTTGGTGAGAAGGGCCCTCGGCGCTGCGCACCGCCGTGCGGGTTGCGCTTTTCCAGACTTTGGGCAGATCTTCAAACCTTTATTCTTCTGCTTCCACAAAGTCAATGCTCATTGGAAAGATGCGCTTTCCAGCTATGCTCTTCTTTTTAATCAGGAAGCCCTGAATACTACTTCTTCACAGGCCCTGAAACTGCACAGAGTGAACAGCCAACGGTGGATACCTCGAAGACGGACGCCTGGGGACATACAAACCAGCTCTTCTACTGGGACCAGCTTGGGGCTTCTTGCTGTTTCAGTCTCTAAAAGCAGCGTGTTGGGGCCAATCACGGGCTGGAGGCTTGACTTTCCACAGGTTCCCCTTGGACGAATGACTTGACAGCCGTTTGTATTTCCACTAGTTGGCTTTGCTCATGTCTTCGGGTCTTGGAGCTGCTGACTTGAGGAAGGAAAAACACACGATAAAACACTGTTAGCTTTGAAATTTGCTGGTTTCAAAGGAACGGGGACCATGAGAGAGATGGAGCCTTTTCTTCTAAGTGTGGTGCCTTCCAGTATTCCCCTAACCACTAAACTTAGAGAATGTGTTTTTAAATGTTTAAAACGTGTCTGGTTTCATTGTGGACAAACTAAATTTGCCAGTGACAAATCATCTTCCTGTGTTTTCCTTTGGTAGGTCTGTCAACTACTCCATCTAAACTGACAGAAATGTCTAAAGTGCTGAGCAGCTAATGTGCCAAGATGGTCCTCTAAACCCTCCCTGAATAGGTGCTACCCTAGGTCCCTGCCCCCCTCCCCCTTAGGAAGCAGCCAGAGCGGCTGTGCTGGCTTTACAGTCTATCTTTGATGGGTCAGAGGACGTAAAGGTGACCCCGAGTCCAGTTAGAAAGGCCACACAGGAGTCTAAACTAGAGAAGCCTAACACAGACTGGGCATACTGGACTGGCAAATCGGGCCTGAACCTGCGGAGAAACAACAACAGATCAGCATTTAGTTATCCACACCCAAAACGTATGATCAGAGAAGTTCTCCAGCGGACTTACGTTTTAACCATGGCCCGAAGTGCAATCTTTCTTTCCCTCTCTACAAACTTATCAATCAGGTATGAAGCCATGCGTGGAGCTTCCAAGTACAACTTAAAGAATCTGTGATAATTTCCCAACGCCCAGGCTGCACGGAGAGCGAGAGCGTGAGCCACACAGTCATCGGCCCGCAGCTCAGGGGTCAGGTAGACCAGCTCGGTGGTGAGATCTGGGGGGGAGGGGGGAACGCACAAAATGGACAGTGAGACAAAGGGTAAAGGTAACACAGTTTGGGAACAATGTAGAAGCACCTCAACGCACCTCCAGTGTTTCTGGTAAAAATGTAATACAGCAGTCTGTATGCTGTGAACTCTCCAATGTTCTCCGAGGGGACATCTTTGTAGAGGGCCTTCAGCTGGGTCTGGCACTGATTGAACTCCTCGTGGTCACCCTGGCAACAAACGTCCAGCTGTTCAGCAAATGCGCAACTGTTCAAAGCGTCAGGCTGTCAAACCAAACCACCTTTTCCAGAGCGACGCGTGCGTGGCACTCGTACACTTCCACCGTGAACTCGGTCCGAATTCCCTGAACCTGGAGGAGAACGCAAACAATCAACACGACACTTCCTCAGAGAACACCAACACCAAAACCGTCAGACTGGACAGGACAAAGTAAAAGCGCACCGTGAGGTCCTGCCGTATGGACTTCATCTGCTCACAGGCGTAGAGGTAGTCCTGGTTGCTCTTCCAGTGGGCTTTAACCACCTGCAAAGACTTTTTCAGAACCTGGGACAAACCATGGAGACAGTGTTACCGTCTGCTGTGGTGAAACAATTCAAACTGCGCAGAAGAGAAACTGTGTCCGATGGTGTTAAGGCGTGCACTCACAAGCACTGGGCGCACAGTGGAAGGGTCTGGAGCACAGGTGAGCCTCAGGTAGTGCTTGGTGATGTCCTGACACGTCCCCACGATGGGGACGTCCTCCCAGCTGATGCCCTCCTGCGTTCCGTCGGTTAGGTCCAGGTCGTTGACAGAGAGGACCAGCGGCTCTGAGCGGAGCTGCTTCTGAAAACGAGCTGCCCGTTTCTGCTTCTTGGCTTCTTTGTTTGGATCGTGAAAGTCCAACCCAGCAGTTCCACCTTTCCTCTTTTTGCCCGACTCATCCGTATTTCTGGTGTAATTAAATAGTGTTATTCTTGCATTCGGTAACAAGTGGCTTCATTTTTAGAAGTATTTGAGCAAAGTTTAAAGCGAGCCTTCATTTACCGTCTGCCTCTGTTGGCCTTCCCTCCTCTCCCACGTCCTCTTTCTCCTCGTGCCCTCTCTCTGTCGTTGCCACGTCCAGACCCTCCTCTCCGATTCCTTCGTGACAGCTGAGGTCGGAGGTCACTTGAAATGCTGCTATCAGACTGTGAACCAGAATCACTGGGAGCAGAAACAGAATAATTTTAATTCCCAACACAAGAAAAACATAAAACTAAATAAAAGTAGTGAACTCCACATTAATTGTGACTGTGCCTCCTGCGCCTGCCATGCCCACCCTCCATACTTAAAGCCCCTTCAACACATGTTCACCTGCGTTTGTGTCTTTGGTTATTGCGGTCTCTGTAACGGCTGCTAGTCGGGGATGGAGAGCGAGATGATGACCGGGATGGACTAGAAGATGGACTCCTCTGAGAAAATATGTTCCTGTAGTGTCCCAGTCTGTGTCCGGCCCTGCCTCTCGATGACGACGCTGCGGTTTTCCCTCCGCGGCTAACCGAGCCATCTGATGCTCTCTGGGCTGGTACAGCTTCCCAACGTGACTGTTTTACCTTAAGACTGCAGATACAGAAAAGGACACGTTCTGAAAAAGTAATGCGTGTGTACCTCTGGCAGACACTCAATGAGCAGTGAACTTACTCAGGCAGGGGTTCCCGAGTCCAGTCGATGGTGTAGGCGGAACCATCCTTTAACCTATCTTGCAGAATCTCCTTCAGCACTTTCTCAGTGCGATCTTTGTCCTCCTCTGTTTCACAGGCTGTAAAACACCGCTGGACATACTCCTTCATGGCTTGCGGCCAGTCCTGGGGCCTGTGAGACACCAAGTGAATTCATTTATGATTGGAGATAAAAAAAAAAAACAAAACAAAAGGAAGAAGAGAATCCATCCATGAGGTCTTACCGGGTCTGAGCACCAGCAGATGCAGGAGCAGTGGCGGTAACTGGGGAGGAAGTCGGATTATTTGCTGATGGCTGCTCACCTGGAGAGAAAGACTGCTCAGAAACTGGTGAACACTGAACCTGAAGGGGCCTCTTGGGAATATTGAACTTCACAGAAGATGTTCCAGGGGCCTCTGGATTATAAGAGAGGTTAAAAAAAAAAAGAATTAATAAACCACTAAACAATCAACAGAATATTGGTTCTTAACATTCCTGTATCAAAGTACACCTGGGAACTAAAACCTCTTACGTTTCATGCGATGCCATAGTTGCTGTCCCTGTTTCTGGTTTTTGTTGCCCTCTCCTCTTCCAGGCCCTTGTAAAAACTGGCCTGGCTGCTGGCTTGTTTGCGAGGGCTGATAAGAGCTCTGTCCCTGGAAACTCTGGCCGTAGTTGGGCCTTCCTTGGCCGTGATTGTGAGCCTGCAACTGGTTGCACTCCCCAGGTGGGTAGGACATGGAGTTAGTGGCACTGTACGCGTTTGGTGATGGAGGGAGGGAGTACTGAGAGTTAGGTGGGGGAGGTAGAGGGGGAGGGGGCAGAGGGGCCTTCTCTGATGTGGAGGGGGCTTGGGGGCTCTGGGCCTTGGCAGGGCCCCGTGGTTGGGCCGAGTAGGTGGGGCCCTGGTCTTCCATTCCAGGCACAGGTGGAGGCTATAAATAAAAAAGGAATAAAAACACTTAAATGAAGACACCTTCAAATATTTCTGACAAAGACGAAACAGCAGAGATTACGCAGCAGTGAACTGAAACTGATGACAAAATAAAATCTTTTTACCTGTCCATTTGAGGCGGTAGCCGCAGGGAAAGGATTTGCAGGTGCGGCATACTGACTGGCTGCATAGGCGGTTCCATACTGGAAATTATAGACGTCATTGTTGTCATTAGACGGGCTTATTTTTACTTTTATTTTTACAGATTAGAAGAATTACTATAACGTAGTGTACTTACAGGAGCCATGGGATAGTAATAGTTGTAGGGATACGTGTAGCCCGGATAATGTTGCTGAGTTTGCTGGTACCACGGATAGTACTGCTGTTGCAGAGTGGCAGAGTCTGTCATTGTCGTCTGAAACTGACTGGCCTAGAACGACAAAAAGTCTATCTCACAACAGGTAATTGACTAATGCAGCTGCAGGAAAAACAGCAATGGGGTGCCTCTTGGAAGGTAATCCTCACTAGGCTTAATTCCAGTTAAAGAATCACAGTGCTTGGACAGAGATCTCTGAATTGGTTGTATTAATGGATTAGAGATAAGCAATTAGTTAAAGTTAATTATCAAGCCAATGGATTCTAAGGTTTTAGTCACTCTGAGGTTGGTCAGAAATCTTAATGTTGCCATAAAGTGATGTGTTAATTTAACATTAAACAATGTTTGAAGTAAGGGAGTAGCAAACAAAGAGCAGTAGCAATTACACAACGTAGTACTGGGATCAAAACCCCTTGATTTCTTTCAAGATCAAAGATCATTCCTGTTCCACTGAAGTTACCCATCTAATTTACATCTGTTCTTCAAGCTTCTGCGGTGCCAAAATTAAGTAAGATAATCTTTATTGTGGGTGGCATCCCTGGGGATTTTTACAAGTCTTAATCCGTTCTTCCATTATTGGAATAGGCTGGTTTTAAATGGACGAGCACCTGTGCAGCTTGTGCAGCCTTAGCAGGGCTCTGGTTTTTGTTAATGGAAGCAAGAGCTTGTCTCGCTTTTTCCCATTCCGGGTTTTCGTGAACCTGGCCTTCCACAGGAACACCGTAGGACCTGTAGAAAACACAAAAAACTCAGTTGAGACTACTCTGATAAATTCAACATATCTGTGGAGTTATGCGGAAGTTCGCAAGGCAGCAAATTACACGATTTGAAGACCAACTGGTTTGGCATTAGCAACGTAAACTATTGCTAATCACAACACTGGAAAGAAACTAGCAAATTTACCTCAAAAATGTGATGAGGTCATTTGGAAAACACAGTTTATATCAAACACTAATGTCAACGAGTGTGCTCAGTGTCTTTAAGGAGCTAGAAAGCAGCTTACCAATTTGATGCTGGCGTTGCCTGCGTCGCGTTGGCCGCCATTTCGCCACAAACTAATGGAGTTCGAAAGCTAATGCTAAGTTCGCTAGCTACAGCGGCTAGCTCCACTGTCGTCGTTAGCACTACTCTAGCGATCCTGCAACGGAAAACAGTAAACAAGGTGAAGATAGACACAATATCGCTCCTGAAAAAAAGAATATCACCGTACCACGATCTACGCGAGTTATTTGTCAAATTATATTTATAATTCAAATATAGTTAAATGTTTAAAATAATCACTAAACAATCCTTCGCTTTTTCAACTACCCATTCCGTCTAGCAGTAAAGGGCGACACAAAATGGCCGTTAACCTGAATTTAGCCAAGTCGGTGACGTTCATCGCGTTCGCAAACTCCCAGAGTAGATCCTGTCAGGCTCGCGTTACGCGTCTTCTCCGCGGTTCAACCAATCACGTGGCGAGTTGTTCCGCACTGACGGAATCCTATTCGACGAGCAGCCTCTCAATCAAAAGTGTGTCGTCCTGCAAGACTAAGCGCAGGTAAAAACCGAGAACTTTTCTAGCTCGTTGACAGTGGCACAACAAGATCGCTTGTCTTCGTTTATTCTAATTATGGACCAGTAATTGAGGATAATCCTTGGTGGAAGGATTGCTAGTTGAACTGGTTAAGAAACGGTAGTCATGGAGGTTACATAATCTGGACTTGAGCCTTGGAAGTTCAAAGGTCAAAGCCCTGCAGTTCCATCGATTGTCACCTTTGCCCTCTGAAATTAATGTCAGAAAACCCTAATACATTTTTTTTTACCCTGATCCAAATGAAAAATGATCCAATTTCACACAAACTAAAATACATCCATGCTTATTATTATAACCCATGGGTATGTGGGGAATCAACCCACTGCGGATCACGATGGTGAAATATAATGTTTTTTCATCACAGGACGACATTTTTAACAGCTGATTGGTGAACATTTTGCCCTGGTTCTGTGACGCTTACAGAGCCCCATGTGTGATCGTGTGGCCGCTTTTACAGAGCTGAATCATTTCCTGTCAGAGTTTTTGGACTCATCCATTCATGCAGCTTTTTGAGGAAAGTGCAGGAACGAGCAAATTATTTCAGTCAATTCAGGTGTGTTATTACTGTTCCGCAGTAATGTAACTATCCAAATATGACCCCCCAAATGACCCCCCTTTTGAACCTTTGTAGAATAGCTTGTATATAAAAATGCAACTACATCTGGAATTTATAGACAGTAAAACAAATTAAAAGGCACCAGAGGGAGAACTTTTTCAAAATATTAAGTCTACTTTTTTTTTTTTTAAATATACAAACCAGAATGAATGAAACATTCAGGTCCATTGTTGTCCTGGCGGCTGCATCACTGCACAAATATGTCAAGCTTTTGTTACAACAGCACACAAACAATGACTCATGGGAAGTTGGTGTTTGAATACCTGGAAGGTCTTCCTTCTTTGAGAGAGAGGAAAAAGACGAGGGAGATCCTAATTTATGCTTTTTGGGTTATTCTTCATTTATTTGTGATATTTCGATCGGTTAGTGATATGAAATTGTGTTTGAAGCTAAGTCATAAGTTGATCAATTCATTTCTATGTAAAAATGGGACCTTAAACGTGTGTCAGCAGCCTGATTTCCCAGGTCAGAGAAGGATAATTTAATCTGAGAGGCATAACAGGTAATTTGGTTTTGAAAGATTGCTGTTTGCGTGAGAAAGCTATTGACTTAAAAACCCCTTAATTATAAAACCCCTTAATTATAAAACCCCTTAATTATTACCAAGCGAGTGTTCAGATCTGATAGAGGTAAAAAAAAAAAAAAAGGGAAGGAAAAATAAGAAGGAGCGATTAAAATCCCTCCCCGGTCCTGGAATACCATCAGAATGATGGAGCCCAGCGCTGAGTAAGTTTCCCGGCCGCCCTCGGCCGCGTCGAGGGCCGCCTGGAGCGGGCTGGTCCCGCCGCAGCGTCACTTCCTCGGCCCCGGGCCCATCCCTTTGGAGGAGAAGAAACCTCACACCGAGCGGCGACGGCGAGGGCGAGAAAAGGCGAGGGAAAAGGGCGAGAGGGAAGCGAAAGCCGAAAGACAGATGAAACAGCTGGATACGGACGAGCCAGGCTACCGAAGAGCAGAGTTGATTCTCTAAAAGTAAGGTTTTGTTTATTCATTTTTGTGGTCGGCGCGTGGTCAATGTTTTGGTTGCGGTCTCTGGCGTTAATTGGTGCGTTCTTTGGGAGTGGATCAAAAGTTTCCTCCCAGCGCCTTTACTGTTTAAAAAGTAGGGAAAAAGTAACTACTGTGTCATACAGTCTGATTGTGAATAAAAGACAGAGGAAAAAAAGGGTCTCGGTGAGTTTTGGGGTAGGCCCGCCGACCCCCCTCCCCATCCAGAACTCTGGAAAAAGGGAAACAGTCACACAAATGACTGACCTGTTGGTAAACTGACTGAGGTGTATCACTTTTGGCTGTTGTTCCGGGGCTGTAATGATTAATCCTAGGCTGTTGGTCTTTATTTGACTTATTCCAGAGTCAACACGCGAAGTGCAGCAGAGCAGCAAAGGCTCACACATTCTGCTTTCAGGCCATAGAGATGAAACCCGTTTTTATGATGACAGAATGTCACTGTCCTGTTTTTGGCCTGATCCCTACACCCCCGAGGGTTGGAAAAACTATGCGCTGGCGTTGCATGACTGTTTCACCTGCATGTCCCGGCACGCCTCCTTGGCAGCACCAGCGCTGAAATGCTCATCGGGTTCCCACAATGTTGCACAAGAGTGTTGACTCTGCGAACTCCTTTTGATTCGCTGTTTTCCCCTTTTAACTTATCACATGAGGGCATCAGAGGGGAATCAGATCGTCTCTTCATGCTTTTTTTCCTGCAAACAAACTGATCCGCTCTTCTTTGTTTACAGACATGCCACTGCACAAGTCAACCCGGGCTTCCCGCCTGGATCCCACCATGATCTCTGCCCCGCTGGGCGACTTCCGACACACCATGCACATCGGGCGAGGCGGTGACGCCTTTGGAGACACCTCCTTCCTGTCCACCCTCGGTCCCAGCCCAGCCAGCCCCCCCGCCGTGACGCCGGCCGATGACCGTCAGGTGGCCGTCCACCACGGTGAACTCCAAGTGGATGCTCCAGGAAGTCCAGAGAACAACGAGCTTCAGCACTCCGAGTCGGTCTCGTTGTTCACTCTGGACCTGGACCTGGATTTAGGTCCCTCCATGCTGGGCGACGTGCTGGGGGTCATGGATGGACTGGGGCTGGAGGAAGATGTCTTCAGCAAGGGCACCAAGCTGGAGAACGGGTCCACGGAGATGTCCCTGAATGCACAGGACGACTGGAACGGGAAGAGCCAAGAGGGGTTGGATGGAAACCGGGTGGAGGAGAGCAGGATAGCGGATGGGAATGGGCTCAACAAACCCAAGAGCTTGAGACCCAAAGTTCGCTTCAGCGACAAACGAGAAGAGATCATCCGCCAGGCATCTGAGGAGGAGGAAGGTCAAGGGTTGGAGCTCCAGGGTGAGGATGACGAGCTCTCAGGTGGCAGCCCGACAAGGCCCGAGGGTGAGGGTGAAAGCGGGCTGACCAGCCGCGATGTCCAGCCGCAGACTCCAGCGTCTTCCCACAGCTCCCAGTTCGATGGGGTCACCTCGCTGGACAGGAGGAGGGCGGACAGATGCTCCTCAGACACTGATTCAGAGGAGGAGGCGGACGAAAAAGCCGGAGGAGGAGGAAGCAGGACGGGGCTACACGTTTGAGGATGAATTCGATGACGAGATCGGTCTCTAGGGGAGCTGCGACCTTTCCCCCCTGGAAAACCAACCTTTGCTGTCAAAAATATCAGGTTTTACGCAAACTTACCATTTTGGCATCAGCTGGGAGACACCACAAGGAAAACTGGAATTTTCCCAAAGCTTAGCGAAATCCTTCGGCTGGATTTACACAAGATTCCTCGTGCCTTTTTTTCATCAAACTGAAAGTTCAAGACTTTTATTTACCCGAAAGCTTTAAAAATGCATCGTTTGGGATTCCTTAAGTCTTATGTGACAACTTTTATTACCCTCGAGTGCCTTAAGGGAGCTGTGCAGTGACACTATCCTACCCTGTCCCATATCTATTACTTATCCAGTCTTAAATATATGTGATATTGCATGTTTATTACAACCAGGCCTTTGTTTTTTTGATGGTTAAACTGTAAGTGTTCCATTGAACAATGTCAGAGACTACAATTCTCCTGCCAAGAATTACTGTGAACGTCTCCTTTTCAGAGATTTTGTGCCTTGAAACTGAAATCTGATTGGTTTATTACACATCGGAGCGTGTTTTCGGAGATACCAAAGCTATTGTTTGGGCTGCAGGGCTGGATTGTTAATAAAATGCTAAGACAATCTTGGGATTTCAAGGTCGACTGTTAATCAGGACGCGCTCGGCTTTTTGCTTGAATGGCTGCAAAAAAAATGTCCGGTAACAGAAAATTGCAATGCTGTAAGAGAGCGACACCACTAGGTCCGTCTCTTGTGAATGCTGGCTTACACTCAACCTGTGGTGTCACAAAGATTAAATTCAAAAGAATAAAAACAAGTGATGTGTTTAAATATTAACCAACCCCGGTTATGACTTTTTTTTAATGTTCCTAAAATGACTCAAGGGCAGAGTGAGAACAAAGGACAATTATTAACTAAAGATCCTGAAGATATTTTTATGTTTACGAAAAGGCAACCATGTGATTTTCTCTGGAATAAGATCTCAAACACACTCTTAAGAGGACAACAAAATGCCTACAATAGATCCCACTTTGGTAAGATTTACAGAAGGTTTACTCATCGTTTTAGCTCACACTGCAGCTGTGGTGGCCAAAAAAATGTCAGATGATTGAGGATATTTACACAATTAAACATGGATTTACAGCTCCTGACATGCTAGTTCCCACTGGAATCTTAAAAGGATTTATTCCACTCCACACGTCCTCTACACCGACACGGTCCTGAACACGTTGAATCCTGACAGAGCGGTGGAGACCATCACGCCAGGGACCTGCGGGTGCCAGTGGATCTCCTTGACCTCTGTCTGACCCTGGTGCAGGAACAGGAGCTGAGGAGGCAGGTCCTTCACTCCTTCCACCCGGGCCCCCCACGTCGCACGACTCCACCGACAGATCCCACTGGCTGACCACGTCGTCGGCTCCGGAGGCGGCGAACACGCTCGAGTCTGTGGGGCTCCACTCCACCGAGGTGACGGGGGCGCTGTGCTGCTTGAAGGTGGCTACCGGACGCCCGCTCTGCAGCCCAGATCAGAGGCGTCAGGGGTGAGAACACCATCTAATCTTTCCAACAAAGTGCTTTAGTCCCACCAACTCAGCCGACTTTTCACTTCCTTGTATATTTCTATTTTATCTCGCGTGTGAAGCTAAATAATAAAACTTCACTTAGCTATAAAGTAAAAGTATAGAGTGTCTTTGACCCTTAAAAATTACAACGCTAAATTAACATCTGTCTATTTGTTTTTTAAGTTCCAAATTAATTCAAGACTTTTTGTTAGCAGAAGAATGTAACAGACACAAGATAGAACAAATGTTCCTGGGCGTGGCAGCGATATGGCCTCCTGGTTAAATCCCGGGAGCTGTCGGGCTGCCTGAGCACTAAAAAAAACCCCACTGAATATTTTAGAGCGCTATAAACTTTAAACAACAGTGATAACCTTTTCTTTTTTTTTTTTACCTTAAATTGTCGGAGGTCCCACACTTTCAGGATGCCATCGTCGCCCCCCGACAGGAGGAACGGTTCGTTCCTGTTCCAGCTGATGACGTTAACGTCTGACGAGTGAGCTTCGTCGGCTGAAAGCATCGAATTAGGCGGAGCGCGGATGTCCCAGATGCGGATCGACTGGTCTACCGAACAGGATGCAAAAACCTGGGGCGGATAAAAGAAGACGAGTGTGAGATTTTTGCCCAGACCCTTTTTAGAGAGAGAGAAAGCTGGCCTTTGGGTGTTCTGGTCTCTACATCTCCGACCAGTCGGCTGACACGTTCCGACACAAGTTCCTAACATACTTTAGTCTGCGTAATAACAAACGTAAGTGTATTTCCAGTCACTGGTATGGCTTACAAAAACAATTCCAGCTGTGAAGTCAGGGAGGAAGCAGGAAACCTCAGACACGTCTGGAAAGCACGTCCAATAAATGTACAGCTTTTACGGTAGGAGGAGAGAGAGCAGACGAATGACCCACTCAGTGATGAGAAAGCAGTCGTGGTTTTAAACACACCGTGGCTTCAGTGGGGGACCACTGCAGATCCTCCACCGACTTGCTGTGGGAACTGAAAGGCCTCTGGTCAATCTGCCACGAGGTCCCGCCTTCTCGCGGCTCCCACACGTGGATGTTCTTCTTGCAGTCTCCGCTCACGAGACGACCTGTCCACAGGTACAGACATTAAACTCACCAGATCAGTCTCATTTTCCCCAGAGGTGGAGTCAGTGGTGGTTAACTGAGCGCACGCGCCTTTGTTTGAATCTGAAGCTGGCACGTACCAGATTAGCTCACACCACTCAAGAATCCACCCACCTGCTACCGTAGGGGACCAATCAATGGCGAAGCCTTCGCTCATGTGTCCTGAAAAGCTGAAGAGGCTTGTGGCTTCCTTCTGCCTACTGGTGAAAGCGGCCATGGCGGCAGAGCTGTGGACGGCTTCCAGCTGAGGCCGCAGGTCAAATATTTCCACCTGTCCTTTCTCCGACCACACGGAGCCAGCGGCTGCTCTCCACGCTGGGTCGCCTGAAATTCCACACGAAAACACGCTGAACGGAAGTCTCGGACAACACACACACACACACACTTGGAAGAGGCACAAAGACATACTCGGACTCTGTTGATGCCTCCGTAGTGGGGCATCATGGCCAGTTCCATCTGGGGCTTCTTCTCCTCATCATCGTCATCACTTTCTTCCTCGCTGCTTTCTTCATCCTGGTTTTCCCTCTCTGTTCCATGAAGGTTGAACATGCGCATGACGAGAAGTCTGGGCAGGAAAAACAAGTGCAATTAGAAGGATGTAAATAGGAAAATTCACAACAACAACAATAAAACCTACACAGTAAAAACAAAAACACCACCAGGCACTCGTTTTCTGCAAAACAAAAAAATACTTTTCATAAAATCACCTTTTAAAGTAAAGTTAGGCTTCCCCAAATATTTAATGTTGTAAACAGAAGAGAAAACACACACTGATAACACGTAAACAACAAAAATAAACAGGAACTTTGTTCTTCTGCTTTCGGCTGCTTCCCTCAGACGTTGCCATAGCAACTGTCTCCATCCAAACCTACGCTCTGCCTTTAGATGATTGTTATTCTTGCTGTTGTTGTCATATTTTAACCTGGTTAATCTGATATTTGTGATAAAAATGTCCTTTTACAACCTCTCATCAAGAAATCTGCATTGTTCGCCTCACAAAGTTAAAAAAAAGCGCTACTTCTTCCAATTAGCGTTTAAACTCCTGTGCTGGTGTTTATGACACACACTCAGTCATGGTCCGCTTGTACTCAGGGACATCGTAAGATTCCTTTTGGAAATTAGAGAATCCATCAGCTATGTCTCTTGGCTCTGAAACACTAAATTCTTTGCTTTTGTTCCAAAACATCTTTTCCTTCTGTCCCGCTAATCTGTCACAGCTTGCAGGTGTGTGTGTGTGTGTGTGTGTGGGTCTGTGTGGCACTAACTTTCCGTAAACTATCAGTCTCCCAGACAGTTCCTTCACGAATGTCACATCCTGTCTTTTGGAGAAAAAGTTCAAAAAATCGACCGGAACCTCTTCCCCTACTTGGTAGTGAGGTACTCTAGTATAAAGAGGCCAACTCAAACATCTCTCTGGAGGTGGAGAGAGGACTGGCCTGTCCTGGAGCCCTCAACATATCCCATAATGCAAAGAGTAAAAGCGATAAATCTAAACCAAGCAATACCATGTCATTACCAAGATTATGTGATGCTATGAGACCTTTGAAAGCGTACCAGCTAAGTCCAAATAGAGGGGTTTAATTGAAATTAATAAATAGACCACTCAGTTCTGCTATCTTCCATAGTTTGATTAAAGAAAAAATAACAATAAAAAAGTGCAGAAATTGGCCAAGCAGCTCATTTCCCCACATATTTGACCAAGAACTGTAGTAGAGTAGAGTAAGAAGAGTAAGAAAACTGTAAGAGAAAGATGTAAAGGAGGGATGACCAAGCTATTTGGGTCAGTTGTGACCAACACGAAAACAAACCGATGTTTACACGCTGATGCGTGCTGAACATTTAAACTCTTTTGGTGGTTGTGGTTCCCCACCTGTTGCTCATCGCCGTGTCCGCCTGTGTTCCCGCACAGAGCAGCATGGACAGCGGGAACTGCTCCCTGCCATCCCCGTCTCCATCCCTCAGGACGTCGAAGCTCAAACACGGAGCGCCTGGATAAATAAAAGCAGTTCGACGGCGTCAAACACCGGCTCTGCTGTTAGCACCCTTAGCAGCGGCTCCCACTCGCCTGTCTGACACTCGTGGTACATGCGGTAGGCGGTCCGGTCCATCTCCAGCTCCACTCCGGGCTCAAGCGGCTCGATTCCGGGGACATAGACTCTGTTCTCGCCCTCGCCGTCCTCCATCTGGCCTCCTCGGTCGTCGTCGTTGTCGTCGTCGCTGCCGGCCTCCTCCATCTCCTCCATCTCAGCTTCTTCTTCGACCAGCGTGTCGTCGCCGGGCGCGGACATCTTGGCTGTTCGCTTACTTCCGGTCACGTGGCCGGAACCCTCCGTCCGCCGCCCCCTCTCCTCCTCCCCCCGCCGCCTCGCCCCTCCCCCCGACCCGGACTCTTTCCGGGAATCCAGCTGGCTCCGTGGCGATCAGTCCTCCTCCTGCCAGTAAAAATTCCGCTTACAAATATTTATGTCGTAAATAGTTCGAACTGCTTTAACGACAACGCTTCTCTGGCCGGACACGGAGTCAGCTCGACGGTCCTCTAAGCCCCTCTGTGTGTATGTGTGTGTGTGTTTCTGGGTTTTTAAGGAACATTACTGGAGTGAAGATCGCATGAATCATCTGCTAATGTGGGGTCACGGAACGATGACCTGGCCTTTGAGATGATTCCAGTTAAAGATATCTGTCCTGCCAGTGACATACCTGCAAACTGGACTTATTCCGAGAACAGAGAGTCAAAAATGCATGGTTTTGCATGTGCTCTCGCTGACCCTCCTAAAGATTCTTGCAGGCTCTTGTCAGTCAAAAAGCACTTGAGCCTTTTGTAAACTTCCGGTTTCTTCCTGTTAGGGCCAGATGGCAGGGTTGTCTTCTTCTGACGGTGTTATAATCAAACCCTTTTGCAGTGTCATGTTTCACCTCATGCTTCGGAAACATTATATAAATCTGGCGAGGAGGTCAGAGAAAGTCTGTTCCCATAGTCGCTTCTAAAGAAACGGAGGAAAAGAAAACCACCGCTGCACTTTTGGGATTATGAAATTTAAAGGAGGCTCATCTGAGGACAATTATGCCTTTCCAGCGTGGGCGTGTACATGTAGGGGCAAGTGCGAGAACAAAATGGCGTGTTTTTATTTCTCTCTGGGCCTTGACAAAAGTCAGAACATTACTCCAGTCTTTATTCATCCAAAGTGCATTCCTCTCTCATCTGCAACTTATCCCAGAGTTTAGAGGTTATAAAAGTTACCGTAAAGTTGTGAAATATCTCCACATAAGACCTGAGCTCTCGTGAAAGTCAACTACAGCAAAAAAAAAAAGGGAGAAAGCTTTTTTTAGGCTAGATGGCTACAAATACAGGTTCTTATGTCTGACAGTGTTGCAGGAGAAGTAACAATAGTGTGTAAAAAATATAGTTACAATAAAACATTATGCAAAAAATACTTCAATATGAATATGCAGTCACCGTTATGGTACTCAAAGTTACAAAATGGACTACTACATTTTAAATATTCAGTAAATATTCTAAAATGTCTTTCAGTAAATAGTCGCTCCAGATGTTTGTGGAGTATAAAGCACAACTGTGTGAAATCAGGTGGAGCATTAACAGAACTCTAAACGTTATCAGCTGCATTCTTTTGCATCATTTAAAATCATGCATTATAAACTGGGACAATTATATCCCCCACAAAGTGAAAGCAAAAGCTAACAATCCTCTTATGTGAATGCCTTTTAATAAACGTACTGCTTTGTACAAATGGAACCGCCATAGCTGGTATCTTCCTTTTCCAACAACACTAATTGTAAACAGTGATAAAATCCACATCAAAAGAAGACGGCTTACTTGCACTGGCCTGCTCAACATATACCTCTTATTAGCATACAGAATATAGTTAGCTGGGGTGTGTGGATAAACATTTTGTTATAGAGTCACTGCTGTACAGTGGACTAAGCTGTGTGATATAAAATCGGACATTAAATGACGCCTGTGCATGTCACTTCATATTAAGAAAGCTTACTGCATCGAAACACACGTACACACACGCACTTGCCCCCTCGCTCACACAAACACACACACACACACACACACACACGTAATCATTCAGTGCCAGAAAATATGTTGTGCCTGATCAAAAAAGACCATGTTTTTGCTAACTAGGGCAACAACCATCTGTAGAGTCCCAACAGCAAGAGGCTCCACACCAAGGGGTGATGTGTCCAGGTGGGGGCAGCGCTGCTGGGCGGTGTCATGCCTACTATCTTTTCGGACAGTCCCTTTTCCTCGTCGCTGAGACCTCGAGTGGTCAAAAGTCTGGCCCTCGACGGACCGTAGTCCTTCCTCTCCACAAAGGGGCGCAAGGAGGGCAAAGGGCAGGTGTTGATGGACGGCATGCATCCGACCTTGAGCCACCTGGAGAAAAGTTCGGACGTTAGCTCGAGGAGCTCCTCGGGAGAGGAGGGCTGTCTGGGAAACTGAGCCGGGTCCATCTCCTCCTGGAACCTCTGCGGACGTGGAAGAAGACGGAATATGAGCACAACCTAGAGGAGCTTGGAGCTGCTGAGTCGTCGGCAAACACTCGATCAGATTTAGAAGAAAAAAAGAAATCCCACCTCTGCATTTTTATTCCTTCTAATAATTTTATCCAGTGTCTGCTTTATATCCCGGATCAGGGAATGATTCAGGTGCTCGTCCCACAGCTTTGTGAGAAGAACTTCCCAGGAATCGAGGAGGACTACTGCAGCAGGGAACACGCAGCACTGTGGAGAGAAAACACGGAAAAACGCTGGGCTCAGAGTTAGCGTAAAACACATGGGACGAATTACCCCAAGAAGCACACCAGTTGCTCCTTGACATGCCAGATCAATGATTCACGGGGCAGCAAATCCGTTCGCAAACTCTGCGGTTAGGAGCCCCGCACGGTAGCTCAGTGAGGGCCCGACCAGGAGCTCTGGTCAGGTGAGCAACTCACCGGATCATCGTCACAGAACATGCTTTTCCTGTAGTGGTGCACTACATGGTAGTCTTTTGGAAACACTGTCTCTGCGAGAGAAAACAGAAAGAAAAAGAGTAAACCTAAAGCCAGATAGCATCTGATCTGATCAAAACCTAACCTAAACAGCAGTAATAACAAGTTCTTTGTGAAGCAGGGCTTGAAAAAAACAGTGCGACTGATAATTTATTGATAAAATAAAGTACAGAGTGATTAATTCTCTGTCACATCCAGTCGGATATCTTATCCAGAGTGTTTTGGTCTTTCTTATCAAGCGTTGCCCTTGATCATTTCCTCCCAGAGCCGCAATCATTAACGACTGGGTGCTTTCATAAAAAACCAGGTAAAATAAACAGATCACAGGAGCACAGAGGGGAGGTTCAGGGGCCGAGTGGCATGAGACCAGTGCGTTTGAACTTACGAATCCAGTGGGATTGGAGTCAATGGTCGTTTTCAGGTTTTTCACACCTTCCCAGTCAAAGTCACATCCACCACAATGGACAGTCCAGAGCGATAACAACAGCAAAACTGAGGCGTGAGGGGAAACTGACAAGTGACGGACAAGATAATTAGTGGAAAATTTTCTGTGGTCTGTTGCTGCGCACCTACAGAGAAACATTACATCATTTCCTGTCTCAAAGAGCAATTTCTGCCCACAAAAAAGAGAAAATGAAAAAAAGATGGAAGATGTTCTGCTGTTGCACAAGTTCTGACTAAATATTGACTGTGGAAATGAAGTGGGTCTGCACCGCAGCAGTGACGCAGCTGTCTCTGTGGTCGAAGGCTGCTGCCAAAATGAAGCAAGAGGCCAAAAAAAACCCTCCCAAAAAGAAGCCTTTAGGTGCGATCCCACTCACCTGGCAGTGACATCCTTTTTATCTGTGTGAGAACGGACCCTTCTCCATTTCTCCTGGTGACAGCAAACACTCTGCAGAGAGGTTGATGGCGTTTTTTCTTTTCTTTTTTGTCACTTTCAGCCCGCGACAGACAAAGTTTCCTCCTCTGCGGCTTGTTGAGGTCTTTGACGCGCTGCTGGCAGGCTGCTGCGCTTCTTCACGGCCTGATACTCAGTCTCCTTGCGGACATCCCTTATACATTCCTTCCTTTTGTGCTCCTTTGGTGCTTTCCAGAAAATGCCTCGTTTATCCTCACGCCATACTTCTCTCTCACTTTGGATTTTCCCACTAAAGCCTGAGTGGCTCCAGCCTTCTTGCTATGAAAGCTTTTTTTGTTTTGTGTTTACGTCCTTCCCTTTTTCCCCCCCTCTCACTGCTGACCTAGAATCTTCCCAACCAGCCTAATTTGAAGCGTTCCCCTTCCCCCGGACCGGTTAATGGATCAGGCTGGCCGCTGACCTCCTCTGCCTGCGCCTGCAGCTGCTCTCCGGATCCTCACGCTGCTCAAAGTGAAAGTGCTAGGCAGGATTGTCCGTCTGCTCCTTTTTAAGTCTGGGGCCCCTCCCACCACCGCCACCACATGCTTTACCTCACTAATGACCGACCCGCCTCCCCCTTCCTTCTGCTCCCCACATTCTCCAACACCCACCCGCCCACCCTCTCGCCCCATCCTCCCTCCTCCCGAACAGGCCCAAGGACGCCTAGTCATGCAGTCGGAGCGCATGTTTTTCATTTGGTCTCTCCCCCACACCACTGGGCCCGTAGATCCCCTGGTCCCCCCCACACACACACACCTTCCCCCCCAATTTACAATGTCATCCTGTTTAATTACTTTTCACTTTTGAAAAAAAAAAAAGAAGAAAGGGACAACTCAGAATCACATTCCACCAGGCGCTGACAACCGGTGTTGCAACAGGCCTGACGAGGACTGCAATTCTTTCCACGTGTAACGGTTGGGTTTTTTTTGTTGTGTTGTGGGTCTTTTTAAGCCGTTGCTGCATCGGATGTTGTTGTCATCCGCTCCCACATGTTCCTCCTTCGTGCCATGTCGTCTGCGGTTCTGCAAACACGAGTCATTTACTGATGAAGAAAAGTCCAAAGGTTCTTGGTATCAAAGAGGAATTGTTCTGTTGTTTATTGACAACGAAGCCAGAGGGCAGAAGAGACAGCTTCCCAAACCTTCCTCTCTGCGGAGGGAGAGAGGAAACCGGAGATCAGCGGCCTCGTCGCTTTCCAGAACATTTCCAACTCCCCCAGGAATCATCAGCAACTCCAAACCCTTCTTTCTGGGCCCGCAAGTCCGTGACAGATAAAAATATCGAGCCTTCCTGTAGTCCCCCTCCCTCCAAGGCCTGCAAGCTTGTAACTAATCTGGAGTGCTTTCAGAAACTGTTCTTTTAGAAGCAGTTTTTCTCCACTCAGCATTTCAAATTTGAACTTAATTGCATTCCCTCTTCTAAATAGCCCCAGAAAGATGGCTGAAAAGCTAAAAACAGCCCCCCGGGCTTTAAACGAAGCCGTATGTCGGCGAATTTTATTGTCTGTGGTTTTAGCAGCCGGCTCACATAACTGTGGCGTCGGAGAGAAGGACCGTTTGAGTGGACCGATGTGCCGCCGGCTCGTTAGGAGGCCAAACTCGTGCCAGCTCCTCCGGCCTCGCTCACTAGCTACAAGTGTGGTCTTACGCCTTTAAACCTGCTGGCTGCAAATCACACACACAAGTGAGCAGGACGGGAGAGAAAGCGCAACAACGGCAGAGCCGGTCCCTCTAGTCCGGAACCAGGTGTGGTGGATCTGCATACACCCACAGACAGAGAGGCCTTTCACTCTTAGGGATTTAATTTCAAAGTGTCAGCGAAAGCGTCAGCAAAGTGCAAAGTGTGTTTGTAATAAGACAAACTCGGCATGAGGTCGATTGGACAATATAAATAATAAGGGTCTTTGATCAAAAGCGGGCTGAAAAGTTCCCAAAACTGAGTTAAAACCAGCAGAAAGCAGAAAAGGTTTCCTTAGAATCCTCCCGCTTTCGGCCCCCTTCTTATCGTCTCCTCCTCCGCTATTTTTTTCCTGTCTTTTTCACTGGCTGGGGCTCCTCTCCCCCCCTCGCACAGCGGTCATTAAATGGCTCTTGTATGTTTTGCTGAGTCCCGTCATCCAGAACTTGAGCAGCCTGACGTTGTCCTCCTCGCCGGGGCCCGTGGCCCCCAGCAGGGCCAGGACCTTCTGGGTGTCCTCCCTCCCTCGGCCGTCCACTTTGGAGAACTTGAAGAGCACTTTGACCTTGCTGAAAGACAAAGGCTCGCGCTTTGAGTAGCGGTTCGCTGGAAAAATGGAGAAGTATCACTCATCTGGGGTGGGGGGGTCACTTACTTCATCCACTCCTCCTTTAGGCACAACAGGCAGTGAGAGACAACGTCCACGGACAAATTCTCATTGGACAGAGCCACCTCCAGTTTGTTCAGCAAGGTGGGACCTGCCAAAGAGAGGGATTATTTAACATTGTGTCTTAATGAAAATGGCAAACACAACTAAACCCAGGTGTAGTTTCTCTGGAGATTTTTATTCTTTTTTGAATCCAGAAGATGGAATCTGGCTGTGAAATGAACCGGTGGGGATTTGTTGGGAGGCGTGTCTGCACACTCACCCCTGTCTGTGGGCTGCGTACTGGCGCTGCTGATGGCGAAACTGATAAGACGAGGCGGCATCATCGTGGTCGGCGGCCGAGTTCTGGCCGCTTCTGTCTGAACTGAGGTCGACCAGCACTGAAAACTCTGCGGGGAAGACGGATTTGAGTCGAACACAACCTGGCAAAAGAAGCTTTCCGGCTGTTGTGGCTTTGCGTCGGTCCTCCTACCTGAGGAGCTGACATGGGCAGGAATTGGCACATCTGGGCTGAGGCCCAGGAAGTTACACTTGTAGGCCTCCTCGTACTGGGCGCTGTACGGGACCGATCGCACACAGCCGACCGGAAGCAAGGACTGACGGGAAACCGAAAGCCCAGATTAGGAAGAGAATATTTGGCTGATGGATCTACTGCACCTGCAAACTGGTTTTTAGGACTTTTTAAATAATACAGAATAAGACAGGATTTTTTTTTTTTACATGGAATAACAGGCGAAAACACACCTTCTCTTTTTGACAGTGGAAAAATATGTCTGGGCAAAGAAAAATTTCAAGGTGTGTCCCATGAGCAGAAAAAACCAGATGTGTTTGGGCAAGAACTGAAGGAATGGAGACAAATGGGTCGAAAGAGTAAGGAGAAACTTTGCAACCAGAAATCTAACTAGATTCTGAAGAACTGAAACTAATGTACCACACATGTTAACTGATGATTGATATTTGGGGCCCGTTCAATCTTAAAAACTTCCTTTTAACAGAAAGAAACCAGGCTCATACGAGGAGACCAACCCGACTAAAAGGGGGATGGACTGAAGGAGACGTTCGCTTTCAAGCCCATAACAAGGTCCTTCGTGACACACCATGCCTGGGAGACTGTAAAAATGTAGACATTTGGTTGATCGGTTGAGGTGCTGACAGCCAAACTACGCACGAGCAGTGTGTCACACGTGCAAGTCATGCAGTAAAAACACTGTTAGCTGCTAATTGGAGAAATGTGGAGATGTTAGAATTTGAGTCATCCGACACAGCGTTGAAAGTTTTACTCATCTGCAGTGAGCATATTCATCTCATAAAACAAATTGCTTTGGATTTACGACAGTTTTTTCCTGTTATCCAAGGTATATATTTTATTTCACACCGCAATCTGTAGTTTTTACAGCGAAAATATTCACTTCTCCCAGGATGCATTGTGAATGCAACTACAGGAAGCAGAAAAAGAATTACCTTCAGCACTATGAAAGCTGACTGGATGAGCGAGGGGTCAGCTCCACGCCATATGACCTGGTTTCCCATCAGCACATGCCACGCAAGCTGTCGAAACTCAACAGCCCCGAGGACCTGCAAAACACACTCTGGCGTCAGAAAAAGTCCATATATGGATATAAAGTTAGTTAACGGCGCCAAACGATGAGCTCTACAGACACGAGCGTGGTTTAAAACGCTGAGGTCAACAGACGCTAAATCACCTGTCTCAGGTGTCTCAGTGAGGTGAACTTTGGACCAGGTAACTCATCTAATTTTGCATCGTCACCCAGGAAGTCGTGGCCCAGCTCGCTCTCCGACTGGTGCCGCTCTGATGGAGAAGTGCCCCCGTCCGCTCCGTCCCAGCAGTTAATTTCTTCCTCTTGTTCTTTTGCAAAGAGAACATGAGATAAGACCAGTGACCTAATGTCAACACGCTGGGGGGAATTCCAGTGGAAAAATCAGAAAGGCTGATGCTTTTGTCACATTTATATTCAGCAGGTGACGTCAGCCGCTGAGACGACTGCGGTGGGCAGTTGTGTACTTACACTGCTTGTTTTCTTTGATCAGAGACAAGTAGAGCTGAATCTAAAAAGAATCGTGCTTCTGTAGAATGATAAAACCTGCTAATCTAAATCTTAATCTTCACTCAAAATGATATAAACCTTTTCTGATGGGGGCATGTGAGAAGTTGTCATGAGTCATGGAGATTTTGTGAATTAGACAGCAGCATGAGACTATTTCGGGAACTCAGTGACACAATGGAAACACATGACCGCTGCATGAGGAGGCAAACCCTTGGCTGCAGGGCAGAGCGTTAAAACAGCGAAAACAGCAGCAGGTAAATTACTTTTCGGCAGAACTGCCGCTGCGTGCTGAAATACTTGACTCATTTTCAGTCGGTGTGGTTCAGAATGGCGTAACTACCCGTCTGTTTCTCTATCAGCACCAGCGTGTCCTCGGTGGGTGCTCCCTCCAGGAGTTTCTCTGTGAGACGACTCCCACAAGCCTTCAGCAGCCTGGAGACACGGCGACAAACACTACGTTTCCACACGAGCTCTTTCATGAAAATCAAACACTCTTCTGTGCCATAAGAAAGAAGGTAGTCGATCTGTTCACCAGCTAAAAGAGGAGTGCAGGCTGGCCCAGAGGTTGGGGTGCTGGGTCAGAGACGTGAGCGACCTAGCTGCGTTGCCACTCCTCTGGTGCGGGAACACTGCGGGGGAGAAGGCGCTGTTCATCCTCACAGCTCGCTGGGGACACACTCCTTGCTCGCTGTCAAACACCTGATGGACAGGAGGGCAGAGGATGGTGACAAATACACTCATCCGTGTCTGTAAAATAATGCTTCTGGTGGTTTAAACAAAGACACGGAGCCGCCACGCGGGCCCACCTTGAGGGCTGTGCTCTGCAGACTCTGTATAGTGAGTTTAAGGTGACGTAAGAGAAAAGGCCAGGAGTTGATAAGGTAGATCCTGTCCATCGCGACTAAAACGATGCTGTACCACCGTTGGAAGCCCCTGGCCAGGCTGTCCTTGATAAAGAACGTGTGCGAGAACACGAAACCGTGTTGCTCATCTCCAAAGAAAATCGGCCCTTCGCGGCCTGGACACACCTGGGAGAGCAAAAGTGGTGAATAACAACGTGGGTTGGACACAAGTGCAGACACACAAGGCCGTTACCTCACAGCTGAGACTGCGGACGCAGGCCTGGCGGACCACGCTGAACAGCTGCGACTGTCTGGGGTGCTGGTGGCTGAGGAAGCGAATACCTGTCTCGTCATCAATGCTCACAAAGCCGGGGTGGGACGCAGGAAGAGATCGGCATCCCTGCGCAGCAGCGGCAGAATAAACAGAAGAAGAAGAAGAAGAAGAAGAAGCTTTACAGTCAGTGTATGACAAGATACGACAAAACTTTTGGATCCATTTCTACAGTCTTCCAGTTAGAGTAAATCTTTTTAATGAGCTTGTGGTCGGTGGCATTTAGCTCCCCACTCACGTCACACATTTCTTCCCTCTGTGTGGCCGAGCTGTTGGCCCTCATGGTCAGCCCTTCTCCATCCCGATCTCCATCCCGGTCCCTGTCCCTGTCCCCTGAGCTCGGAGCGCCCATTTGGCTCGGAGGGGATGGAGACGGAGGGTGCAAGGCCTCTGTGCAAAACAATGTCCGTGGGCCATGAAGCTCACAAAAGTGGCAAAGGGCCACCAGGGCGTTCATCTGGAATGGTAGTAAAAGAGTTTGACGCACAGCGTGACTTTCCGTGTCACAGCCCATCTGTTTTCGTTCAGCATTAAAAGGTTACACTTCTGTGACACAACTAACAACAACAACAACCAGTCTTACCTTTTGCTCAGTGCCAACTTTAGCGAACGCTTGGTGCGCTAAGCTAGCTCACGGGAGGACATTTATTATAACCGTACCGTTCGGATACTTCAAAAGTAAAATTTTTTAACAGCTGAACACGAACACAAACACGGTCTTCATTTCGACGGTTTGAAATATCCCATGGTCTTATTTTCTCAGGATTTCTGCTCTTGTGCTTTTCTTGTGTGTAGCTGCTAAATGACAACAACACACACGTCATGTGACGCAGAGTCACGCGCTTCGCCACGCGCGACGCACGGATTAGGTTTGAAATTTTGTTGAAATTTTTTTTTCTTTTTGAGTTTTTAAAGACATCAGAAACCATCAAGTAGACTATCTTATTTCATTAATCGTGATATATTTTCACACAGGCATTTTGAAGCGCACGAAGAATAGAAAACTACATTACCCATGATCCCTTAGTACCAGATACGTGAGGTCAAAGTCAGATTTAATATAGCTCTTTATGTATTATATTTGCTAAATATACGTTTTAAAAAAAAACGTTCTAAAGAAACGAGTTTATGCGTTGATATACCTTCATGTTTTTAGATAAGTTAGATAATAAACAAGTTATTTTTATGATGCTGTTTTGATGCTAACTTAAGCCACTTCCGCATTAACTTGGCTGTTGTGGATGACCGATTTCTCCAGTTTGAATTTTCTCTGCTCCGCTTTGTCATTCTACTAAAGTTCCACCAGTCAACGAGTCGCGGGCACGGAGAACTTTGTATTAATATCGCCAGATTCGGTCATGGCATCAGACAGAGAGGCTTCCGTTACAGACAGTGGGAGAATTGTTGTTGATAGCCTAAATAAAGCGTCCGAAGTCAACTCCGAGACTACAAGTAACATCTCAAACGTGGCAGCAGGTAGGGCTTCGTGATCTGGCATTGATTTTGTGTGATACAGACTGTCTTTTATTGTGTCTTTATGAAACTTCTTCGTAAGTAATATGGTGGTAATAGTATCCAGAAGTGAGTCGACACTATTGCAAACTGTTCCAGATCACTGCTTCCACTTCCAAGAAATCCAGCTCTTTATTATTCTCACCCACCAACTTCCAGGCATCTAATACCCCATATAATCATATGATTACTTTAGCCAGAACATTCCAAGTTAGTCGGGGTCATGTCAGACAGGAGAAAAAATAGTGGATTTGGCTCCTGAGTCACATCCTGTGCTCCTATCTGGAATTGGCCCTTTCCGTGCCATGGTATGTGATTGTTCGTCCAGCCAACTGCCTTGAGTCATGCTGCATGATTTGACACTTTCCCCCCTGACTCCCCCGGCCCCAAATTGTAAGTGTAACTGTACTTTTGTCTCTCTCTCTAACCGACAGCATCTACAGAAGGTGAATACGGAGGTGACACTTGCCAGTTTTTCCTCAAGGGAACGTGTCGTTTTGGCCAAAGGTGTCGTTTATCACACAGGTGTGTCCGTTTTACCTTGTCAGTCAAGAATGAATGTAGAAGAGTTTTTAATTCCGGGGTGACTACCAGACAGCAACTGGTGTTAAGTCACACACGTGCAGTGCTTGTTTCTTAAAAGAGACACGACTGCTAACACTCATATCACTAAATCTGTGATTTCAGAACTGTTTAAATCACATGACCTCTCTTGTCGCTGACTTAGTGACCCGTCTGGTGAAAGTTCGGGACCTGTAGCTCTCAATCAAGATGACAAAGAGGAGCAGATGAAAAGCAACAAATCGGAAAAGACGAAACATGAGGCAACAGGTAACTTTGTATTTATTCATCTGCTGCTGTGGAGCTGGACTGAGACCTTTTTTTTTTCTACTTTCCAACCCAGATGGGAACAAAAAGCCTCGTATGCGGACGGCTGACGACGTCATCTCTCGGATCCTGTGGGACCCTGTGGTGGATTCCTCAGAATTTGTTGTGGGTTATGTGGATCGCTTCCTTGGTGTGCTGGAGCGGCCCTTCGATGACTTCACGTGGGACACCAACCCCTGCGACTGCGACTACTCCGCCGAGCTGGCCCTGCCCAGACACAGGATCCAGTATTTCACCTACAGAGGGCACCGCGTCTGGGACCGCCACACCAGAACTGACAGGGTGTTTGGCTCCACCGGCCAAACTCTGGCTCCCCCCTTTGGAAGGGTGGAGGAAGTAAACGGTAAGGCAGACACATTTAATTGGACCCTTATTTATTCCGTCTTTTTTCACGCAGCATGAAGATTCCATTCCCGTTTGTTTATTTTACGGAATAACTACAGATCAGCAGCCAGAACCAGACGCGGCAGAGGAGGGAGAGGAAGAGAACGCAGCTGAGGAATGCGCTCAAACTGAAAAGACACATGTGGAGGAAGAGGAGCCAAGAATGAAGAACTATGACATCCTGAGCTCGGCACAGTCAGCTGGGATATGGAGCAAAAGCAGGTGCCTGGAAGGAGAGGAAGCTCAAGGAACAAGTCCTGCAGAGGACGGAATTCAGTGAGTTCACTTTCATCCCACACGCGTATCCGTCCAGCCTCCACCCACTTTCAGCCAGTAATATAAAATAATAAATAATATAATAATTGCTACCCACCGGCTATGCAATCTGCAGTCCTGTTTTCATGTGAGATTCAGTGTGTGCTGCCAGCGTGAACTATTTCAGCTGTGGGGTGACTCAATGTTGCCTGTGTTGACTTAAGACCTGAAGCTTTCAGACCAGAACCGAAGACTTTGTCTGCGCAAGGAGCGAGCACACTGGAAGACACCGACGAGGAGCCTTTGGAACCCGGCAAAGATGATTTGGTGGGTGTGACATTAGACTTTAGAGCATCTCCTGGTCCCCTGATAAGCCTCTACATGTAAATCTCCTTTTTTCGTGTTACACACAGAGCGATCCCGGCGCCTCACACGCGGGCGAGATCCTCTTCCCTCTGGAGCAGATGGAGAAGAGAGGCGGTCGCCCTCCGAAGAAACGACCCACGCACTTCATCTGCTTCAGGGCCAACACTCCCGCCATCCTCTCTGGCTTCCAGCAGCTGCAGGAGGAGCTCACCACCCTCCTGCCTGCATCCGCCCCTAACTGGAGCTCCTCCTCCAGCCTCCACGTCACCCTGTGCCTCCTGGTGCTGCCCGGCCCGGCCGAAGTGGCCGCGGCGGGGGAGATGCTCCGGCGGTTCGCCCAGCTGGATCGAAACCCCCCCGTGGTGTTAACCTTTCCCCTGAGGTTGAAACACTTCAACGGGAGGGTGCTGTACCTGAGCCCCCACCCGCAGCTCCACCTACAGCAGCTCAACGGCGGCCTCCAGGAGGCCTTCAGGAGGGAGGGCTGGCTCCACAGGCATTCCAACAACCCTCGGTACCACCTGACTCTGGCCAAGAGCCCCGGGGAGGAGGAGGACAGGGTTTTTGAACGGGTGGGGGACCTGAAGGTGGGCAAAGGCCTCAACTTTGGCCGCTTACCGGTGAACACTTTGCACCTGTGCAGCATGGGGCTTTCCGGGGTAGATGGTTTTTATCAAACACTGTGCACGGTCACTCTACGGTGATAAAAAGGGCACAAAGCGCCGAGTACCTTTATGCCAAAAATCCCAAAATATTTACTTTATAGGATTTTATTCCGATACAAATGATGTGGGGAAGAAGGAGGGTACGACACTACTGTAATGAGCGATAAGCGGGGAAAATTATAAATTTACAAATCCCTTTTACGCTGGAACAAAACAACTTTAGCCTGTCCATTTTAATTGATTGTATTGCACGTTTTATTAATTTAAATTTCTTTTATTTGATAAATAATTTATTCATCTGCTTACCAAATTTAAAATGCTGGACATTAAGGAGAAAAGAAATCCCTTCTTTATTAAAAATAATAAATCAATGTTCCGACAACTGTCAAGCGCCTTTAGCGGAAGCTTTTATTCTCCTCCTCCACCCTCGTCCCTTCCCACAGAAGACTGCACCTGCTGTAAAAGCTCATGAAAATTAATTGTTAATGAGGCCCAAACATAAGGTTTTCTCCCCAGCCATAAATCAGCCTAAGTGGTGCTGTTCTGAGCTCATTATTGCATGATTGTGGAACGTTCCACCGAATGTGCTGGAGAAGGATGATGTGTTCCTCATTTATGGTGAGTGATGATTGTCTGAGACATCACGTGTGGGCTCGATGGGTTTTTTTTTCTTTTTGTGTGTGTGTGTGTGTTTGGAGCTGATATTTCATCCCAACAGTGTGTGATGGGAACTCTGTAAACATGTCTTGCATGCATAATTGAATTTTCTGCATTTCTCCCACATACACACGAACACACACTAGCCTATATGAGTCAGTGGGTTTGCTCTCTCTCCTCTCTCTCCTCTCTCTCCTCTCTCTCCTCTCTTCCCTCTCTCTACCTCGCATTATCTCCCTTCCCCCACTCTCTTTTCAGTGACACAGAAAAATTACCCCCCCTTCTCCCTTCTCTTTTGCTGGTTTTTTTCTGTCCCTTTTCACAAACATACACGCGATTCTTTTACTTTTACATTATCACATATCCGCCTTTTCGGGCCGCCTCCCGTGGCCGTGGGGGACCCTACTTCATACACATTCTAGGGTCTCGTTTCCCATTTGGTTTAGATTTTATACTCACTCAAATTTGCTTTTATATATAAAAAAAAAAAACACAACCCAAAAATCTATTTCATTGCCCCCATTCATTTTTTCGCTCCGTTCTACTCATTCCCTCCACTACCCTCTTCTACTCTCACCACATACCCTCCCCGGGAACCCGCTTTATCTCCCCCTCGGTTTTTCACACTCCCTTACCCACATCTCTGCTCCTTCTGCCTCCAACCTGTCAGTTGTTTAATGCTTATTTTCAGCTTTTCTTGCATGTTTGTTCTCACAAACGTGCTTTTTCTGTGGGGGTCTGGGGGGGTCAGGTTGATGGGGTTAAGGGGTTGGACCCTCCCCCTCAAACAAACACACATACACACACACAGGCATGTTAATCCCCGTTAACAGATTAATTTTTTTTGAGTAAAATTTTGTTGTAAAGTCGTAAGGGCGTCCAGCTTTAATAGGGCTACAAT
>CAAE01014543.1:1006444-1050592 GCA_000180735.1 Tetraodon nigroviridis
CTCCCTCTCTCTCTCCCTCTCGCTGAGAGCTCTTCTCTCATCCATCAACACAAGCACCTCTCCACTGTCACCAGACAACCTTACAGTTATCGGCTCTTTAACATTTAAATCACATCGACACGCTTCGCCCATCCTCCTCCTCCTCCACCTCCTCCTCCTTCTTTTTGACATGTTTTCTATGTCTCCAAACCAGTTTTTTCAGGACCATGTTTTTCCAGGAGCACCACGCGTTGACGCCTGACTCTGCACCTCACTGAGCGGCTGGAGATTTCACAGACGCCGGCGGAGAGAAATACGCACTTGGAGACAGAAATCTCCCAAAGCAAAGGGGTAAGGCGATGCACCGACTGGTTTTAACGTCCTTCATTCTCAGCCGGGGCCCCAGATTTTGTCCCAGTTTGACGAATCTGCGGGATCTGATGCGTTTCGGTGCAGCGTGGAAGCGTCCGCTCATCCTCGCTTGTCATCGCCGGACTCTGGCGCGCACCGGAGCGCTGATTGGCTCTGACGGGGGCCACCGAGAGCTGGACCGGCTCCGCCGTCGGTCCGCCGCGCTCACTTTGAGGGGACCTTTGTTGGAACCGTGCGTTCGTTCCGCAGATGAGCGGAAGCGGAGAGCGCGTTCCTCCTTTTGGAAATGCGCATCGTTCGACAACACCCCCTTCATCTCAATGCTGGGGGGAAAAAAAAAGATGAAGACCGAGACTGGTCTTCATGATCCTGACTCCTGCTGACAGAGAGGCTCTCATTAGCTGCGTGACAGAAACGCTCCTTCTCCACATTTGGACGTGCACCTGATTCCGTTGTCAGCAGCGTTCCAGCTTCATGCAGACCCGACACACCACCACAGCCTCATTTTCCCTTCTCTCCTGTAATTGGCTGCGAGCTGGTTCCACCTCTCTTCTTGTCTCCACTGTTATTTTCTTCCTCATGCGCTCTTTGCCGATGAACGCAACCGTTTCTTCTTGCATCTTTCTGGCTTCGGCGGAACGGTGAAGACGTCCCATCAACCTGAGGGTTGCTGTCTGTGGCAGCTCCCGAGTAACTGCTGCTTCTGGGCTGTGAACAGCCCCGTACACCCCTCGTACACCCCCGTACACCCCCCACACCTCCGCTCCTGCAGCACCTCCTTAGGCTGCCTCTCTAGCTCGGTTTGCAGGAGAATCCTGCTCGACCTTTGACCCGATGTCCGTCATCGCCCAACGACGCTGACCCGCTACAGCAACGCGCTTTGCTTTGATTCTGTGTATTTTATGCCTCTTTATTCTACAAAAGTCCACAGTTTATTATTTTTGCACCTTTTTTGTACACGTTTGATCCCCATTTAATATTTGCCATCATTTAGTTGATTATTTCACGTTTCCAGATCAATAATCCCCTCTGAAACCTGATAAATTGACCTCCGACGCTGAACAAACTGAACTAATCGTGTAAACCAACTCACCCCCCCCCACCCCCCCAAAAAAACCATTAAGTAATACATAACACCAGAGAAGAGTGTTTGCAGTCCATTAGTGCTCCCACAGTGTTCAGCTCAGTTTTAATAAGGGAAATGGACTTCTGGCATTGATCTGATTTGTCACAGTTGGGCTGATGGGACCATAAAGGTGAACGGGCTCATTCTGACGGGCTTGGAGCGGCACCGTCGGGCCCCTGGACCCGTGTTTAATGTGTTCCAGACCACGGGTACCCCAAACCCCAGAGAGAAATCCTCCGTTATTGAGTGTGACAAACTGGGCGCAGTAAAATCCTTCACTGGAGCAGACAAATGTGAGCGTTTACAGTTGCGGCGGCGCAGCGACAGCTGCAGTAAAGCAGTAAACATGGACATTTAATGGAGAATCTTTGGAAGGCGAGTGGATTGTAATTGCCTGGGGCATAAATTGCGCCTGTCGGCGACGTCGGCCTTTGAGCCGCTCGCTGCGCTGCTGTTGCTCTGAATCGTCTCAAAGCTGCTCGCGTCCTAAACAGTAAATCTGTGATGCTCTGTTAATCTGGGCAGCTGCTATCAGAAGCGTAACAGGCCCCTGTCTCGCCCTGCGCCCCCCCCACCCACCCGCCTCTCTCCTCTGCCGTCCCAACAAAGATTCCATGTGTGTTTTGGCTAACTGGATTTGTCCTTTGTCCTTGTGTACTTTATCCCTGTGGCTCTGCTGCGGGATGAGATATTGAATGCTGAACAGATGAGTGTGTCATGATGGAGGGATGCGTACATCCTTTTATGAAGCTCTCTGGACCGCCTGTGTCCCCTATACGCCGTAATCCACCAGATTCCTGACGTATACGTCCAGGTCACCAGAATGAAAAGGCAAAATCCCTGGTGACAGGAAACAGCAGCTATCGCATACTTGTGCTCTGCGGCGTAAAATAAACAAAAAAAGGGAACACCATGGTGTTTTCAGACCCTTGTGACTCAACGTGAGATGTTTTTTTTTAACCTAGAGCTAAAAACTCACGGGGCTATCACCTGAGGTTAGCCTGACCAAAGGTCTTTGGAGCGCCGTTGTCAAATATCTATTTTTGTTCGCTGAAAACTGTTGCGCCTGTGCAGCGAAGGCATCACACGCTCAGCCGTGTGTTCCAGAATGATGTCACCGGGACAGAAGATCAGCAGCTTTATCAGCTTTAGGCTCGTGCGCTCCCACCCGGGTCACGGTGCGGGTGAAATAAAACCGGTAATGGAAGAGAGAAACGCGTGCCGGACTTCCGGGTCCTTCCTGAGTGACGCATCACGCCGATGTTGGTGTGCAGGTGACACCAACATCGGCAGATGGCCAGACCTCATCGCTTCAGTCCCTTCTTACCCTCTTTCTTTCCCTCATGTCCCGCTCACGCTGACACCACTTTTGTCCCACCGTGCAGGGCGGAGGAGGGGACCGGTGGAAAATGGCCGCCATGGCGACGGTGCCCAGCTATACCCCTTCGCTGTGGGTGAGACTGTGTCACGCCCTCCCCCGGCTGGACCTCACCATGCAGATGAAGGACAACACCTTTGCTCCCGACAGCTGGGAGTACCAGCAGGTAACCCTGAAACCTGAGCTGTCAAAATGGCCGCCTTCTTCTTACTGGTGGATTGCAATGGAATTAGTGGTTGGCGGGTGATGTTCTGGGCACGATAAACGTCTCCTTTAATAGCTGAATGTAACAGCAATCAGCATTTACATGTGTGAGATGTTTTTATGCTTTTATGGGCCAATCCGGATCTTGGTACGATCCAAAACCGATATTTTGTCGTGATTTGTCGTAACATGTGACCATTTACCAAGTTGTGAGGTATTGGGGGCCGATCTAAAGCTAGGACTGGCTCAAATTTCACCGGACAGGTTTGAATTGATCTTCAGTCAGGGTGTGTGTGTGTGTATCGGAGCCGTGTCCGGTGTCGGTATTGACCCGGGGACTCCGACATTCCTCCAGAGGCTACCAGACGTGTAAGCCGGAGACATTTTAGACAGTTCGCTTGCAGCCGAACGTGTTGCGGATTCAACATGGTGCCCGTCCTCGGGCAGGTTTGCGCAGCTGCTGCACGACGCAGCCTCTCCTGCAGCGTGCAGAGGAGGCTCTGTCACACCAAGGTGCTTCGGCTCACTGTGCACGTTTGTGACTTCTCTGCCGTCCCCGAGGGGTGGGCGGGTGGGGAGGCGGAACCATTTATCCTGCAGAACCCAAAGACAAAAGCTACTGGAAAACCTCAGAAAGACGGAAAGGAAATGAGTAACGCGAGGAGGGTTGCCGAACAGAGGACCTGGGCAGAGAGCGAGGGAGGGAGCGAGAGATGAGAGTGGGAGTAAGAGAGAGTGGCAAAGAATGTATTTAAGTAGGTCACAGATTATTAATAGAGATGCAGTGGTGTGGATAGAAAGAGAGGGGGAAATGGGGGGGGAGAGAGAGAGAGAGAACGGGGAGGGGCTAGAGGGAACGAGAGGAAAGAGACGGAGAAGGTAGCAAATGGGAGTGACAGACGGGCCGAGGGACGGAGGATAATAGTGGAGATAGGTGATGGAGGGAACCGCGTTTCAGTAACGTTGATCAAAGTCTGACTGGCTCAGCGCGTGTGTCCGTCACTCGGTCCCGTTTGAGCGGCCCCCCCTCTAAACTGGCAACCCCGTGTCTGGTCTCCTCTAGACTTTGCTGGTCTTGTCCAGCGCCTCAGCCATCGCGCTCGTCATCTCCCTCCTGGTGGTTCTCTCCTTCCTCATATACTACTGCTGCTGTCACCGTGGCGACCGGAGCGAGGGCTCTGAGGAGGAGGAGGAGGACGAAGACGGCAGCACGGGTCACGGTTACAGCGGGAAGAAGGGGCGGGGCATCTGCTGCGTCACGTGGGTGGCGGTGGCAGCTGTCACACTGTGCTGGTGAGGAGGAGGAGGAGGAGGAGTGGCACATTATCACCTACACAACTGACATTTCATGCAGACACACATCTTTGACCCATCGAGCGTTTGTCCAGAACAGGATTCATTTGTGGAAGTTTCTTAACACCCTTGTTTTTTTGTTTTTGGAGATGATAACGACAACAAAGCTGTGAATCACACGTTGTTGCCTTCTTCACCATCACGTGCTGTTTGATGCTGACTGATGACAGCAGCGTGTGTGTGTGTGTGTGAGTGAGTGAGTGTGTGTGTGAGCGAGTCACCCACTGGTCCATCCACCCACTGGTGTGTTACCCCTCAGATCTGGTGACCGGGCACCCGGAACCAGGTGAAGATGCGCGGCACGCTAGCTTAGCTTGAGCCGGTGGGCTAATCCTGAAGACATTTCTTAGCAGAGACCTTCAGGAAGCTCAAAGGCCAAAGAGCTTTGATCCTAAAGCGACCTACTGTTATATAACCGTGTCTTTCTACAGCCAGCCTGGGAAAACGAGCTGCTTCTGAGCCTCCGACCAGTTTTCCCGTCGTCTTTGTTGCCACTTTTCTCGCCGGACGCGAAGGAAAGAAACTCATCTTGGAAATATTGTTTCACCTGTCTTTCCTCCAGATGGCCGGCTGCGCTCGCACAAACAAGCGCAGCCGTGTTTGACAATTTTCACATTTGGTAGCTAGAAATGGAAAGCACTCACACACACACACACACACACACACACACACACATTCTTCCTCTTCCCCCTGCTTTCTAATCTGGGTCACATACTTTGTGGGAGATTGGGTCATACCATTCCTCTCGGGTTCGAGGGGATTGGATGAACATCTGGCTCGAGCCTTAATCTGAATATTTGAATAACGGAAAGATGCGTAAACACGACGGCGTGTTTAACGTTCTCCTTTCTGAAGCTTAACCACTGAGTGCCAGGAGTCAGCTTCCCCCCCCTCATCTTGTTTATTCCTCCCCCCTGCCTTCCGCTGCTGGTTGACTCACCCAGAGCGCATCCCATCATCCCATCCTCTCCCGCTCCATCTCCATGTGTCACTTTCATTTAAAATGTACATACACACTGAATTAAACATTACTGATATGCTTCTGCTATCTGTTCCCTCGACTCTCACGCTCGCGGGCTGTGTCTCCCCCCCCCTCTCCGCAGTGTTGCCATTGGCATCGGTTTCTATGGCAACAGCGAGGCTAATGATGGGATGTATCAGTTGACCTCGTCTCTTCTCACAGCCAATTATACGCTAGCTTCCATCGATCTGCTGGTGAGTTCTGCTCCCCTGCCCAGCTTGTTGCTGTGTGTGTGTGTGTGTGTGTGTGTGTGTGTGTGTGTGTGTGTGTGTGTGTGAGAGAGAGAGGGGTGTGTGTATTCATGCTTACATGTGGAACAGAGAGGAAGAAAATCAAACCTGGGTCTCATTGATTCTGCTGTGGTGAGACAGGGGTGTGTGTGTTTGTGTGTGTGTGTGTCAGGCTGAAATGTCGTCTGCAAAGCTGCAGCAGCACAAATAATCAGTGCATGTGCGCGTGCACACACCCAGCTCAGACAACACCCACCGGTCAGCATCAATGAAGCAGATGACCTAACGCTGACACACAGACCGACAAACACACAGAAAAACACCTTTTTTCAACGAAGCCCCTGATTCTCCGTCCTAAACGCCTCCTAACGTCTGAGAACGACCTTGTAGACTGATTTGAAAAGGTGATGAAACAAAACATCCATTTTGCTGGAAATCTTTGCACATACCTGCTTTTGGATTCGGCCAAAGCCCCGGCTTCCTCTCCATTCCTCCGCTCTGACACAGAGAAGAGCTAGAACGTGATTCTTTCCATCTGCAGTCATCGCAGATTTATGATCCTCGCCCAATCGGCGAGTTGTGGTTCCCGTCACACTTCATTCCCATCACCACTCGCTTCCTGCCTGCCTGCCCAGATTTCGGACACGGTCGCCGGCCTCCAGCTGTCCGTCTCCGGCCCCCTGACCTCCATGGAGGAGCTCTTCTCCGGCAGCAAGCCCTTCCTGGTGTCGACGCGGAACTGCCGGCGGCTGTCGGAGAACGTCATCAACCTCCTCTCCTCCATCTCTCTGGTTCGGGCCAGTTTCGAAGCGGGTCTGGGCAACGAGAGCAACGCCAGCGCCGCCTCCATCGTCCCTCTGACCCCCGTCCCTCCGTCGGTGGCTCCCACGGTGGTGCCCAGCAGCAGCCTGATACCCAGGTCCTTCTCCCCGGGCTGGGCGGCCAACGCGCTGATGGTCAACGAGGACTACAGGTGAGGCTGGGACCGACCCAGTTAGCAAACAGCGATGCCGTTGTTTCAGATTCACCGCCGTTGGTGGTTGTTCGTGTATTTCAACACCCCTCATCTGCGTTCCATCACAGCGTCAGGAAGTTGTTTGCTGGAAACCGAGCGCGTAGGTAAACAATGGGACGAGAGTCTGTTCTTTCTGGGAAAACAAGGCCTCTGTGTACAGAGAAAACCCTGAAAACCTTCTCCTCCTGGATCCATCTTGGTTTTCCTGCCGAGCGGTGTTTAGTTTCTCCTCCCTGCCTTCAGCGTCTGGGGCTCTGCCTTAACGCTGCGGTCGCTACAGTCGCGCTGTGCACAGACAAGCACTATTAGCGTCTTTTCACTCTTCAGCAAGAACTGGAGGCTGTTTTTTTTGGGGGGACAGACGGTAAATGTTCCACGGGTTTCAGCTGACCCAACGTTCCTTTCTAACCTTCCTGTGTTTTCCTCTTCTCCAGGTGGCTCTCATATGTTTTGTTGCTGCTGCTTGACCTCATAGTGTGTCTGTTCATCCTGCTGGGGCTAGCTAAGCAAGCCCGCTGGCTGCTAATCTTGTGAGTCCTCACACACACACACACACACACACACGTATCTGTAGACACAAACCACAAGTGTTGGATGGTTTTTTGCTTGTCTGCAGGATGACTGTTTTAGCCTGGCTGGCTCTCTTCCTCAGCTGGGGCTCTCTGGGCCTGGAGACGGCCACGGTGGTGGTGAGTAGTCCCTCTGGAAGAGGTCTGGGCGGAATATTAAGTGAATCCCACTGCCAGGCCAGGAATTGTTGGCTCCAGTGGAGGGACGGGCGCTGTAGGGACCCGGGCCCTGGTGACGCGCCGGAGCTCCCGGTATTTGTGCGCGGTTTCTGAGCCCATTGTGCAAAAGCGTGAAAAGACCTGCCTCCTAGTGACGGCTGCAGCCGTGGCAGAGAACCAAAAAGGCAGGAAAATGGGGCAGAGATTAAAGATTCAGCGCGCATGTGCACGTCCGCATCGGGGAAACAAAGTGGGTTTGTGCGCGGGAGCGGGCGCGCGCGACGCAGGCGCGTGGGCGTTTGGCTTTAAGAAGCAACAGAAGATGAGGAGAAGTGCTTTCAGAGGGAACGAGGAGGGGAAGGGCAGGAGAGTGCATCTTCAGATCGGCTGGAGAGCGAGAGAGTGAGCAGAGTGATAGAGAGAGAGAGAGAGAGAGAGAGAGAGAGAGAGAGAGAGAGCGCGCACAGACGGAGCAGAGAGGAGAGATGTGAAATTCAGTCACAGATGCTGAACAGATGCAGCCGAGGTGCCTAAACACTGTTGCCACATCACGAGTAACAGAAGATTTCATGTCCCCAGGACAGAGTTCCCTCCGTTCCCTCCGTTCCCTCCGTTCCCTCCGTTCCCTCCGTTCCCTCCGTTCCCTCCGTTCCCTCCGTTCCCTCCATTTTGCTGAGGAAATGTTGGTGATCTTTCTCTGGGAGCAGCGTCTGAGGGCCAAACAGGGCTTGTTTATCGGTGCTCTTGGCTACTTTAGGAATCTCGGTGTCATGTGGTGCTGGCGAGAGACGTCCCCAGGGCCCGAGGGCCCGCACAGAGCGCCTCTGTCTCTGGTCACTGGCGGAGAAACAAAAGGGCCAGCTGTGGAGCTGCCCACTTTCATTCTGACTGGGGCCACAGCGTTTCCTGTAAGTGGCCGGGCTCCCAGCGTGGATCTCACTCCCTCTTCTGGCCAAAAAGATCCCCCAGCCGTGCGGCTCCGGGGCCGTCATGGAAAGAGTTCCGATCCATAGTCAGTCGCTCTAACAGCTCCTCTGTCCCCTCCGTCCCCTGGGTGTCCCCTCCGTCCCCTGGGTGCCGTCACGCTCCCTCCACCAGGCCCTCAGCGACTTCTGCTCCGAGCCGAACACCTTCATCCTCAACACCACCCAGTTCAACATCGGGACCAGCTCAGGTACCAGCACCCGCGGGTCCCCGCGGAGGCACCTAGAGGCCCCTGATCCAAAGCCGGTTCTGCCTGTTCTGTCCTCCCTTTTCTTGCAGATGTGTTGGATTATTACCTGACCTGCAGCAGACGCATGAACAGTCCGTTCCAGCAGGTAACCACACCTTTTCACCTTTTCAGCCATTTGCAGACTCGAGGGACGCACAGATGCAGCTTCCTGTCTTTATATTACCAATAAAAAAGAAAGGGCCCTGCATTTTCAGCATTCTGATGCGGTTTCTGCGCGCTAACGTGTTGTTTCAGCTGCTGACTCAGTCGCAGAGGGCCCTGTCCAACATTCACACACACCTCTCCAGTCTGGACAGGAACGCGCTCACACAGTTCCCCAAGGCAGAGGTGTGTTGGTTTAAAAAGGAAGCGGATTTTATGGTTCTGTTTTGGGTTGTTTGGAGTGGCGCTAACCTGGTGCACGTTTTAATTCTGGATCCGTCCCAGAAGTCGCTCAGGGAGGTTCAGCAGATCCTCAACGCCACAGAGGGCAACTTCCACCAGTTGGTGGCGCTGCTGAACTGCAGAGGTCTGAACAAGGTAAAGGAGGACGGGGCTGCAGCCGGGCGCAGGCCCCCCCCGCTGGGTCGCCGCCACCCATCGTCTTCTTTCTGTGTCCTTGTTTCTGCTTTCGCAGGACTACATTGACTCGCTAAAAGGCCTGTGCTATGATGGGATGGAGGGATTGCTCTACCTCTCCCTCTACTCGTTCCTGTCTGCTCTGGCCTTCACCGCCATCCTCTGCTCTCTGCCGGGAGCCTGGAGGAGCTTCCCCAGGTGAGGCGGAGGGAGAAGCCCTTGAAAAACGCACCCAAAGAGAGATGGAACCCCAAAAACCGAACCCCGTCCATCGCGCATGAATCCATCCTGTGCAAACCATCCGCTTTCTGCATGTTGTGTTGGCCGTGTTGGCTGCACCGGCCTCTGTGCGGGTGTTCGCAGTAACAGTCCAGGAGTTGTGTGCATCCCAGTCCTGTACACCATTTCACTGCTCACTCGCTCCCTCTCTCTCTTTATTCCATGGTCGACCGCAGTGAGTCAGAGGAGTACGAAGACTCCGACAGCGAGAGTGAGGACCCCTTCACCTCCCATCAGGCACGTAGACAGACGTCCTCGGGGTCTCAGCGTGGGGCCATGGCCCCCTTCTATAATTATCCGGGGGCTGGGTGGACACCCCCCTTTTCTAGCGCGCCGCCCCTCCCGTGAGTAACACAGACACACAGACACTAAGACAGACAGACAGACAGACAGACAGACAGAGCACCCCCCCCAGCTGTCAGTGGTAGAGTTAAAGGCGGTTGCACTGCAGTTTTGTCCTTGTTAATTGTGTTTCCAGGTGTGTATCTATGGGCAGCGTGTAGAGTGGCGCCCCCTGGCGCAGGGGCCCGGAATGACAGCACACAAAACACAGCACACACAGACCAAGACACACACACACAGACAAACACGTCACCACTAAAGAGTTTCATGGCCAATACCCAGCAGAGAGAGTGTAGCACAGTCAGCCAGGTCCACACACACACACACACACACACACACACACACACTTGCGTTTCTCTGTAGACATGCACAGACACATGCACTGCAGACAGACACACAGACAGGTCAATGTGGACTACAGCGTAGGCAGAGAAACAGACACAACTCCAGAGGTCTGTCTGTCTGTCTGTCTGTCTGTCTGTGCGTCTGTCTCTCCGTCTGTCGGGTGTTTTCAGGGCAGACGATGTAGGCCGCTCGGTTCGCTCGGCCGCTCGCGTCTCTAATGGCGTCCTGCCTCCTAAGCAGCAGCAGCAGCAGCAGCAGCAGCGTGCGTGCTGCGCTGGGGGGAGGCCGTCATTGACCAGGCCGCGCTCGTAAAAACCCCGCCGGCGCGAGGCTCAGGTTGACTGTAGGTAACCCCGCCCACCTGCCCAAACACCCTGCTGCATCACCCTCATCTCTCCACGCTGTGGTGAACCTTTTCACCTTTTCTTTCGACTCCGACCCCCCTTTGCCGCTTTACACTTCACGCCCCTGCTGCTTCTTTTGAGTTCCTTCTTCGCCGGTGCTTCCAGCTAAGCTAAGCTAAGATAAGCTAGCGGCCGCGTTCTGGGAAAGCTGGCCGGGGAACGTTAGCCGATCCCCTGGAGCCGTCCCAGGTCTGACCTAGAGGCTCAGAAACGTGGAGGCCAAAGCTACAGCCCACTCCCCTGAGACGGAGGCCGCTCTGGGGGGCTCCGGGGGCCTATGGAGAGCAGATAAACACACCGATTGGGAGAACAGCTGCACAGCTGGGGCCACGGCCGCCTCCCGATGCCTGTAATTGCAGATGATTGTGGAAACGCTGCAGCACATCATCAGTCAGGAGTGGTCTGTAGCTGCTGCTGGTGCTGCTAGTACTGGTGCTGCTGGTGCTGCTGGTGCTGCTGGTACCGGTGCTGCTGGTGCTCACCGCGCACAAGAACTAACACACTTTGTTGCCGCCTGTTTCCGCACTTCTTTCTAACCGCCTTTGTCTCCTTCCCTGTTGCCTGTCCTCGGGTCCCGTCTCCCCGTGGCCCTCCACCGTCCTCCCGCCTTTCTCCACGTGTTCTCATGCCCGTTCTCCCTCTTTTCCCCATCCTGCCATCTCTCCTCCTCCCGTCCCTCTCTCCTCCGTCCTTGTCTCTCTCTGTCTCCACACAGGACTCCAAACGTTTCCTCCAATGGCAACCCTGGCTATGAGAGCCTCCCCCTGGCCGACAGGCAGTCCCCACCCCCCTCTGTGAGTTCCTCTGTTCTTGTGACACCATCACATCGCGATGCGCGCGCCATTTAATCCAACGCGTTCACACACACGCTGGCTTTCGCCGATTGGCAGGCTGACAAACACTCCTCCACCTGGACGTTTGTCCCCTTTTAAAAAATCAAATCCGTGTTGAGAAACCAGAGAGAAACCAAAGTCTGTGCTGCTGTGTGTGTGTGTGTGTGTGTGTGTGTGTGTGTGTGTGTGTGTGAGTGTGTGAGTGACGCCTCTTCTTCTTCTTCTTCTGCAGTACTCTCCCAGCATGCTGACGGGTTACGGGGGAAGTCAATCACACCCCAATCCTGCCCACTCGCGGAACCTGTACTCACGTTAATTTTTGTTAGCAAATGTATAGAGGAAGGAAAAAAAAAGTTTAATTTTCTTATGAAAGGACACTTTACTGAGTTACAAAGAAAACTAATCTAAATATAAAGAATGCTACCGTAGTGTGGAAGTTAAAGTGTGTAACGTCGCTCCCACTGGATTTAATCCCGAGAAGCACTTGAAGGGGGTTTTTAGGAGAGTGCTGGTGTAGACGAGCGTGGATTCGCCGCTAGGACGTCTGTGCAATCATACGAGCCAGCTCCGCTGTCTCCGTTTTCTCCCCCCTCGTCCGTCTGAGCTCTGTGTAACTGTGTGAACAGTGGTGAGGAAGTGGCAACGGTATTGACATCACTACATTGTAGTTTTATATTCTTAAATGTATCCGTACTAATTTATTTTGGTTTTGATACTAAATAATGTTGTAGGAGGACAAAAAAAAAATACACTGGCACGTAGCAACATGACACTTTTTTTCTGTGAATGTTTATGCAGTCCCTTCACTTGGTATTTTGATTTTTTAATTACTTTTTCTAGGTGGCGATTCTGTATTTTCCTTGTATTACCTTCCAGTATTCTGTATATCTCACCGTCTGTAATATCTGAATAATCATCAACCTTTTTGCTCTTAAAAGAGGAAAAATAAAAAAAACAAAGACTTGAGGGCTACAGAGGCCCCGTTTTAAAGGAGATGCAACCGCCGCCTCTCCAGAACCCCGACGACTGCAGGTGCACAGCAATAGAACCCTGCTACTGGTGCTGCCGTAGCGCTACTGTAACTAGCAATAAAAGCCACCTTCTACTGGGTTTCCCAGATCTCGCCGAGACGTTTGATGTAAATATAATTATGGTGTGTTGGAGATTTCATCGACCCCCCTCCTTCCCCACCTTTGACCTTGTTAACCCCTGAAATGAGTTTGTATGGTTATCAATGCTCCTTTTGAATGGCATCCTTTTACACTCAAGAGTCTAATATAAATAAAAATAACTTCAATAACCGTCATCTGGTCTGTGTGGTGTGCGGATAACGAGACGAGGCGGAGGTAAAACAGCAGGTTAAAGTTTAATATAAATCCGCTACAACGCGATGAACCTGTGTCGGTCGCGCACCAGAAACAGCTTTGTTGATATGCATAGATAAATAGACAAACACCAACACGAGGGTTACACACGCTCGCAGGACCGGTGTCTTTGCACCTCACACTCATTTAGGACAATCTAACACTATTGTGTAACTACGGTAACAAGGTTGTGATGGATTAATGAGCAATTAAGAGAGGAAAACAAAAATAAAGACACGTGGCACATTAGGGTCCTGAATATGGGAGTGAATGGATGTTAATATGCAAAAACCCTGGTTGTTCTGAGGCGTAAACAGCACACACACACACACACACACACACACACAGACAGGGGAAGGGTGCGAACAAGCGCTGCAGTGCATAGAAGGTTAACCACAACAGGCTCCGGGAAAAGGAGACCGACTCTCCGCCGCGTCATGGGCGTCACAGGTGACCCGGGCTGAGCCCAGCGGTACCGCCACAGAACAGGACAGCACGGGTACCAGGTCAGATCAGAGAAACAGCCGCTACAGTCAGAGCAGTCCCTCGTTTCAGCAGAAAAACGCCGTTTCTCCTTCTTCTCTTTGGGGTTTTCTTGGTGTCTGTGTGTGGATGTTACAGTCCGGTGCATCCCTGAAGTCATTTCTGAAATGAGGTGTTTTATTTTAAAAAAAACAAACAAAAACTTCACCCAAAAAAGTCAGTCATTGTCCAAAACGTGAACGTTGGTCCTGCGGCATCATTTCCTGGCCTCGTCGGAGTTCAGCCACGACCCGTCCTCCTCCACCTCCCGCCGGACCACCAGCAGCATCTCGGCCACGTCCTGAGACAGCTGCTCTCCCAGGAACGAGCTGCAACAGCGCCGGGAAGGAGGGAGCGAGAGAGAGAGAGAGAGAGGGAGAGAGAGAGAGAGAGAGAGAGAGGTAGAGAGAGAGAGAGAGAGAGAGAGGCACTGAGTGAATCCAGGCGTCCAGACAGAAAGCAGATTATGAGGTAAACACCATGTGACCGCGCCTGCAGGGTGACTCACGCCGGACAAAAGGCCGACTCTGGTGCAGAGGACGGACACGCATGCCAGACGTTTGACGGAGTAAAAGCGTGTAATTACCGCAGCTCTGGCTCGCCCCCGATACACACGGGGCTCTTCAGTTTGGAGTCCAGGTTGTAGTACTGGCCGTGAACCTGCCGGACCGCCAGCCAGTGCCGCCGTCGCAGCGGGAGCGACACGATCCCCAGAGACACCTTTGACGGCACGTTGAGGGATAAAGCCCTGGACCTTTGACACGCAGAGGCTGTGGACCGTCCTGAGGGTCACATGGTCACACGTCAGCCTTTGGTTGTTTACGGTTCTTGAACAAACATCACAAGTTTGAGGTTGCCAAAGAGGGAGGGTGTGATCGCTGTATCAGTCCTCAGAGGTATTACACACACACACACACACACACACACACGCGCGCGACGGGCTCACCTGCGCTTGTCCCACCACACCGCAGCCAGGTCTCTGCTCTGGAGCGCCGCCATGATGACGTTAACGTCGTAGTTTCCCGTCCCCAGCACCGAGCGGTGGGGGTTCACCACACACTGTGGAGCCAGCCTGCAGAGAGAAGCAACACACACACACACACACACACACACACACACACACACACACAACGTTGACAGCAGGAACCCACTCACACAGGGCGGTTGGATGGCACAGCTTCCTCTCAGTTGGGAGACACAATTGCTCTGAATTTAAAGTGGATCAAGATAACTAAAGCTGCAAACTGTAGCAAAAGCATCCGTGCATGTAAGAAGTAGCAGGACCAGGGCTACAACGGGAGCAGAAGCATGTCCCTGCCCCCCTACCGTTTGCAGATGTCATCGGCTGTCTCTTTGGTAAACACCCGCTCCTGGAGCACGTTGTTGAGGGCGTGGATCGCGCATAACTCTAGTCGTTGCTTCTCATGAAACACTTCTCCGTCACTCATTCTAATGCTTACGCACACAATCGCACAGGAAAGAAGAGGGATCGGAGAGAAAGACAACGTTAGCCAGCAGACGGCTAAGTGAGTGAACGTTAGCACGCTTAAGCTAGCCCTAGTTTTTAAAGATGCTAGCTTCTACTTGGTGATAAAAAGGTTTGAGCGTGATGACTCGGCAAATATACGTTAGTTTAGTTACTGTCGGGTTGAACTACAGCGAGAAATTAAAGTTACAATCACAACTAGGAGCTAAATAAAGAGACCGACCTGCTGAAAGAGCGACTCCCTGGTCAGAAGACGCTGGACTGTGACAGCGACGTCCAGAAAGCGGAAGCAGATTTGTTGTTTATGTTGTGATGTTTTTGACGGGAGATGTAAACAAAATTTAAAAAAAAACCACAAAATTGAAAATAATCATAAACCCAGCAAAATAAATGTAAAAAAGTCAAATGAAAAATATTAAATAGATATTTCTTCTGCAGACGTCGCGCAAACCGGTTCAGTGTGGGTGTTGTGTTGCAGCGCCCTCTAGTGACCGATCTGCTAACTGACGCGCTATAACGAGTGTACTCAAAGTTCATAAGTTTAATCTTTTTTTATTACTTATTTTCACCCGAGAGGTAAATCATAAAAACAACTAAATGTTATCTATTAAAATAACTTTAGTGTTTAGTCGTAACACTTTACAAGCCTTCTCAAAATGTGCAATATATAGAAATGATCACAAGGCACTGTGGAAACAGCAGTGGTTTATAGTAGTTATTCAAATTTCAGCTAAAACTATCAATCTAGATAGATAGATAGATCGATAGATCGATAGATCGATAGATCGATAGATAGATGGATAGATCTTGTCTTTTTTTTCTCCCGTTCACGTCATATATGTTGGGAAGTGAGTTTTTCAAACGGACCAATGGGTGACAAGAACCGGTGACTTTTCTTAAGACCGCGCGGCTGATTGGGCCTCAGATTGTTGAACGTCGTCATCATCGACTTCCTATTGGCTGCAGGGGTTATGACGTCAAGCGCCATTACGACGCCTATTGGTCTGCGCTTATAGGTTAAACAGAGTGCTAGTATTTTTGTTCCTGTGTCAACGAAAGGGAGAAAAGAGCCGATTTAAGTGAGAGGCGGCCAAGTTTTCACCAAACAGAACTTACCAAATAAAAACGAAACGCCTGTTCTCAACCAACACCAACCAGGCATCAACCGGCCTTGACAGAACTCTTTGAAAATGGTAAGTCCGGCGATAGAGCGCAATGCTAACGGCTAACGCGGCTGTAGCTATTAGCCTTATCCGATGTTTAGCCATCTGCAGGCGTCGTGTGTTTAATTTGGTTTGAGTATTTTTTGCCGGAGACGACGTTCTTGGTTATTATCAGGACCGTTTGTTTACACTGAAATGATTAAATAATAAACTTGTCATCACAAGTGGCGTTATTCTTCATACATGTTGATATCACAAAATGGCTTTAACATGATCATTATCAGACGTGGAGACGTTAGCTTCATGCTAACGTTGTAAAAAGCCATCCTAATTTCAAAGTAATGCTTTGATGCCATTATTCTCATATATACCCATTTTTAATTTGGCAAAGGGTAAATGCTCAGGTAAAACAAATCCATTAGATATTTACGTGGAGTGACGTACCGTCACAGCTCTCCAGGTAAGATAATGTTGACTTTTAAACTCAGAGTTCTGTTTGTTTTGCGGTCTTTTTATTCCATCAAATCTTTGCATTGGTTGTAAACCATTTATACTCAGTATTTGCCATTGCACCCTGTAATTGAAGGCAGTTGAGCTATTCTGTGGGTCTTCTTTGTAACCGTCCATGTTCTGGTCGGGCTAAACTTTTCTTTTGTTTTCTTCTCTTCCAGAACTCCAATGTGGAGAATTTGCCCCCTCACGTTCTTCGCTTGGTGTACAAAGAGGTTTCAGCGTTAGCCGCAGACCCACCAGAGGGTATTAAGGTTTATCCCAGTGAAGAAGACATCACCGAACTGCACACGTCCATTGAAGGACCTGGTAAGAGATGAACCGTGAAGCCAAAAAAGCTTTTCTTTTTTTACGGTGTGTTTTTGCACTCTGAAAACACTTTTAATTTCATAATTTTCTTCAAATATTCTCATGGTTCAGTCACTATTTTCCCCCGATTGAAAATAAGCTTGTTTTTCCAGGCTAACCCCCAGTTATTCCTAGTTTGGCTCCTGTTGACTGGTTGTCATCTTTGATGACCCGTTTTATGTTGCCGTTTTGGCTCCGTCAGCACTTCCTCCTTCATGACATCAATTCTTTATGTTCCGACAGAGGGAACTCCGTTTGCTGGTGGCATTTTCCGAATGCGTCTGGTCCTCGGGAAAGACTTCCCCGCAGTCCCGCCCAAAGGGTATTTCCTGACCAAGATTTTTCACCCCAACGTCGGGCACAAAGGAGAAATCTGCGTGAATGTGCTGAAGAGGGACTGGAAGGCCGAACTGGGCCTCCGACACGTTCTACTTGTACGCTGGTTCTCCCTTTTTAAATGTGTAATCCAAATTTCAGTCTGCCCTTCTAATTGATCTCTTCCTCCCCTCCTACAGACAATCAAGTGTCTTCTCATCCATCCCAACCCGGAGTCGGCTCTCAACGAGGAGGCTGGCCGTTTACTCCTGGAGGACTATGCAGAATACGAGTCGCGAGCTCGGCTGCTCACGGAGATCCACGCCATGGGCGGTCCCGGAGGAACCTCCGGGGCACCCCAGGACCCAAACGACGGGCCGCAACCAAAGAAGCACGCGGGCGACCCGACCAAGAGGGCGGGGCCCAGCGCGGCCGCCCCACCGGCGGCTCTGGGTAACGGAGCCAGCACCACCACCACCACCACCACCACCACCACCAGCACCACCAGCAATAGCACCAGTAGTAGCACCAGTAATGTAGCAGGAAAGAAGAAAGCAGATAAAAAGCGTGCGTTGAGGCGGCTTTAATACCTCAGCGAAATTCTCAGTGTGTGTGACTGTAAGAATGTGTAAATATAAATATTGAAGTGCGTTGGAGATATTCCGTTCTTTTGTTATTTTTTTTTTCTTTTCTTCCCACCACCCCTGCAGACTTTGGACTTGTGTCCCGCCTTCCGTCGGTTCCGTAGATTTTAATCGATGAGGAAACCCCCCGAATATAAAGAGTTCCTCTTTCGGAGTCAAGGCGACGGGACCCGTCCAGCCTTCGTCTGGTTCGGCGTGAACGAACGAGGCCGGAAGCGGCTTCCGCCGCGCTCAGACTGTTTCTGCCCTTTTTTAAAGCCTTCGTAGGTCAATGCTGCTGTGACGGTACCGTGTACTGCTCAGCCCAGCTGACTCCCAAGCCATGGCGTCCGTTTTTAAAAGCCAGGAAGCAGATTTAGAAGAGAAGCTGGTGTTGCGGAGGAAACCCGGAGTGTGTGTTTCATACTGTAGCGAGGGGATGGCAGGAGTTACCGGTGAGCTGCGACCAGTCTGTCGGGATTTTTTATTTTATTTTTTAAGGGTTTCTAAAATGATTTCTCTGTCCGGTGTTTTCTTAGGTTGTGTGAGATTGACATGTTCATTTTCAGCTGTCTTGTGCTCGTGTACGAAGCCTTTGAAACCAGGTCGAGAACTTTTAAAAGCAACATTTATTCTGGCTGTTTGAAAGTACCCCCCCCCCCCCCGCCCCAACCAAACGCCTCTCGGATCGGAATCTGTCCCTGAAACCGTCCTGCGGATCGCTGCCAGGATGTTTTGTATCCATTTTAAATTATTTAAATGAATAAAACGTTGAAATACGACGAGTGAAGTGAGAAACGGCTAACGGCTCCTGTCTTTTGTGCTTCAGGTGAACGGAGGTGCCATAAGAACCTGGCCGTGCTTGTAGTGGGCTTCTTAAGCGCCCTCCTGCTTTGCAGTTGGAGCGGGCCTCATAAAAGCGCGGCTAATTGCGTCCACCCCAGCACGGCCGCGCGTCAGAGCGCGCCGGTAGAGCATCAGCGGGCCGCCTAATGAAGGGGCTCCGGCACTTTCTGCTGCAGACAGGCTGCAGCCCACCCACCTGTGCAGAAATAGCAGGCTTGCCGCTGCAGGTAATTATCAGGCCAGTCTCAGACACCTGGGGCTGGGCGCCGGCCCTCGCGCCGCGGCCATGGCGGCACCTTCAGGTTTCCACCCGTCACATCTATACGGGCCTCATGATTTATTCAACATCACATTCGGTGCCACGCATTTATTTGTGTGTGTGTGTGTGTGTGGGGGGGGGGGGTCTCTAATTGACACTTTCCCCTCATGCTCCGGCGTTAAAGCCTTCGCGACAGCCCCCCTCCCTCCGTCCATCCCTCCATCCATCCTCGCCGCCGTTTTCAGCGCTTTCATAATTGCCACCAACATAATGACACAGTTGCTGTGGCAACCGCGCGTCTCCTTTTCCTCTCTTTCTGTCACACACACACGCTCGCACGCACGCGCCCGCGCGCAGGAAGAAAACAATTGATCCGGAAGGTTCCTGCGCCGCCGCGTCGGAGGGCTAAACTTTCTGTCCTCTCAGCTCCGCGTTTGAGTTCTCGAACAAAACCTGGGCGAAATTCCTGGAGTGTGGGTCATCGAGGCCGTGTTTTTCCCCCGTTCTTCTTTTTTTCTTGTTAGAGGTGGAGGCCAGTCAAGACGAGCACCACCGGTTGAATGAGCGTCTCATCAGCGCCGGTCCCACCGACCAATCAGAGCGCGCATCGGCTGGCGGACCTCTGTGAGACCAGGCGCATTTAGGCGGCGTAACCTACCTCGGTTGGTGGAGAAAAAAAAAGGGAAAAAGGATAGAGACGGCCAGTGTAAGTTGGATCCAGATGGAGGAAAGTGAGTTGGGGGAATTTTAGGAGGAGTTTGACATGACGCGCGTTTCAGAAAAAAATCTCTAACTCGGGAATCTTCCGGTGTGATGTGGAGTTGCTTCGCCACATGTGCCCGAGAACCTCGTCCTCTCTCTCTTTTTCCCTCTCCTTTCTCTGGTGTGCAGCCGTGAATCTGGATGAAACACATTTTAGCCGGATGGAGTCGAGAACCTGAGCGAGATCCGCAGCGCCGGCGGCGAACGCGTCCGCCGAGGGAGGGAAAAGAGGAAGGGGGGCGACAGAGCTGAGAGTTCACGCTGTCCTGATCGCCCTGTGCTACAATAACAGGCTGCCATCTGACAGACAGTGCGATACAGTGCGCAGGCTCCCCCCGCTCCTCCAGCATCAGACCCCAGAGCAGCGCACAGGTAAGACACGACGTCCCGCATCCTCCCGCAGCGCACCGCCGCCTTCCTCGCGTCCAGCCGCAGCTGTTTCATACCTTGATCGCGTGTTTGCTTTCGTGAGAAAAGGTTGTTATTTTGCATCTGTTTAGACGAATCAAGCGCGTAAAAAAAGGGGGTGGGGGGGGGAAAGAAAAATCGGACAGCTGCGCCACGGAGACAGTTCCAGCCGTCGCTCTTTTCCACGTCTTCAAATCTCATCTTTGTCAATATTGGGACGTTTTAACTAATAACGGGCGTCGTTTGGACACGTAAGGGGAATATTTGTGGCAGTGCCACTGGTAACACACATCCAGCCGGATTGCACGCACAAGCGCGCACACACCGGCACGGATACACCCACGCACCTCGAGCTTACTGATACATGCAAACCATGTCGACAAGCACGCTTGTTCGTTGCAAGTTGCAACTTCTTAGGCTAATGGAGGATGGAGGGGCAGCTGCGGAGGGCTGGACCGGTGGTCCAAGTCATTGCGCAGCAGATATTTGACAGATGCGAGCGACGCTTCCATCCGCCTTTTTTCCCTCTCGGCGCAGATTCCCCCGCTCTTGTGGTCTGCTTTTCCTTTTATTTCCCTTCTTCTTCTTCTACCTTTTTTTTTAAAAAAAATTCTGCACTGACTCACGATGTTTGCGTCTTTTACAGTGGGGGGCGGGAGGGGGGGGGTGGGTTAAGGAGCCATTTTGTGTCATTTCCAGTAAACACCTGTTGAAAGTGTCACGGCCGTGCGCGCAACTGTTCCGCGCACAAAAAGTAAGCGCGCCGACGTGGTCGCGCTGCTCTGCGTCTGGGCGCAAAGGCAGCGGTCTGCGGAAACATCCCCCCCCACCCACCCCCCCACCAGGGTGGCCGTGGAACCCAGGGGTCCCTTTCGCTCCCTCCATCCTCCGCAGCATCGCCTCTGCAGAGAAGGGAGGAAAACATTGGCCTTCTCCCCCCCCCGCCGAGACACTTTTGCTGATTTAGAATGAAAAAGGGGAGCCGGGGGGGGGCTTCGATCTGGAGGAAAGACCCACGGAGGGAACCACGGAGTTTGCAGATGAGGCGTCGCTGTGTCAGAAAAGTGACGCGCAAATGTGACTTCGGTTTTTTTTTTGGTTTTTCGGTTGATTGGGTAGCAATCCAATCCGGATGTGTTGCTGATTGGATTCAGCTGCCCCCCCCCCCTCTCTCTTTTACTGGCTTTCACTCACACGCACGCAGACAGAGCTGCAGTGCTATTCTGAGAGAGTTAGCTGCCTCAACCCACGCACAGAATCCGAGAGAGAGAGAAAGGCAGAATGGGAGAGAAGGAGGAGAAGGAGAACTCAAGGGGGGAAAGGATGCGAGGATGTGTACTATGTTCTCCCTCTCTCTCTCTCACACACACACACACACACACACACACACACACACACACACACACACACACACACACACACACCGGGCCTCTCTAAAATGTCCAGATTCCACCCCTGTAATTGCGCTTTAACGGCTGATTTGCAGCCTGGGCCGGCAGTCCTCTCAGAGGCTGCTTTTGCAGGGCTGGTTTTTTTTTTGCAGGGCTGTTTGGCGGCGCTGTTTTTGCCGTGTTGTCTGGGTAAGTGCTGGGAGAAATGTACTTGATTCCGTGCCACCCACACGCAGCCCTCCCACTCACGGTCGTCTCTGCATCTATACCTCTGGCTCCCCCCACTCACCACCGCCATTTCTGAGTTGGCTCAAATCTCTACCTTGGGTTTGCGTCTCCCAGGCTCTTTTCTCTGGACTGGGGTGTTCCTCTGACACACACACACACACACACAGGCACACACACATGCTGCGGCTTGCTAACGGGATCTTTCTGGTCTGCGTTGCAGCGTTCGCCCGGTCGACCAGTCCAGGTTTGACTGAGGACATGTGAAGCTCAGATCTGGAGCTCCGGCTGAGAAGACGAGCCCAAACCCCCTCTCCAGGACAGAGAACCGACGGAGCGAGGCTCCCCCATCGCTCGTTTTCGTTCCTCCTCAGAAGGTCAGAGGAAGAGTAACTGAAACGAGCGGAGGCCTCGGTGATCTCAGCCTTCCCTCTCGCTCTGTCTTCACCCCCCCTCCCCAACGCCCTCCATCCGTGCCTACATTCTCTGCTACAGATAGGGCCGTTTTTGATAATTACATGTAATTATAATTTCTGTGGGAGACAGATCTGCTTCTGTCTGTTAGCGCCAACACCTCCAACACAATAACTCCACGCATTTACATATTTCCCAACAAAAGTAATATTCTTTCAACCTCAGAATAATTTTTCTCAGACAGACGGGAGGGGTGATGTGCCATTCAGTTTATGTCTAATTAGTGACAGTTGAATGACACTGCATACTTCAGTGCCTAAAAGGCGAATTCAGAACTTCTGAAATTCGCTTTTGCCAGTTTTTGCGACGTGTCTTTCCAAGACTGGGAGCCGTTTGCCTATTTGTTGATGATTACTCCTAATTTTCCACTATTCCAGTCGATTAGCATTTAAGCCGAGCCTTCCTCGCTCTCTTTGGTCCTGCTCTACGCTCGCCCCGACCTTCTAAAAAGACTTGGGCTGAATGCTGCAGGTGTTCCGGCGACACCGCCAGACGTGACGGTAGCTCTTCCGCCCGCCACCCAGTCCCGTCCTTCCCTTTGATTGTTTACGATGCCAAAAGCAAACCAAATACATTCCTGAGGAGAGACACTCGCGCAGCCTAAATAAGTGCCCGTCCTTTCGCGTATAGGCCGCGCCGGTCTAAAAACCCCACCCAGGGATGAAGAGAACAGCCGATCCTGTTTACATTTGAGCAAACATGGGCCATAGATTATAGTCCAAGTGCCGCCACCAGCACAGGAATGTACGGGCCTGCCATCTTTTATTGAGAGCGCATGCCGTTGGCTCCGCTGACGTGGGCCACAAGCAATTATTCTGTCCGATTTGTTCCGCCGGACGTTCGGAAGGAGGTTTCGGGATGAAAAGCATGAAGATCGTCATTCGCGGTGTCACTTTTCTACAAAGATGCGTCCGTTTTAGCCTTTCAAATTTAGGAGGAGCTTTTTGAGGGCAAAAGACGAAGCCATTATGCATTCTAGTTGTAAATTAAAGTCATTTGAATATCTTTGTCAGCCATTACTGGATTTTACCGACTGGTTTTGATTGTTTTTACCGTCGCAGAGGTTTGTGTGATGCTACAGTACGAAGCGGTTCACTGAAAGCGGATCGTTCCGAGTTCAATTTGCAGCCATACTGTTTGGAACGGAGGCGTTTTCACTAGGTTGCGCGTGCTTAGTGGGTTAAACTGCAACAATATAGGAAAAAAAAGGTGCCGCAGCTGCATCCACCCAACCACGAAAAATAGATCAGCTAGTCATGTCAAAATGACGCCCACCACCAATCTCCGAGTCCTCGCTGTCTCTCTGCTCTCCCTCCTCACCGCCCCGCTCGTCACCGTGGCGGAGACTTCTCGGTCTCCTCCTCCCCCGCGCTTGGACCGCTCAGGGAGGCCCTTCACCGAGCAGCCCGACACCCCGGCCGGCCCCTCCCTCCTGCTCAGGGCCCTGCAGAACACCATCAGGCCGGCTGCCCTGCCGGACCGAGCCGAAAACCCGGAACCCTCCGAGGGCGTTCTGGAAACCCCTCCGCGACCCCTCGCCCAGGTGATGTTCCCCAAGAACGTGACGTCGGCCGAGGCCCTGGCGCCTCCCCTGGGCGCGGCTCAGGTGGCGCCCATCCGGCCCCACTTGATGGACGTGTGGATGGATCTATGTCGGGGCTACTACGACGTCATGGGGCACTTCGACAGCGCCTTCAACTGCTCCAAGGACACCTTCATCTTCTGCTGCGGAACCTGCCACTACCGCTTCTGCTGCCCGGAGCGCAGCAGGCAGCTGGAGCAGGACAGCTGCAAAAACTACGACTCTCCAGACTGGGCCAAGCCGCAGACCGACCCCATACTGATCCCGGAGGAACTGGGACCCGACACCGACATCGACCCGCTCAAGCAGCAGAGCCACAACACGGGCTTCGTCATCGGCGGCGTGGTCGTGTTCATGGTGGCCGTGGCCGTGGGCATCAAGGTGGTGTTCAACAAGGTGCAGCAGGAAGCCCACCAGAGGGATCTCAACATGCCCAGGTGAAGTTCCCGAAAGCTCCCTTTCATCGCCGCTCAGCGATGAATGTGTGAAATTAGGTTTTCAGGACTCCATAAATGGCCCAGATTCGTCATTCTGGAGCCTGAATGCTGTTGTTAGTCATCGGCTGAAACAGATTCGATCTTTAGTGAGTGACTGCTACAGAATTCACACTTGTTTTCATTCCTTCCTCTAATCTTTTAGGCGGCCAAAAATATTACAAGTTTGCCTTTGTGCAGATTTTAGTTCCTCGCCTTGAAAAGTAGATTTAAAACAACTGAATCTGAGGCGATGCGGCGAGACTGTAGCCTACAGCCGGCGTAAACTCTTGTTTCCCTCTGGTTTCTGTCGCCACCAGAGCCCTCGTCGACATGTTGCGGCACCAGTCGAGCCCGGTGCAGCAAGACGAGCGGAACAACAGCGTGGCTCTGACTGTAGGGGACGGACAGGGGACGCTGGGGAGAGCGCCGAAGAATCTTTACGCCCCGGGGTTGCCCAGCAAGGACAACAGATGTGAGGGTCCAGGGCTTTTGCAACATTCACGAACAACACAAACCCAGGCGCAATCAGCGCTTTTTTGTGGCTGCACCCTCCGCAGGCCGAGCCTCGCTGAATGCAGGCTTATTTTCTTTGTCCCGCCATCAGGATGCCTTCATAGAAATTAAAAACGCTCCACGGCGGCGCGCGGAACCTTTAATCTCTCGCTGTAATTTGTGTCCACCGCCTGAGATCTTTGAGGTCTTCTGGCTTTGTTGGCTAATTATATTTGGCTCGGCGTCAGGATTTCAGTCGTTCGGTGTGCAGATGGGTGCTTTTAATTGCGGCCTGTGCTGTGTTCTGTTTTTTTTTTTTTTTTTTTTTTGCTTTGAACGCGTCGCACAGGCGACGGCGCACCGATGAAATTGGATAAATGTGTGCATTTGCCTCATTATGTTTACGCTCAAGTACCGTTGAGATGAAAAGTGGCTGCGGTTTTGATGCGACTGACTCATGTGCCTTTGACTTACAGTGGGAAATCTGCAGCACAATTTCATCCACTCGTCAGGGACCAGCCCCAAACACACCGCCACCATCGGTAAGGCGGCCGGTTAAAATAAAACACCCTCCTATTTATTTATTTTTTTGCTTTGTAAATGTATTTTCACATACACATTTACCATTATTCTGCTTCAAGCTAGTGAAACAGCAACAGAGCAGGGCAGCTCCAGCTGTAGCTGAGAGGCAGAGCATTAAAAACAGATGAGGAAGAGTATAAAACTAGCTTCTTTGTTGATATTAAATGCTATATGTGGCTAAAATGTAGACTCGTGTGTCTTTTAGGGCTATGTGTGGGTTTTTTTTCGAGAACAAAATGTAATTTTTGGAACTAAAATAAATATTTGGGGGTTTATTCAATGGCCGAAGGGGGACTAAAGACCCCGAAATAAAAACCATTATGGCTTAAGCTGCTTATGGTTTTGAAAGCAGTTGAAATTTGGCCGGTGGATGTTAGCAGATTCCAAGCCGATCTCATTCAAAACGTGCTTGTTTTTTTTTCCCTCCGTGGTCTCTGCAGAACGCACCCCACGAATGAATAACGCTCAGCTGGCGGCGGGAGGCACCCTGCTCTCCAGTAAACACAACAACACCAAATCCCAGCCTTCCTTTCATCACTCCCTGCACAACCTGGCTCAGCTGCCGCCTTCCTATGAGAGCGCCACCAAGCCCGAACTCAACCGATACTCCTCCCTCAAGCGCCTCGGTGGGTGCCTCCATTTTGGAGTTGTTCTCTCACTCCTTTGACAGACGCTTTTCTTTGCCGATGTCACGTTTTAGCCCTTGCTGGCGCTGCGACCTTATGTGCGGGTGAGTTTCCCTGCTGTGACAAGTGCTTTTGTTTGGCTTCCAGAGAAAGGTCTGGACGAGTACTCGTCTGGCTACTGCACCACCAAGCGCCGGCCGCATACGGCCCAGCCGGCCCTCCAGTCTTCCCAGCACCATCTCCACTGGGGCGGAGACTACACCCTCAGCGGGAGAGGAACCCTCCCTAGACACGCAGCCCGTCCCTGGATCCCGCCGCCGCCTTCTGGGATGCCCGCCTCACCCACTCCCAATCCCTACCCTCTGGATCCCCCGGAGCCGCAGTACAACCCCAATTATGACACCCTCTCGAAGCCTCCGCGGAAGGTCAAGTCCACCGACCAGCTGCTCAACATGGGCGACGTCCCCGGCAACACAGGGACCCTGTCCAGGCTGTCCAAGAACCAGCAACACCAGTACTACAAAGCCATGGCTGCCTCCAATAAGAACTCAAACACGCAGACCCTCACCAGGAAGACCCAAGACCGGAGAGAGGAGAGGCAGGAGCGGCTGCTCATGTCCCCGGATCACCTGGAGGACAGGATGGGGGTCCCGAGCATGGGAGTGGTGGATCCCTACGCCCACACGGGCGGGATCGTCCCCACTCTGCCTCGCCAGCAGAAGGCCCAGTCCCAGCAGAACGTCTGCGCCACGCCCACGCTGGATCGGCACCACATGATCAAGATGAACTCTCACCCCACGTCCGGACGGGAGCAGGAGAGGAACCCGGGAATGACGGGCCACGTGAGCGGGGGCATTGGCTGGGCGGGGGAGATGCCCGGGGCCGGGGTAGTCATGGGAACGGGAACGCTGGGGGGCCACAGCGCCAGGAGGATGGCTTTCGCAGCCAAGAGGCAGAACACCATTGAGCAGCTACACTTCATACCGGGAGGAGGCGGCGGGGGGTCGGCAGGGAGCGGCGGGGGGAGTCAGGGGATCAGAACAGGGAGTAAAAACGAGGTGACAGTGTGAGGTTTGTGCCTAACGTAGGGTTGAGTCCCCCTGCAGAGAGAGAGACAGATCATCCTTCCGCATTAAAACATTAGCTAGAGAACAAAACTTCAACTTAGATTCCATCTATGGATACTATTAACTTAGACTACGGTGTTAGATTAGTGTTTTCATCTCATAGCTCATATGATTACTGAAGTAAAAAGTGGGGAATATCTGTTCCAGTAACGTGATAGCCTACATCAGCCATATTTTGTAACAAAATCTGCCATATTGCCATATACAATGGTGCCATTGTAAAGACTGTCTGGAAAGGTGAAACAAAACCAACAGATTTGTTTTACAAAAAGTACTCAGGAGCCATATTAGATAGGTAACAGCATGATATATATATATATATGTAGAGAGAAAAAAAACCTAAATCAAATGTCGAAGAGGATGCACGAGTTATAGTTTAGAACAGAAAACCCAGCCAACTACACCTGCCGGACAGAGATGATGATTCACAACCCGGATCTCACGGCTGAGTGGACCAGATGTGTGTGAGTCAACCACGTGCCTGGTCAGGAGAAGCCGCTCAACCATCTTCACCCTGACACAGGGAGACAGAAGTGTGGTTTTTTTGTACTTCCCCCTTTTTGGATGCCTCCCAAATAGGAACCAAAACGTTGGGGGCTGTTTGAAGACTCGGACAGCTGCTGGCAGCCCTCTGCGCTGGTCCGGACTCTGCCAACGTCACCGATCTGATGCCTGGACTGTCTAAATCTCCACGTGACCTTAAATCCAAACCACAGCGGAACTCCCTCTTACCACTGTTATGCTACAGGGGTGCAAACTGACCTTAAATTGTACCACTGGGAGGGTGTTGAAGTACCGTTACTGGCCCGGATCCAGTCTCTACCTGCAAAAACAAAGGTTTGTTTTTTGTTTTCTCCCCACAGAGTAACACAGAGACATCCGTCACATCGACACTAAAGCGTCTGGACAATAACGCGGACAATTCAAGAGACAAAAGTCTCCCGTTTGCCTACATCACGGCAGCAACCTGCTTCGGGTCGCAGTAAAGAGAACGCAGGTTTGGTTTTTTTCCCCCACAGAGCACAAATGAATAGACCGTGACGCAGAGGTTGCACTTGCACAACCGTCCTTCAAAGCCATTTCTGGAGATACGAAAAGAAAAAACAACAACAACAACCAGAGAGGAAGCTGGTCTGACAATCATCCTTTTGGTATCCTCGCAGATTATACAGTTCGGCGATGCTTTGTACAGGTAAAAGTTTGGCTGCGGAGCAAGCCGGAAAGTTCCGGAACAGGAGGGGGAGGGCCCAAGACCGGGGCCCTCTGCTGCTGAATGAGACTCGGATGGTTAGGAAGCCCTGCCCATCCCCGAGACAAAGACCTTGCTGTATCATATTGCACTCCAGCCAGTATGAGTAAAAAATAGAGGAAAAAATCTAAAAAAGAGACAAAAAAAATGACCATCAATAACAACGCTTTTCAATACTAAGGGCTATCCTATCCTATATACTGTAGTACGTGGTTATCTGTGGTCCAAATGAAATGCTATCTCTTTCTCTTGATTTTGTGTTGATATTGTCATGATGTATTCAGTATTAATGTGTACAAAAAATGAGCAATTTAAGCACAGTTCACAGAGAAACACTAAGGTTTGCACAAATACATCCCCGAATATTTGCACCAGATACAAGCTAACTTTGTATCGCATCCTCGAGGTTTACATTCTGCTGGGAAGGCACAAGGCACAGGAGTTTTTATCATTTGAAGTCTGCAGGTTCGAGACTGTTCGGACAAGGTTCTTGGCGGTTTACGTTTGGTCACGTGAAAGGATACAAAGACGAAATCCTGCTAAACAGAAACACAAATTCCATTCGGACAATCTTCCTACACACAGTGCTACATGTAGTTGTTTTGAATATGATGGAGTGTTATTATTAATAATTATTATAACTGTTCTTGTTATTATTAACAATTATCTTATGGTGTGATGTTCTTTTGCTTGGTGAGATTTCAGTGTTTATTGTTTTTTAGATAACTAGCATTATCACGATTTGTTGGGTTATTTTTTTTCCCCTATATGTGATCATAGATTCAATTTGTTTTCTAAAAACATCCTGAATTTTGATGCATGCCGGCTCCAATTTTATAGAGAGGCATTTACGGTGTATCTCTGCAGCTGTATGTAACCGTGCCTAGACATCGGCCTTACTCCTGATCACAACCGATCGCTTGGGTTTTCCACGAAAACATCGGCTCGAATGAACTCTGCAGCATTCGGAGGGAACGACGGTGTTTCCAGAGCCGGGGACCGGACAGGCGAACCGACCCAGCGGCGTCTGACGGGCTGTACATACCGGACGTGTGTGTTTGGGTGAATGTTTATTACGCAGGTCTGAAGGGAAACGAGGTCTGAGCCGAATGCAGTATGTTTGTCAGAGAAACAAGGCAGATGACACACAGAAGAGTTTTTTATTAGAGTCTAAAAGGTCTGTAGCATAGTCTGTAATATCTCATAAGCCATATCCATCAGAACCCATTCTCACCCTTTTCTAAATGGTTAATCTTATTTGTGGAAGTATTGTATTTTGTATAGCCAGTACAATCAGAATATTTTGAGTGATCACTTTGACATTACTTTGAGTATTTAAAAAAAAAAAAGAATTATGTGTTTAGTATTTAATGAATTGTACAGTGGCGGCCTCATGACCTTTCGTTGTCTTTCTATCCTCACAGCCTTTGGGAGAGTTAGGTCTCTTTCTTTTTGTGCCCACGTTCTAGTAAGCTGAACACAGCATCACTTGGGAGGAGGAAAAAGGAACATGGAGTTTTTACCATCAGGAATTTATTTAGAGAGCGGACGGTGACCTGAAATCTGAACCTTAATGATCAGTGAATGGAGCGTGTACAGGAATGATATTATAGATTTCTTTTACACACATTATTATTATTATTATTATTATTATTATTATTATTATTATTGTTATTATTATTATTATTATTATTATCATTTTTTATTTGTCTGGTCAATGTTTGTTCGATGCATTGATACCCCCTTGGATACGACAGTTACTTACAGAGAATTTGTATAATAAAGTTGGTGGAAAAATTCATGATCATCACATCTATTAGTGTTTTTTTCTATGGCATAATGCTAATAATGAAGTATATGAAAGGTTTTTGTTAATAATTACCAGAGTTTCAACAGGTATATTATTGATTGTATTGAAATAATCAGTATAACACATGAATTGGGAATCTAATATAAAAATCCAAGATATGATGTATTTTATTTATTTAAACTGTTGGCTCAATCTAAACATGCACCAGAGCGTGAACGCACCTTTGGGTTGTGCTGTATGATAAAAAAAAACAGTGAGAAATAAGTGATTATTATGTTATTACAACAACAACAACAACAACAACATTTCTTCACTAATAATGAAGCAATAGTGGGATTTAATGAGTGAAGTGTGTTACAAATCCTTACAAACACATTTTACAACAAAATGGAGACACACCGGCAAAGTTTTTCCTGTAGTACTGCTTGTTTCATCTTTATATATATATCTATATATACTCATATATATACACACACACAGTACTTTAGGCCAGAACAGACTCTCTTCGATGTGTTTATGTAACAGCCTTCAAACCTGCTCAGCAGAAATATGAAAGAGAGGCGCTAAAAATAATCATCAGTAAAATTTATGCTCGTGTTTATCAAACCCGACAACGAGCCTTTATTAATAAAAAGGCGTTTTAGTTTCCGGCAGGCAGGTGAAGACAGTCTGTGCCCAGATCCCCCATCACTCAGCTGTTGTATAAGAGACAGTACATCTATACGGCGCCAGTGGGAGTGGACAACTGTGCTTTTTTAAAATGAAAAAGATGAAATTGTCTTCATATGCTTCACAGCTTTCCAGCATCCAAGTGTTATATCACACCGTACCTGCTGGATCCCCAGAGGGAGTCGAGGGCTCATATTTAAACCCTCCTGCGAACACATTTATTGCACTGAGATGCACGGAGACTCCAAGAACCGTTGACATTGTGCTAATACAGCTATATTTTTACAAAAGGTACACAAAGTGAGCAATTATGACCGTGTTTGAAGTAGGCACCAGCCGACATCGGTGCCTTTCCGGTGTTTGTACCATTTTTACCTTTCACCACCAGGAAATTTCAGGATTCTTGGTTCTGAGGCCAAACAGGATAGAAGAAATGTGTCTTATTGTTGTTGGCCGAAGCATGCGCCATTGTCCCAGTGTTTACAGGCATCCTAAAAATATCAGATCTCTCATTTTTCTTAGATTCTATCATTTATCCCACAGCCGCTACACTTTCCAGCACATGCCAGTCATGCTCCATACTGCTTATCCTAAGTAAATCAAGCTCCTTTATGACACTGATTACAGCTGAGACACGCCGCGCATAGCCGGAAATGACAAACGGAGGTTCGGATAGCAAACGTGCGTCTTTTCCTTTGATGGCCTTGAGTAAAATATTCTGATCCCTGTATACTCTCTCCATGACACATCCTAACTCAGTCATGATTGCAGTCCTCATAAATTAGACCCATAGATCTGAAATTATTCACATCCCCATGATTAAAATGGATGAATCAAATCTTGCAAGTGCCAAATAAAGTGCCGGTTGTGCCCGATAAGTCCTGTACCTCCCAGGCGCTCGTCAGAGCATTGAGGGACCCAAATCAAATCCCATTTCCTAATTTTGTTTTAATCAAATCATATTGACCCTGAAATGGAATTGGCTGAATTGGGCCTTATGTTCAGAGGAGAATATGCATCCAAAATACTCTAAGATTTTTTTTTTTTTTTTTGGGAAAACGCGCTTAAGATGATGCTGTTACCAGCTGGAATAGAACAAAGCAAAGTGTTTTTAATATAAAGGGAATTTTCCAAAAGTTTAAATCCTAACGTAGAAATCTGATATTTCCGTTATCATCCACTGTATTAAAGTTAATGGTGAGCGATACATTTGATCACTCCATTGAACCTCCACGGTTCCTTCCTTGGAGCCCAAACCCTTCCGTGGCTGGCAGGGCTCGGGGCCTCGGGGTGCAGCACCGCGGCGGTATTCGGTCGTTTATGTCGCTGCTATTATGCAGCCTTCCTCCCAGGCTGGTCGTCTTTAGACAAAACCGGGCCGGACGGTCGTGGAAGTGGGGCGAAAACGCGGCGTGAGCGGGTCTCCGCTGGGGGTCGGAGCCCGTCCTCGCGCCGGTCCACGCGTCTGTCCCCGCGAGCCCCCGCGAGCCCCGCGAGCGCTACCCGGAAATATTACAAGGGCCGGAAAGGACCGATGTTAAGAGAGCACACGTAACTCACTTTTACCCAAAAAAATATTAGCGCCGACCACCCAATTTTTTTCTCTCCCCCCCGTCGAAATACTTTGCCCAAAACTCCCGATCGTCGCCGAGCATATGGCAGAGAGGCGGAAGAAGGAGCAGTCGGCGTTGATTTGCGCGGTGTAAGCTTTCGCCCAACTCAGCATCAGTGAAAATGGCTCTGGCTAACGTCTGGAAAACACAGCGCGCAGAAATGGAAGCGGAGGATAGCTAGCTAGGCGGTTGGAAGAAGGCGTGACAGGCCTCATCCATCTGCAACTGGATGCGTAGGTAAACATTTGCCGAAAACAGGTTACGGAAAGATATATAGTGTACGCGTCGCATCGTAGCGTTAACGATAGCCCTCCGCGCTTGCGCGGCGTTCTTTGGATTGCTGGCTAATGTTAGCAAGAGCGGTTTTGTGCTGGCACCGAGTGTGACACCGAGTGGCTAAACACGCCGAATCCGTGTCAAATAAAATACGAATCAAAACCATGAAGAAAGTTTTTGCTCTGTTACACAAGCTTATTGCGTTCCTGTGTTTCCCCAGATGCTAGCCAGTTGTCCAACAGGATGCTACCACAAGTGCATCTGCTCCTAAATGTTCCGCTAATGTTTACATTGTGGAGCGAGTTTGGTAGTGATGGAAATGTGACTATTCCTGTTCTTCTCCACAGGATCGGCGATTTAAATTACAATGAGAGACGTTGAAACATGCGCTAGATTGCCCATCTTGTTGGCCAGGAAAGATCAGTCTCAGCAATGTTTATTTTCGTCTGTCGATCTGAGGAAAAGGTAAGATTTTACGAGGTGAGCAAAAATAACAGCGATTCTGTGAACCAGAGCACTTTTCTGCAGCAGGAGAAACGCTAGATGCAGTGCAAGAATTGCACATTCAGCAGCTATTACACGTTCTACGTGTAAATAGTTTGATCACATGGCTCATGTAGGCTAATCTGTCTGGTAAACGTTTTAGTTGCAGCTACAGTTCAGTTACAATCGCACTTATTGCAGTTAAATCACTTTAATATTTAACACTAGCACAATCAGTAACAAGGTACTGTGTGTCTGTGTTTTTGTACATGTGCACATATGTATAAAATCAAAACAAAGAAATGAAAATATGAATGAGATTTACATTCATCTACATTTTAGTTTGCCAGGTAATGTTGATTATTTGTAACTTCAGTGGCCGGAACGATGGTTTCTTTAAGTTCTTTCTTGGTATTTACAGCGGGGGCCAAATAGATTAGGACACTTGGTACATTTAAGAGATTTATATTGTTTTTAAATAAATGGGGCCCTGAAAATATATATTTCCGTACTATTGAGAGAGGAAAAATCTGCAAAAGCGCTGAAAGTGATGGACCAGCCCATTCAAATGAAATAAGTGTATTTTTACCAAATATTTAAGTTAACTATTTTAGCAAAATACACTAGATTCATCTGATATTTGTTGTGCTCAGAGCAACTGTCTGCATATCACACAAAGGTTGTGAAGCAAAATCAAATTTTTTGGCGGGCGGGGGAGTTCGATATTGTCAGACGTGTCAGGTCTTCTAAGAAATCAGCTGGTAAAATGTAAACATGATGACATCATTGAAAGTATCGTGGTTTCGTGTTTTTTTTTTTCTTGTCCTTCTATCTTTGTGAGGGCTTTCATAACCATTATCCATAATTCTAACTCTAAATTAACTCTAACCATCGCAACTAACCCCCTGATGGTAACCTGAACCCAGTTATGACCTCTGATCCTAAAACCGTGTGTTACCGCTCAAACAGTGCTTTAAAGTTACCAGCCAAAATCAAATGTCCTCGCTTTTATAATAGAATAAGTATTATGGTACTTGGTATGTCACAAGTACAAGAACACACACAAAGGGTATGTTGTGTTTTTACTCTTGTATTTCCTTTTTACTGGGTCTTGCAGAAATAGCTGCACGTAGTTTGCCGATGTAGGTCTTTTTCCTCTCACCAGTTGCTCACAGTCGCAGCTTATTTCTAACAGGAAGTGATCAATTTGTTGTATTAAATAGTGAATTCTGTTTGTATTGCTCACACTTTTAACCTAGTTGTGGGACAAATAAGAAATGAAGGATGACTTGAGTTATTTCACATGTGCAGATTCCAAAATAATGAAAAAAAAAAGGTGTAAAGAATGCAAATAGGTGTGATTGTGCACAGTTTGAAGACAGAAAAAAGCAGCCATCGCATCAAATTAAAATTTAAAAACCCGATTTTGCTGATTTGAACTCATTAACATAATCTACTCTGCTTGCATGAAACTTTTTACTGCAAACATTGTGCACCAAATTTACAGATCTGAGTGATTTTGTCCTTTAAGTGCTGCTGCTGACATTTGGTCAGTTTTCTCCCCCTATTTTGATTGACCTTAATGATTGAGAAGCCTTTAAAAGTCAAGGGGACAAAAGAGCTAAACTACACGGGTGGATGTGTCCGCAACAGCAGCAGCAGCAGCAGCAGAGTGCAGCTGACCACAGAATCCACATGCACCTGCAGACACGGTGCAGCTCGTCACTTGCTTAGCTCGCAGTGCGCCGATATGCATCATGCAAATGAGTTAATGAGAGACCCCCCTTAAAAAGCAGCTAAAGCCACAGTACCTCTCAAGTGTAGCGACGTGGTACAAATGATACACTTTTAGCTGTGTACATGACTTTTCCACTCTTTAGATGTTTTGTTCCACTGGCAGTGCGTTCAGTAGGTCATTGTGGTGTTCTGGTTGAACCTGTCACATCGTCTCATGTATTTTACAGGATTTATAACCTGCTATATCAGCCTTTCCTGTCTATGACTTTTATCTTTTCTGAATTCTGTTTTTCCAGCTATAGCAACGTCTCGGCTGAACATGAACGCGGAATCCTAAAAGAACAACAATACCAACGCTGTAACTTTCAAAGGAGGCAAGAAGTCTTTTGCACTGCTTCTCGTTAAAAGTATTCTAACCTTTTTTTATTTTTTAGATTAGGGTGGAACCCGAACACCTGTTAAAAAGACATTTTTGCCTTTTTGATTTGAGACCTAACTTCACCGGCCGCCCTGCTCATTTTTGAAGTAGAGTGGGGGCAGTGGACGATCGGCAGCGAGTATCGTCACCAGAAGTAAACTATCTGGAGAGGAAACATATAATTTAGGACATTTGACTAGAGCTTTGAAAAGTTGAACAATAACGTCGCCCTTAAGGTCGAGTTCGTCTTTTCACCAGCAACTCTTAGGATAATTACTGCTCCTCCTAGCGCTGGTGGTTTGGCTCCTCCACCCCCATGTGCCAGTGAGTGGGAAATGTTCCAATTTGGAAAATACAATCTGGACATTATAGAGATGTTAAGTGGGCATCAGGCCCACCAGTTTAATAGGCCTCTGGTTTAGATCGACAACTACAGCATCAGCAGCTAAGTTCAGCTTCACCAGTCATCTAACTCCAGCAGCAGCAGCAGCAGCAACAGGCTGAGTCTTCTGGAGCTCTCCTCTCTGGACTTGGCTTGGGCCCCCTGCAGGGGACTAGAGGTAACGCTTTTTCTGATTCTGCCTCCATTTTTGCCAAGATGAGTGCCCCTCCTCCCCCACCTTTACAACAACAGCCGTCCTCATCTCAGAGCTCGCGTTCAAAGTCAAGCAAGATGAGCAGCAGCTCAAGCCACTCTTCGGGCTACCCACAGTTCCTGCGCTCTTTCCACTCGTCTGAGGACAGCACTAGCACAGGAACAGTTGCACCCAGGCGTAGGCCGCTTTGAACACTTTGCTGGGGGAAGTAGCAGTAGTGGGAGTGCTGGGGGATTAGGAGGATTAGTAACATCTGCACCTCCACCCCCTCCTCCTCTGCATCCTGGCCTCTCTGTGCCCCAGGCATCATCTGGTCCCTCCACTTCCTCTCCTTCCCCTTCAACCTCTGTGACAACCTCTAATCCTCCTAGCAGCAGTGCAGTTAGCTCCTTGGGACACCAGTTGGTTGGGGCCCAGTCCGATGCGCGGAGTCTTCACCAACAGTTTAGTTGCATGCTAGCTGCCAATCAGTATTTCCTCTCTGGGGTGCCTGCTAATGCTAGTCTAGAGCAGTTTCTTGTTCAACAAGGCACCCATAACCATTTAGGGATTGGGTTAAGCCAGACAGGTGGGGAAACTAGTACTAGTCTTGCTTCAACCACCTGCTTTGCATTCCTCTCATTCCCTCGGCCACTCAACTCCTCAGCCACAGCAGGGTGCCCAGCAACCTTCCCAACAGCAACAGCTTCCGACACACACTCTGTCTCATCCTCACTCTCACTCTCATTCGCACCATCCGCTCCACCCAGGCTCCCAGCCCTCGTCGCTAGGTGGCTTTGACTTTCAGGGAATCCCTGTACTCTCGTCAAACCAGATAGCTTCTCTGATGCAGCAGGAAGCGGGCTTACCCCTGCCCCTGCCACTTCATTTATCTTTAAGCAAGGACGATGGTAAAGGGGACGGCAGCGGCGGGGGTAGCAATAGCAACAGTAGCAGCAGGAGGAAGAAAGCTATGGCGGGCTATTTGCCACAGAGGAAATCTGATAGCGCTGGTAATAACAGTAGCAGCCACAGTGGTAATCCCAGCACGACTAGCAACAGCGGAGGACTTGGTCATGGTCAGCCCCCGGCTTTAATCGGCAGTGGGGTTGGCATAACGGCTATGGGTGGAGACCCGTCATCACTTCTCTCTTCATCGTCCTCATCCTCATCTGTAGTTTCTTCTTCTTCCTCCTCCTCCTCTGCTCCCTCTTCCACTGCTGCCTCAGTCCTCGTCGCTAATGATTCTCATCTTTCTAAATCTGATAACCAGAACTCGTTGCAAGCAAACCCCTCGGCGTCCGATTCGGAGCCCCTTTATAGCTGTAGAGATTGCGGCAAAAGCTTTCCTCACCTTTCGAGCCTTCGCAGGCATTTGCGCATGCATGAGCCAACCACGGCGGGTACTAGCAATACTAGCACTACCGGTCCAAATCCTATTCATATTAAAGCACAGTCTGATCCAAGCCTCCCTCATTCGACCCAAGACACCCAGCCCTCATCCAATTCATGTCCTAGCCCAGACAAAGTATTTCATTGCTCTGATTGTGGCAAGGCCTTTAAGAAAAAAGGGCACCTCCTACAACACGGAGTTTTACACTCTTCCGACCGCCCGTACGGCTGCTCCACCTGTTCTCGGGCTTTTAATCGTAGAGAATCATTGACACGGCACGAGAAGATACATGAGGAAAAGCCGTTCCGATGTCCCGCCTGTGGTCGTGCCTTCCGCGAGAGCACCTCTCTACTCAACCATGCTGCCTCAGGCACCTGCGGCAAGCCAGGTAGGGGACCCAAACTGAGGGGCAGCAAGACAGGAACTGATGGTGAGGACAGAGTTGGGGGAGGGGGTGGAGGAGGTAACGGAGGAGGGGGAACTTATCAAAGCAATAGAGGTGTTGTTTATGGGAAAACTGAGGAAGAAGATGGTGTAATCATTGTGGGGGATGGAGAACCAAAATCAGGTTTAGGGTGTGATGGTCTGTTTCAGTCTGGAAGGGGAGGGAATTCAAATGACAGGGACAGCACAGATGGTAAATACCCCACTGACTACTCTCGGAATCGTTACACAGGCTACCACGATGACCACCGTTCTCAAGGTAATCCATCTCCATGCTACTCTGGTGCCTCCCCCTGTGGAAGTGGGATGGCGGGCCCAGCTCTGAGAAAGGCTCCACTGGCTCCAACACTGCATCCACACTCACAGAGCCATGGCCAGCACCACCATCCGCAGCAACAGCCCCACCTGCCCCTTTCTTCTCTCCTGGATGACTCGGAGGATGATGTAACCAGCTCTGTCAATAATGCTATCTCTGCCATCACAGCTGCAAGTAACAGTGGAAATAGAGGAGATGATAGGGGCGACATCATAGGAGGCCTTCTAGGTGGTCTTGGTTTAGGCCCTCTGGGCTCACCCTCATCAACGTCTGGCATTGATAAGAATTTCAGAAGTGTGGGGAGCCAGGAAGCGATGAGCAGCAACCCACAAAATCCTGCTGCCAAACCAAAACGTCCACGTAAACCCAGAGCTAAGAAAGACCCCGCGCAAGGTGGACAGCCCCCCAAACGTAGGCAGTACACGCCCAGAATGGGTCCTAGTGGGCTTCCACGCACTCACCTTTGCAGCGTCTGCGGTAAGGGTTTCGCGCGCCGCGAGACCCTGCGCAGACACGACCGCATTCACACCGGAGAGAAGCCCCACCACTGCACCGTGTGTGGGAAGTATTTCCGAGAGGCTTTTCACCTCAGCAAGCATCAAACGGTCCACTCGGGGGCAAAGAATTACAAATGCAACATATGTGGAAAGGAATTTGGCTATTCCCAGAGCCTCAGGAGGCACAGCAAGCTCCACCAGAAAGGTGAACTGCAAGAGGTGCCCACGACTCCGGCTGCAGAGACCCTCAACAGCTTTAACCCAAACCCTCAATGTAGCGTCGCCCAAGACCGGGGCCAGAACCAAGCGCCGAGCACCGCCTCATATTACTACCCTCAAGATGTCAAGCCTCAAGACACCAACGCCCAGCCTCAGCCTGCACCTCAACCCCAAACGCCGGCTCCACCGCGACTGTACACTTGTGCTATATGTTGGAAATCGTTTCGCCATCACTTCCACCTGACGGCTCATCACCAGACGGCTCACGAAAGTGGAGCCGATAAGCTGTTTCGCTGCGAGGTTTGCGACAAAGCCTTCGCCTATGCGAATAGCCTCACTCGACATCGGCAGTCGCAGCACGGAATGACCTGCGCCGAACCGGCTAACCCTCAAGAAGGCAGTAGTGGGTCTGGAGACAGCAGAGGAGGAAATGACGTTCACCAGTCAGCGTCAGAGAGTGAGGCAGCCACCAATGCTCTCCTACAGATGGCCCCTTCCACAGAAAGCCACGGAGGTCAAAGTCTCAGCGTTGTCACTCATAGCCACCAACAAGCTCCCCCACAGCCACCAGTTGGATACTCTCCGCTCTTTTACGACACTGCCCATTCTTCGGCCTCGACCACATCGGCTTATTCACAGCCTCTTCCTCCAAACTCTACAATTATGGCGCCCCAGCACCCACATTCCCCAGCTGGGGTGAAAGGAGAGCACATATATCCGGCTGGATCCCGTAGCCGCACGCTGCACACAACAGCCCCGTTTCAGCCCCTCACGGAACTGCCCTCCTCCGAACATCATCATCTGCATCATCATCATCACCATCACACCCACCATCATCCTCATCATCAGTCTGGCACCCAGTCCCACCAACACCTCAACTGCGACATCCAGGTCACACACAATGACATAAGACGACACAAGAAGAAAAAAAAAAAGTCCAACAGGAGAGATTGGAATGAAAAAAAGTGGGAGTCCCAAGATTTAGGCAGATTTGAGGAAAGCAGAAAGAAGAAAAAAATCAGGTGTACAGTCAGAGGTCAGTGTAATAAAAAACATGGCTCTCTTCGTTTGACTATCAGGCGAGGAGGAGGATCAGGTGGTGGTGGGTATAAGCTCGTCAACACTGGGGGAATGAAAGTGCAGATCTTGTCGTCTCTCAAAGTCCCCGTGAAACGTTTTGGCTGTCCCAAATGCCCCAATTCGGTGTTTTCCCACAAAGCGGGATTGCTGGTACACATGGCAGTTAAGCACCCACACAAAGCCTTGACCACTCAGGAGCGACTTAAGTGTAGTGTGTGCGGGAAACAGTCGCACAGGCCATTGGTGGCCTTCATCCACCGGGCTTCCCATCGCGCCAAAGGGACTTTCTCTTGCCGCCGCTGCTCTTCCCGCTTCTGGAACGCAACACTTCTCCACAGGCACAAGGTGTCCTGCCGACGCAGGGCTAAAGGACTGCAGCGCGGTTCGGATACGAGGCTGAGGATTTCCAAGAGACCGGGGGAGAGACAGAGCCAGGAGGATCAGGGAGAGATGTCCTACTTGCCGGGGTCATACAGGTACTGAGCATCCTGGGAAGTGAACAGAACGACAAGAGGGGAATATTTCAGTTCTAAGATGAGATGTGAGAAAGGATGTGAAACGGCAACGATGCCCTCAGATGAATTTGATGCCTCACGTGTGTGATTTTATTATTTTAATTTTTTTTTTTGATTAATCTATTCTGCTGACTCTTAGAATGAGTGTGTTTAAAAACTACTGTAGAGCATCCTATGAACCATCACAAAAATCCTCCCAGATTATACTGGAAGGTGTTTTTAATGATGTGACTGTTTCCATAGGTTAAGTAACCCCTTAAGTGCATTGACACTATGCTTGGCTGACACTGTGCTGTTACTAGACAAGTTTAGGTGAAATGACCTGCTAATGTACCTCCTGTTCCCATTAACTAGAATCTCTGCTACACCTCTTGCTGTATGATAAATGTTTCTGCTGTGTACTTTTGTCTTGTTGTTAACTTAGAGGCTCTGAGGATGTTTTTAATTCCAAAATGTAAAGTGCATTTATTAGGAGTAGGGACATGAGGACAAAGACAGTTGTGGATAGTTTGTCAGTGCATGTTTGTTCTCTTCTGCTAAGGTTGTAAAATCACTCCTGCAGTACGTGATGGTTTAAACCGTATATCCCCAGATGTTTGTAGTGCTAAACATGGTTTTGAAAAGTATATTCCCTAGTAAATTTTACTTATCTAGATGAAACGTCAAAGTTGCTGGTAATAAGCATTTTAAGGATCCCCACCCCACCCCCAGCCAAAACAAAGAAACAAAAAAAAGCCTTGCTTAATCTGTTTACTTTGTTTCTTTGAGATATTCTTAGCTTTTATACCAAGAGATTGAAAACTGGTAAAGCAAGACTGTAACAAATGTTTATCATGTTATTTGTATGCTCTTTTTAGCAGTGATTATTTCTACTGTACATCATGGTATGTTTAAGACCAGGACCTATCATAATAGAAGAGTAATATCTCCCGTATCTGTCTAACCCAAACAGTCTTCATGCCAATCACGTAGTTAATTCCTATCAAGTTTTTATTTTGCTGAGTTGCAATCATGTTGTTACTGTCAAGCCTTGGTTTTAAGTACTAAGTTTTGAAAAACACCGTGTCACTTTATTCACATACATAGTGTTGACCCGCCCTCCCCCCTGTTTTGTCTAGTTTTTTTTATTAGATTTCTTTTCTCTTTTAAAGAAAAACAATAGTTTGAGTAGATTTCTATGACATTATTTACTGAAACGTTGGTAGTTGATTCTATTTCAGCAATGAATAAACCTTACGTGTAATCATTTGCATTCCTCTCATTTCAAACTGCATGCCGCACCAGCAATAATAACACATTTAATATTGAGGTTTTATTTTATTTTTTTCATCACTCTGAATTAGTTTGTGAAGGTTTTCTTAAATAATGAAGCAGGTTCCACAGAGGTCATTAACGCCCTGTCTGAAATAAATGGCCGTGGAAGGTTTTGTCACTTGAAGTTCCACAAGATGGCAGTAAGCATCTCATTTCCACCAAAGCTCGCCCTGCCTGCTGTGGACAAGTGCAGCAGTTTCATGGATCTAGCAGTGATGGGGTGGAGGTGGATTTAAGGGGTTTGCCTGTCCTGAATTATGGAGCAGTCTGCTGGTAACTGTGTGATCAACGCTGCAAGAAGGACCAACGTGCTTGGTTTGCAAGCAACGCTGGATTTTTGGTGCTTTTGCATCAGAGCTACATGGCTCAAGGACAGAATGAACTATTCTAAGGATCACTTACCTTACTGTGCACTCAAAACAACGTTTTGAGGAAAATGATATGCTTTTACCTGTGGGCCGCAAATATCCACTACTTTAGAAAGTAAAGTAGGGTTTTGTGTGGTATCTAAAATATGTGTTTACAGTGTCTTTAGTAAAATACCCTGCGTGACAATGGAATCGTAACAAACTGAGATTATATGTATAGTATTTTAATCATGGCATCACTGGTGTAAAATAATAGCTAATCCCTATAAAAACTTCCTGTGAACGACAGGTATTTATTACAACGCCCTTTCATTTTTTTTTTTTAATGTAAGAAAAAGTATTTTTTAAAATAGGGAAAGGTTTCTAACGGTTTTTGTTCCGTTTAGTTGGCTGTATATATGTCAGCCTCTACGCCCCAACGTGAATTCCTGCTGCACGCGATGTTTTTATTTGCTCTTTAGAACTCCAGACGGACCCTCGCGCTTCTTCTCTTTCGAACTGGTCTCACGCGGCAGTAGCATGCATCGGGGACGCTAAGTGGGCGGGCGGTGTTTCTCTCCACCAATAGGCTCTCCTCGTGGGCGGGGCCGCCCATGTAGTAGCCAATCGGAGAAACACCCGCGAGCGACAGGCTCGGTCACCGCGTGCCTGGTACACGTGAGCTGGAACAGCTATTGTACGCCGGGAGGCAACGTGCTGAAGCGTTCTACTCGCCTAAAAAAAAAAAACAAAAACACCAGACTCACGTTTTCCGTGGATTACAGGCGGACTGCCAGTCACAGTGCGCCGCACTGTTTTATCACTGAGTCACAACTTGTCACAAATACAAATGTACAAGTTTTCATCTCATTGACTGAAAAGAACCACCTGAATTAGACGTTTGCAGACGGAGTATCTACGGTTCGCTCGGTGCTGCTGTCAAACATGGATTACACTCGTGAGCAAACGCAGCACGGACATTTTAGGAAACGTCAATATGTTTGTACCAGGTTTAAAAACACCGAGTTCTCCATGTAGTCGGGCACGAGGGTGGGTGTGTCGCGAGAATTAGGGTCTCTGGCAAGCCACGCCCCCACCAGAGTCTACCGCTTGTTCCGCGGGGTGTGACGTCACGTGAACTGCCCGTGTCTGTTCCAGCTGAGGGAGAGAGAGAGAGAGAGAGAGAGAGAGCGAGCACGCTTTGGACGCGGTCGTCCCACGGCCCAAACACAGCGCGAAGCTCGTGCACCCGTGACTGGATCCACCGGATACAAAAAAAGAAAAGCCCCAGCAGACAGAAGGAAGGAAGGAGCGAGCCCTCCTTCCCCCGCGACGGACAGCAGAGCGCGACAGGCGAGGGGAGAAATACCAACACAACTTGTCATCTGACCAACGTACTCAGTGTTCCCGTGGCTGCGTGTGCGTGTGCATGTGCGTGCTCGGCAGGCGCACTGTTTTCATCCGGTTGTTTTGTTCATTCGGAGATCTTCTTTTGCAGCCGTTCGTGGATTTTCTTGTCTTTTTAATCGCTGGACGAATAAATCCGGAGAATACTTTTTTTTTTTCTTCCCCCCCCTCCTCCTGCGGTTTCTTTTTACGACATTTTATGCGGTTTAAAGGTGTTACCGTCATTTTTCCAGGCTTTTTTTTTGGGTGTGTGTTTATGGAAAGGATTATCTCCCATGTTCCTCCCATACTGAAAATAGCACTTTGAGCCTTTTTACCCAGCGTTCGACAGCGATGGACTATTTGGACGCTCACGTTTCTGCAAAGGAATAAAGAACTTTTGAAAACTTCGCTCAGAAAGGTAGGAGTTTTTACACTCATATCAACCTTTCCATACTTTATTTTACACGAGCCACATTTGTGCACACACACACACACAGTGTTGTGAGTGCTGTATGGATACTTCTCAAACTGTCTCCTACCTTCTCCCAACCCCTCCTCTCTCTGCACAGCCATCCAGGACACCATTGGTAGGTCCTCTGATCGCTTGGCCGCGCCCCTCCAAGTGCCCCAGGTGTTGTTTCCTTTCTTTTTTTTTTTTTTTTTTTTTTTTTTTTTTTTTCCTGCAACCCCGTCTGGTCCAAGATGTCCAGGCAGCTCTCCCAGCCTCCGACCCCTGACCTCCCAGCTGGTGCAAGCCCTCAGTTTGGCGGTTGCACTCAACCTGCGGGCTCTCTCACGGGGGGCCCCTACAACTCCATGACC